>VWZD01004075.1:78998-163118 GCA_013396695.1 Sakesphorus luctuosus | reverse complement strand
TCAGTCCTGAATCTAATTTTCCAAGGTCCAGACAAATGCCTTTATCACATGTCTACGTCTATAGATACAGAGTAAATATTCTTCTCTCAACTTCCTTCTCTCTATCTCTGGGAATATAAAATTATTCACTAAAAATGGGACAACAACACCCACACAAACTAAAATAAACTCATCCAATCAAAGTCCCAAATCAGACTGAAATGGTGATTCAAATCCTTACTTTGAAATTAGCAAGATAATTTTCCTTGTAAGTCCTTACTCATTTAGCCAACAGAGCACTGGCAATCCCTTCTCAACTTCTCTCTCTTTCACGTCCTCCTTTCTCATCTTACTCTGGTACTTGTTTTCATAGACATTAGTTCTTCATTTGTGGGAAACTTTCCTGAGTAAAATAAAACACTGTCTTTATTATGATTCCTTGTGAAGGGTCAGGTTTAAGTAACTAGTATTTTCTGTCACAATTGTTTTGGTGGAAAATCACCAGTTGGAAATAGTGTGAATAACTGAATGGAACTATTGTCAAGGAAATTTACTTACCTGATTTAGGTCTGGCTATTTGGTATTTTCTGACTTCAGACAATTCTCTGAAAAATACATACATTCATATTCAGTTATAATTAATCAAATAAATTAGTGGATATAATTTTAAAAAAAGTTAAGGCTATATTGTAGTTCTGTATTCACATTAGGAAAGGGTGCAATTAAATTGCTCTTGTTATTCTGTTCTGGTTTTCTTTATGTCTTCATTACCATGTAGCCTTTAATTACAGAATCTTATGTTATTTATTCCATGCAGAGAATGGGGAGTGCTCACTTATGAGCACCTAATCAACGTTGTGTATACACTTGCAGTGTTTACCATGTAGCCCAAGTTATGTTTGCTGCCCAAAATGTAGGAGTTGCAATAGATTATCAAAATCAGTATGTGCTTTGTCATGACATTCCTCACTATGACATTTAAGTCCTTTGCATTTCTTTACTAATTTTCACATCCTTGATGAGGTTGGTGGCTGTGAGAAATAGGAGAAGGTCATAAAGCTTGAAGCTGATGCATACAGCAAATCAAATCCACCTATTAATTTGAGGTGTTTATTAGCTATTTTTATAAGTATATACCATGATACAGAACTATCACTGCTGAGAACATACCAAGTGCATCTGCAAATTTCATACCAGAAAATTTGGATGAACACAGAAATAAATATAAAGAACATAGGTAGTGACATTCAAGATAAATCTCACTGAAGCAGGATTCTAACATTAATGTCATCAAAGCAAAAGCAGACAAGAGGTTCTCAAGGTAAAGTTTAACCAGACTTTTTTTTCCCACACTTAACCTTTGTTAATTCAATGCTCTTCCACATCTGTGGGAATGCTCGGATGCAACATCTGACTGATTTTGTAATGAAATTGATTCAGTGCTGTGACTAAGACATGACAACTTTGGAATACTTAAATATGAAATTACATGTAGGACTTTGTCATATTGAGCTTGCACAGGAAATGAAAATACTGGAATGACCTAATTTGGTATTTCCTTATTTTGTAGCCCTTATTCTAGTCAATGGGCGAGGACGCAAGTTCTTCTTGAGTATTGTGTTCAGTTCTGGGCCTGTCAATTCTGGAAGGATATTGAGGTGCTGGAGTGGGTCCAAAGANACAGAGCACTGGCAATCCCTTCTCAACTTCTCTCTCTTTCACGTCCTCCTTTCTTATCTTACTCTGGTACTTGTTTTCATAGACATTAGTTCTTCATTTGTGGGAAACTTTCCTGAGTAAAATAAAACACTGTCTTTATTATGATTCCTTGCGAAGGGTCAGGTTTAAGTAACTAGTATTTTCTGTCACAATTGTTTTGGTGGAAAATCACCAGTTGGAAATAGTGTGAATAACTGAATGGAACTATTGTCAAGGAAATTTACTTACCTGATTTAGGTCTGGCTATTTGGTATTTTCTGACTTCAGACAATTCTCTGAAAAATACATACATTCATATTCAGTTATAATTAATCAAATAAATTAGTGGATATAATTTTAAAAAAAGTTAAGGCTATATTGTAGTTCTGTATTCACATTAGGAAAGGGTGCAATTAAATTGCTCTTGTTATTCTGTTCTGGTTTTCTTTATGTCTTCATTACCATGTAGCCTTTAATTACAGAATCTTATGTTATTTATTCCATGCAGAGAATGGGGAGTGCTCACTTATGAGCACCTAATCAACGTTGTGTATACACTTGCAGTGTTTACCATGTAGCCCAAGTTATGTTTGCTGCCCAAAATGTAGGAGTTGCAATAGATTATCAAAATCAGTATGTGCTTTGTCATGACATTCCTCACTATGACATTTAAGTCCTTTGCATTTCTTTACTAATTTTCACATCCTTGATGAGGTTGGTGGCTGTGAGAAATAGGAGAAGGTCATAAAGCTTGAAGCTGATGCATACAGCAAATCAAATCCACCTATTAATTTGAGGTGTTTATTAGCTATTTTTATAAGTATATACCATGATACAGAACTATCACTGCTGAGAACATACCAAGTGCATCTGCAAATTTCATACCAGAAAATTTGGATGAACACAGAAATAAATATAAAGAACATAGGTAGTGACATTCAAGATAAATCTCACTGAAGCAGGATTCTAACATTAATGTCATCAAAGCAAAAGCAGACAAGAGGTTCTCAAGGTAAAGTTTAACCAGACTTTTTTTTCCCACACTTAACCTTTGTTAATTCAATGCTCTTCCACATCTGTGGGAATGCTCGGATGCAACATCTGACTGATTTTGTAATGAAATTGATTCAGTGCTGTGACTAAGACATGACAACTTTGGAATACTTAAATATGAAATTACATGTAGGACTTTGTCATATTGAGCTTGCACAGGAAATGAAAATACTGGAATGACCTAATTTGGTATTTCCTTATTTTGTAGCCCTTATTCTAGTCAATGGGAGAGGACACAAGTTCTTCTTGAGTATTGTGTTCAGTTCTGGGCCTGTCAATTCTGGAAGGATATTGAGGTGCTGGAGTGGGTCCAAAGAAGAGTGGTACAGACACCTATCAAAGCCTGTTTGAAAACAAAATCAAAAGCAGAATATGTAGAGCAACCCCTTATCCTTAAAAGGGGGTGGCTGAAGGAAGTGTGATGGAAGTATGATAGAAGTACGTAGAAACTGTGGATGGAATAAATGCTGAACTGGAAACATCCATTCACCGTCTCTTCAAGGATCAAAAGTTTTCAAAGTGGGTTGGGCATGGGATTCTTAGGTTCAAAATATAGTAGATAAATATTCATAAATTTAAGAAATTATATTTGCTGCAGAACTCTGAATTGCAAAATCTTCTATAACTTCAAGGCAAATTTGCATAAGTTCATGGAAGAGAAATCCCTTAAAAGCTACACCAGAGTTCAGAGTCATCATTTCTGGCACAGTAGGTCCAGAACACTTACCAGAAAGTGCTGGAGGGAAATGTCATACTTACACATCTTCTGTTATACTATCTCATGCCTATGACCTACTTGGAGTGACAGCATAGTAGCCTACAGGAAGAGTGAAAATACTGTATTTCTTTTCTTCCTGGTATGCTTTTGTGTATGATTTTATGTGTGTATATATATATAATAGAGAACATATAGACACCTAAGTGTTTGCACATATAAGAAATGTTTAAGGTTTGGTTTTTAATTTTAAAGTCTTTAGGTAGCTAACTCTGACTTAAAATCTGTTTGTTATTCTAAGTATATTGTGTAGCTGAAGCTTGCCTTCATCATTCACATTAAGAGATAATTTCAAGACCAAACTAATCACTCCCTTCCATCAGTCAAACAAGATATCTTGTGTAGAGATGTACAAACTTGTACAAGTGCATAGCTTATACGTGATTTCTTCACTTTCAGCTGTATTTAGCCTTTGACATAGTTTTGGGCCTCTCAGCTGTCCTTTTGCTCCTGAACTTGCGCCATTGCTAGCTCTTCATCTACCTGACCTGGATTCTCATAAATTACAGGAGGACATTCACAAAAGGAGCTGGAAGTAGCTCCACCAACTTGACTCCTGAGATTAACATCTCTTCCATATTTTGTCACCTATGGAAGATACAAGATTTGGACTGGATATTTTAGCATATGTTTTGGTAAACAAATTCAATGGGCCATTGGGATTAAACCAGCAGCTGCCCAAACAAACAAATAATTAAGCATCCTCGAATCTTTTGCCTTGTAAAAACCCCAAAGTTAAAGCACATTTGGGACAAGAAATCTCATAAATAGGATCCTTAGTACATGAAGCTTAATGGATATACTCTGCAGTAAGATTATCTGTAGTTCTAGCAGCTGAAAAAATGACCGCTTCTATTTAGAGCAACAACTGCCAGTGCTTTAACAGAAATCTAATTTAATGAGACTCTGTTTTCCTGCAGCAGATTTCAGAGTCCAGTGGGGAGATGAGATAGTATTCTCCAGATGCTTTTAGAGAAGGCAAGAAGTAACTAGGCTAGACGTAACTGAATCATGGACTGTGATGTTATATATTCACATCAGCAGGATCCTACCCAGGAGGAAGCTGGGATTTCCTGTCTTTAAGAGGTCACCTTAAATATAGCTCTGAACTGTTACAGTGAGATGGTTATTGCATAGCCTTTTGGAAAAGAGTTATTATTTTATATAAAGAGATACCTTCAATATGTAGCAACATTTAAATGCATACAGATTTTCAGTCACCTAAAATCTTACACAAAGTTCAAAGTTTAAATAATATTGGAGGAAACAATTTTCTTTTCTAGTCTATCTTTAAGGCTGAAATGGAGCAGAGTTATATCTCTGCAAAGGTTCATGACAGTATAATAAGTAGAAAAATGTCTTAAATTCATGGGGAATTTTACTTTTGATGGATATAATGGTGGCTTGCAATTTTTTTCATCAGAAATTCATTAAAAAAACCCACCACATGCAAATTGTATAATTTTGCTTGTATTTTTTCCATGTTTTGTTTCTATGTTTCATGAAAAATTAAAAAGAAACAAAAATAATGTTATTATAAAATAATAAGGAAGGATCTTAGATAAATAACCCTGCAATTTTTTAGGCATATGGATCTACATTTGATAATGTGCGCTGCTGTACCGTTGCTCAGTGTTACAGTACAGGACTTCTAAACCAGTGACACAGTTTATCTGCTCAGATTTAAAGGCAGGTTAAATTTCATCTGTGATGTCTATGCCAGAAGACAATTCCTGTGTGATACAGTCAGTCTATACTCTTCTGTCCGCTGTAATCTTGTTAGCTGGCAAGTACAGAATGGCCATTATAGCAGCCACTGGCTCTGCATTAAGCTGAGGCAGATCACAGGCCTGGGGCCATCAGCTGTGCTTTGTTTGGACTTGGCTTGCTTTGCTCTGTCTTGTTTGGCTTTAACAGCAACTGATTAATGACCAGGTGGCTGTTACTTAATTTTAGTTTGTTTAGCATTTCATAGTTATCTGGTCCAATGCCTGTTGTTATGCTATACAAAAGTAAACTTCTGCAGTGTTACCATGATGAAGCTTAAAGGGCACAGCTGGGATGACAGCAAAGGCCTTGAAGGCTTGGGCACAGCGTGATTCTAGTTGTGTCAAGGCTATCAGTAATTCACTAGTAATAATAATGGCCAATCTTCATGAACGAAGATTTGGGAAGGGCACTCCCCAAGTGGGTGTGCCCTCCGAGCCTGCACAGCGGATCTTTTAGGTGAGGCTCAGCGTGCGCAGAACTGGCCCCACCGTTTAACTCCTAAGGTTCATTTGCCACGGCCGAGCAAGCTTGGACAGTAACAGTGAAGTCCTCGGGACTGTCTACAGCACCCGGTACTAACTGGGGCTGACCCTGCTGAGCATCCGAGTTCTGACGGGATCGGATGGCAGGGAGGCATTGAACTGCCGGGGGCAGTTCGTACACTGAGACTAGTAATCAGTTAGCAAAACTGAAGAGCTGGACTAGGCTGGATTTCAAAGGGAGAAAAAGGAACAAGGAACAAGTACCCAGCATATGCAAAGTGGTGAATGGGCAGGGTGTAAAGCACATAAGAAAACATCAAAATGGAAGCAAGGGGACAGGAAGAAACCACAAATGTTGTGCTCCTTCTGTAAAAGAGAATGAATTAACCTACATCATTAGTATCACTGTCTTCCAGCAAAGGTTTCAAGAAGTTTGTGAATACCCATTATTCCCCCTTAGCTGAACTGTTGACCTTAGGCTGCAGAAGGCAGTGGAAAGATGAGCCTAAAAATAGAGATAATAAAAGGTTGGTGGTAGAAGGTTTGCCAAAATAACAACTTTTCAAATATTGTATTGTTAACAAGATTTGCTCTCTATTTAGATTGTACTAACATCAATGTATCTGGATACAACACACTCTTTCACTTTAGTTAGACTGTTAGAGCTTTGAATTTGACTAACAATAAATTCTAGGCTTTTATAGAAGGTCCCCTTTCAGTCATAAAAAGATCTTGAGTGTAACACAGCTGAGACATGGGATATTGATGGTTTTATACTGCTGGTCCCCGACTTCTGGAAAGCCAGCTGGGAACTCATGTAGCTGTTGCACTTCAGAACAGCTTTGATTTCCTGTGAACTGTTTTTCAGACCAGACCAATATTGATCATTGACGAGTCCTGGAATCAACAAATCAGAGTCCTGGAATACTTCTGGAATCACTTCATTGCCTCACACTGCAGATTAGGCTTCAGCCTAACCAGTCCTTAAACATACAAAGTAATACACTGAATCTCTGAAGCAGGTTTTGATAAAGAATGTCCTCTATCTTTTCCTCCCTATTAAAAATTGCAAGCTGTAAATAAGAAAAAAATACCTGAAATGTTTATAATCTCCCGAATGAAAAGAGAACAGAAAGAAAACTTGGATGTTTAAATAAGTTATACCAAGCCAGGTACATCATGGAAGCCTTTAAGTTTTCAATGATTACTGCTATCAGCTCCTATGAGACAAATACAATTGCTGTCACTTCACAAAAAAGTGAGATACCCATATGCTTATGTACAGCAAGAAACTGAGTGACAGTGCAAAGATACTTCCAAAATAATTGGACCTGTTATTATTTTCATCAGCTGAATAGTTTCGAGTTATCCTGTCTTAATTTTTGATTTGCAATCCACAAAATATTCACTGTGTAAGGCATAAAAAAGGACTCGTGTATATGAAAACAAAAAAATAAGATGAGGAAAACCAGTTTTTTTCTCTGGGTACTTCAGTTCAAGGCTTCAGGTTAGGAGGGATGGTTTCATGATAAAAATGGGCGTGCCATTATTGGTCATAAGATTTCTTGTCGCACAATCACCATAATTTTTTTTTAATTTATTTTAGACACTGACTTGACATACTGCTTTTCCTTCCTACAGCTTTATCCCAATTTTGCTATGTAGAGAGTAGCTTTCTTACCTGTCATTTGGATAAAGGACATATACACACGCACAAATCCGCATTTTAGTTTGCATGACTAAAAGTTACCATATCCTGTGAGAGGATATTTTACTGAAGAAAAAGCCCAAATTATAAGCAGAATCATAATTGCTAAAACAAATGTGTTTCTTAAAGGAAACAAACAAACCAATCAGCTCTTCCACGCTTCTTGTAGTATCACAAATATTTCTGTTTGCAGCATAGAAATGCATAATTCCACATATATATATATATATATATAATTTCCATCATATTTATATAAGATACTACAATCAAAACAGTATTAGACCTTCTTTATAACAAACTGTACCAAATACATATGATACTGAAATATACTTACTGCCATTTCAAGAGATGATATAACAGTGACAGAGCACAACCAGTCTTGATTAATAATACAATCCTGCTTTATCAGCAGCTCGGTCATTTTTTTAAAGCAACAATAGTTAAATTAGATGCTATGGACTTTTGTGGGAGAGTGGCTTTTCTAGAAATTTTACATTAGGGAATTGTTTTTAAAAGCAGCAATAATGACTTCATTGGACTTTAAAATTGTTACTGCCCACAGTATTTGATATATATCTTACAGTGNTTGATATATATCTTACAGTGATTTAAGTTGCTCTAAAGGTGTTCTCTTACTTAAACACAGATTTTCGTGGGCTATTTTAAGAGATTATTGACTTCAGCATTTTATATACTTTGACTTTACAATAAACGCTCTTAGCAGTTATATAGGCTCCTGGATAAATGTGATAGTTATGACCCTAACCTTGCAGTGCTGAAGTTTTTCTATTGACCTGAATGAGCTCATATCAGTCACAAAGTTCACAAGGAAAAATATGTTCAAGGTGGGGATGTATAGGTTTATTCAAATAAGTCTAAAATCAATATATTTGTGTTTTCCCTACAACTTGTAGGAATAAAAAAGGAAAACAATATAATTTTGGAGCAAAAATAGAGCACCAGAAGTGATAAATTAATTGTGAAAATTACTCCTGCTACCATCAGGATATTAAATGGGCTCAGCAGTGCTCCTTCTTAAAAAAAAAAAAAAAACACCAAACTGCCCTTGGTGAAATTTGTCATTACTTGCTGTAATAAAAGGTAGTGAGTTAAAAATAGAGAAATAAAGACTCCACATTGAATTTCAAAAATCAAATTCTTTGACAGCAAATTTAAAGTTCTCGCTATGTGGCACTAAGTCAAGTTCTTACTTGCTTTTTAAAGTTTCTTAGGAGAAAATATGACAATAGGAAACTAACTAGATTTAAGAAAGAACTGATTACAGCTGCCTTGGTCCACAGCCTTCTTGCATTAGGAAAAAATGAAAGCTAGCAATGGTTTCCAGCCTAAAAGCTGCCTCTTTATGGTAAAGAATATAGAATGGTATGTGGTTATAAGTGTTTTCAAGTGCAGCCCGACCATTTCCATTTTGAGATAACTTCTTTCTTACTGTGGTAAGTAGCACTGTGTAATCTGCACAAGCAAAAAGAGTATTAATAGTATAAACTTGAGGAATTATTACAAATGAATTAATTTGAAATCTAATAAGGAGTTATTCTTGGGGATAATTGCATTTTGAGACTACTTGCATGGTGTGAGGAGAATAACAAAATTCAGTCTGAAAACTTCAACGTGCATCTGGTTTTGTTGTGGTTCACACAACAGAATTTTCAGTTTGTCTATAAGAAAACAACTATTGCCTTCCCTGCAATAAAAGAAAACAAATTAGTAAATCAAAGGTTTCTCTGGATCTCAGAGGCATACATGAAAGACATCCTATTAAGTTCTGTAAGATGTGTGGCTATTTGTACTTTATTGGTAAAAAAGGTGAATACACTGCATAATGCTTTCTGACTTCAATTTCTGCATGTGTATTAAGGGTTACTTTTCCTATACTGAGTGTTACCTCTCAGAAGAAGAAAAATATAAAAATATAGCCACCCAGTTTAAGTGGACACATGCTTCAGCCTTTTTCATTATCCACTAGGATACTTTATTTGTTTGTTTAATTTTTAATGCACTTTTTTCTTACCTTTTAAAAAATATAAAAATCAGGTTATTGAAACATAAGTCTTGGCAGGAAACTCTGGAGATGAGCTTAATAAGTTGTAGAAACAATTGATCTGGGAAATGGAAAAGTAGGCAATGGTTATCTTGAATATTCTGACTATTCTGCAACAAGGCATTCAGACCAAAATCAAGCCTTAGACCCAGCACACCTCCATGTGAATTTATGAACTCTGAATATTGAAAGTTTAGTGTAACTGACATTAGTGGTTTATCTAAGTTGTAGCTTGTGTGCTTAAACTTCTGCTGCCTATCAGCCCAACCAGTGGTTGATCTGTTTAATATATATTGTCTATATCTGTTTAGTTTAGATTTGTAATATGTTTTTATTGCAATGGATTGTAAGAATATAAAATAAGAGAGGTATGAAAAATGACCTCTTTAACACTACTTTGTTATATTATCCTTTGAACACAGAGAAAGGTCACCTAGGAACATAATGGAAGAGAGACCCCCAATACATAGAGGGTATGATTGATGTATCACATTTAGAATGTAATCTGAAGTACAAGATATTTAATTTATTCCATGACATACAACCTAAAGTTTGTTTTGAGTTTGATCTGAAACAATGAAAATAATATTTCTGTTTGCAGCTGTCATTGATTACTGTAATCCAAAATGAAATTAAAAGGCACAGTGGATGAAATCAAGGTATTGGGCAGATAGGTCGTTTACAGTGCAGAAGTACATGATAGCATATGCATGAGAAATATGTTAACTATGCTGACTTTTTCCCCCATGCTGCTAGAAGGCAGAAGTTATGATTAATAGTTTAAATACCAACAGCTAGGCCTACTCACCATGCTATCTTATCTCACTGTCTGAAATGGC
Source organism: Sakesphorus luctuosus (assembly GCA_013396695.1). Classification (NCBI taxonomy): domain Eukaryota; kingdom Metazoa; phylum Chordata; class Aves; order Passeriformes; family Thamnophilidae; genus Sakesphorus; species Sakesphorus luctuosus. The sequence goes on along the minus strand of VWZD01004075.1, from coordinate 152,752 downwards.
ATGTGGTGTTAATGTGTTAAATATGATATCTTATTTTTCTTGTGACCTGTTTTTTAAGAAGTGACATATATATGCACACCCATGAGGTGTAGGCAGTCTGCTATTTTCTCATACAGAGCCCAATACCTCATGTGGGTGAGGTTCTTTTCTTCCAGAACAAAGCTGGGATTGTACATAGCCTATAATTTTTCTTACTCCTCTGGCTATTTTTCCTTTAGATGATCTCCATCTGTCTATCATTATAATAGTTTGGACTATGAAATACACTCTAAATCATAAGACTTTTTGGAGTTGAAAACAATAGGAATAGGGAAGGCTCAAACAAGTTTGCTCTGTGCTGTGAAAAGGAAGGAGGATTTTTGGTATTGGCTTAACAGGAAGAGGCATAGGATTAAAGGTGCTTTTAAACTTCTGTTGAAACACAGGAGGTATTTAAAGGTTTCATATTTAAAGATCAAAGCACATAATTGCTAGCTTTTAGTGAGTCAAAACTGCCACTGAAACCTATTTCTATAGAGACAGAAATTCCATTTCTCAGTCAGGCCCTAAATGTTGGGCCTGCAATATTATTTCCTGCTATTCATTAAGAAATATTCTATGAAGCTTCTTCTCCACATCTAACTCTGTGATAAAGGCTTGATAAAGGCTTGTTGCTCTGTGATTAAGGCTTGCTGCTTAAACATCAGTTAATGCTCTGCTGGGTACAAAAGGCTATTACTAAAAAAAAACCAAACATGCCAGTGGTGGCAAGTACTGATGTGTGTACCCCAGAAATGCTACTAGAAGACATATTCTTGAGCACCTTCCTCAGCATCCTGGATGATAATTTAGACTGTGTCCTCAATGAAAGTTTCTGTGATGCCAAATTGGGGTAATAGGTGCTTGAACCCACATGGACTTTAAGGACTGAATCAACATAAACCTCATGAATTTCAACAGGAAGGATTGCAGAGCTCCACACCTGGGGCAGAATAACACCACAGAACAGGACATGGAAATGTAAAATCCCTTCTGGAAAGTACTAAAGTGGTATGTGAAGGCCAGGTAAATTCATAAATGACAAAGGAATAAACAAAACACAAATTATTTGATTTACATGCTGGACTCCATTAAATGAAATGTGACAAGCAGGTTGAGTGAAGTTGTTTCCATTAGTCATGACAAGACCACTGCAGAATATGGTGCCTGATCTGGGGCTCCCTTATTCCAGAATAATGCCAAGAAATTGGAAAGGGTTCAGCACAGACCTACAAAGATGTTGAGCACCAACTGTGTGTGACCTGCAAGGTGAAGCTGAGAGAAATATGCTTGCTGAGTCTGGTGTAGATGAAACTCAGTGACCATCTAAATGCATGACTTTGAAAGCTGTTAGAAAGATAATGGAACCAAATTTTCTCACTGCTATCAGAGCTTATAACAAGGACCACGGACTGCAATTTGGAAGATTCAGACTGGGCAACAGGAATTTTTCACTGGGAACAAGTTACCCAGGGAGGCTGGCAACTCTGGGAAGGTTTTCAAGATGTGACTATTCAAAGCCATAGTTGACCTGCTTTAGTATTGCTAGCGATAGTCCCTCTTGAAATTCAAGTAGGACTAGATATTTTCCAACATTTCTGTAATTCTGTAGTTTATTTTAAGTCATAGTTTTTGGTTCTTATGCAATCCCATAAATATAGGGACGTGTGAGCTCATTCACCCCCAAAAAGTCATGATTGAAAGAAAAGGTGGCTTATAAAGTATCACACTGCTAATCAAAATTATCTAAGTGTGAAATATTTATTGAGTAGCTTTTAGTTTGACAGAAGGATTATAGAAGCTCATTTTTACAGATGTAATTCCTGTGATTTTTCCTGCCAAATCAAGACAAGCTATAGGAATTTTGGCTTGCAGAACTCAGTGAAACATGCAAAAACTTAATCTTTCCTAATGCACCCTCACCTGACAAGTCTCTTAGGGCATTTTTCTGAGATGCAGGAGTGAAATCAGCTCTGAAAAAACTTCGAAGTTCAGACTGTTGCAGTTTAGCACATCCTGCCTTCACACATATCATTTTTGTGAGCCAAAATACAAAGACAGAGGTGTGGTGGTTATAAGAATTTCTCTCTAAGGTATTATAGGGCATAAAGTACAGCCAGAAAACATTCATCATGTAATTATCTCAGTACTTTGGTTTCCATATTACTTTATGTGTTTTAAGAAAAAAATGAGATGCAATTATTTTATTTTTTTAAATGCAGTGGTGATTCAGTGCTCAATTGAGCATGTTAAAGTAATCAAATCCTGCCAAAGATCAGTGCTCTCTTTCAAAGATCAAAAGCAAATGAAGCATTGTCTTCGTGTGAATACTCACAAGAACATTAGAGTTGTTATTCCAATTATTAGAAGCTTAAAAATATTTTGGATGGTTTCCTGTAAATGTCACACTCAAAGATTCTGCTCTGAACTTTTAAATTTTCTTTTCATTTTTTCTATACTTATCTGAGAAAACCTGTTTTTTCTAAAACTTTAAAATAAAAATCACCAGATAAAAATGTAAGGACTTTCCCTTCTGCAAAAAAGCACCATATATTGATTGCTCATATATTTTTCAGAACCCTGATTATAAATATCAGTGGGTGGTAAATGTTAAAGGTTAATGCTGTGAATAGATTGCTGTGGCTGAGAGTTGTTTGACTTTAGGAATTATTAGGGAAAAGTCTATGTCTGGTGAGGTAAAATGAAAAGATCATAATGGTCCTGTGTTGTCTAGAATCCTTGACTGAATTAATAGCATGAATGCTGTAGAAAAAGGAAAAAAAAAAGCAACAAACAAACAAAAGTGTGAATGTGAATGTACATTAGTTAGATACTGAGTACAAGATTAAAAAAGAAAATCTATAATAAATAATAAGATATATAATAAGTGATTGGATTTGACATATTTGGCATGTAGATAAGTTTGGTTAGCAATAGGATACATTATAAGCCACCTCTTCTTCCAGTCAGGAGTGTTTTGGGGTGCTTTCTTCAATTCTTAAAATGTTAATTTTATTATCTGAGTTATTCACTGACAGTGCAATACTGCCTACTTCAGTTTACCTTAATACTTCTTGAATTTCTAAACACTAAAAATTATGAGGGGTGTTGTTTATTTGTATTTTATAATCAGACATCACTGAGAGAGGTTGTGCATTCTCAAGGTGGACCTGATCTGAATCCCATCTCTTATACCCTCCTACCCATGCTGTGAGTGCCGACCATCATGAGCATTTTACAGTCTAACGTGAATACTTCCTTTCCACAGACTCTTTTGTTTGGGCATGTCTGTATATGCATTAGGTTGCCCCATGTCAAGGACTGAATGATATGTATGGACATGAGGGTGATTTCAAAACTGCATAGACGTAAGTCTATGAAACATGTTCATGACCACACTGTGACTATCTCTCTCTGACAATTTTTTTTAGTATTGAGCCCAAGCATTCATATAATCCCAGAATCATTTAGGTGAGAAAAGACCTCTAAGATCATTGAGTTCAGCCTTTGACTGATCATTACCTTGTCAACTAAACCAGAGCACTGAGTGCCACATCCAGTAGTTTCTGGACCTGTGGGGATGGTTACTTCACTACCTCCCCGGGCAGTCAGTTCCATATGTATATATACATATATATATTGATATGACTTCTTATTGCAGCAAAATGTTATGCCAACCAGGGAATTCATAGAAGGGAGAGGAATGAAAGGTTATATCCTAATTTTCCAAAGCATCGTTTTGGCACTCAACAGTCAGTGCTTGAGAGAGGATTAAGATATTTGAGTTGAGAAAGATACTAGTATGGAAAAGAAAAACTTCCAAAATAAGTACAGGGAGTGAAAATGGGATGATGGGAAATGCTGGAGGAATGCATCAAAGATAAATTTTCCAAATACAAGAATATAGTGAGTATTTAACTTTATATTACTATTAAAAAAAAGGGTGTCTTTGTTTTATTTGTTACTTCCAAACATGAATGCGAAGACAGACATTGGAACAAAGAGTGTGGGAAAGACTTCATGCACGTGGCAGCTACCATGACACTACCTATGGTGGAATGAAAACCTAGGAAATCTGAAGGTGCCAAAAGTGTGAGACCAAATACTTTCCACAACAGGATTAGATAAAAATTGCTTATGGAACGATAGGCTCATAGAAGAAGACCTTGAGTCTGTGGAAAATTAGGAAATGCTCCAGCTATGTACAACAAAGAGAAAAACATGATCTGCACATACAAAATCACTTGTTCTTCCACCAGTATTTTGTAAAATAAACTTTCAGGAAAAGTTTTATCAATGTACTAGCACATCATAGATCAGACATTCCATACTAGAAAGTTTTTGAAGTGAAAAGCAATGTTAATTACTAAGGATGTGATAATTAGCAATTTGGAAATAAGTGGGAAATGAGAAAGCCTGCAGTGTGTGTTTATAAAATGCATTAGTCAAATATTAATTACTGAAATGACAGTTTTTACAGACAAAGGAAATGGGGAAGTATTCAACTTAAATTGAAAATAGGTAATAAACTGCTGAAAAGAAGAAACATCAGTGAGTTGTGCTGAATTAGACTGGAAGAGTGTGTTAAAAAGTCCCTCAAGTTGTGGCCTTGGGGTCAGCTAAGAAGTTCAGCAAAATAGCCAGAGTTACTTGTGAATTCATTAAAGAGAATTGAGAAATATTGTCGACCACAGGTAGGGCTTGGATTTTTTTTCTTTTACAACATCATTTAGAAATTTTATTGGACTTAAGCAGTGGAATTGGAGTCATATATTTCACATTATGAAGAAAAATGACTGTAACATGACATGAGAAATGACAGTAAAGGAATCAGGAGAAAAATATTTGATTTTGTAAAGAAAAAATTAAAACTATATGTCTTGTTCATTTTAGAAGTGTGTACCCTGAGAAGAATAGAATTTGCTGTACAATTACATGAAGGAATTATACAGATGGGTGGAGGAAAAATTATCTAGCTGAAGGGTAACAACACACAGGAAAAATGTAGATTCCCAAGAGCTCTTAACTGGTATAGATGGGAGGTTCTGGAACTGTCCCCTACCATGCATATCTAGGGGTAAAAATGTTAAGAATATCATTGCATCATTGCCTCTATCTGGAAACTCGAGAGGTCTTCTCTTTTACCTCTGTGACCCTAATTCTATTTCCTGTCTGTTATTTTGGCTGGGAAAAGATTCTTCATAAGTATGTACCTACAGAATGTGCATCACTACTTCCACAACTCTTTCAGGAAACATTTTGGGACATGCTTTCATTTAACTGCAGCCTCATGATGTGCTACAAAAAGTTTTGGCGATGACAAGTGAGATATGCAAGACATGTGGTCATGATTACACCAAAAATCTTCCCTAAGAACTGTGGAAAAATTTCCTTAATTTCTCAATTTCCCATTAAACTGACAACATTCTTCCACTCCCAATAAGTGGTGTGCTATTAGCTGTGTTCCAGTCCTTTTCAGTCACCCAAAGCTGACTCCTTTGACAAGTATTACTGCATGTTAAGAGAGTCCTTGATTGAAATGGAATATTTAATACAGAGAGAGTTATTATGAAATTTCTATTCTTTATGTAGGAGTGACACAATACAATGTAAAAATAAAGCAATGTCCAAAACTAATACTTCTGTAATCCATCATAATGAAAGATAAATTAAGAAAACCTTACAAGTACTGTATTTCCAGTCTCAAGCCAGTTTGTGTACTTCAAGAGAGTTGAACAGAAGCATTTATTTACCTGCAATCATTCACACAGTCAGGTGCTAAATGTTAGTCCAAGTAACTGTTGGACATGATAAGCAAGGTGGAATTTTTCCTAGGTGTTTTCTTGTGGCTCAGTTTTTCTCTTTTTAGTGTCATGTATGTCTAGTTTCACCACTTTGGACAAACTAAAAAAATAAGACCAAGTCATTCTTTTTACTGATTCCTCCACCTGTCTTTTCATTCTCTCTTCTTGACAGAATGTTGAACCTCTTTATTTCTTTTCTTTTAGAGCCACATGTTATTTCCCTTGTCTCCACAGAATCAGTGAACAATCAAGTTCACCCTCTAAAATCAGCCTTTCAATAGTGTAATTTACTTGCTTTTCAATGGTGTAATTTACTTCCCTTCACTCCAGGCAGAATCTTGGAAAAGTTTGTAACAAGGCAGGAAACTGTGGAAAAGAATTTACTAACTATAGCAGACACAAAATCAGAAGGACAGACACAGAAGCACAGAAGGGTTGAGGCTGGAAGGATTGGATTTTTCTCAGTTGTGTGGGTTAGCATGTGCCGAGTCAATGCTTTGTGGAATACTTTGTTTAGGTTTTCCAAGAACTCTTATTTCCTAAAGTTTATCAATAAAGGTACCCTCTGAGAACATGTGTGCAACTTTTCTCCTTTGTGCTCTCTCTTAACATGTTAAAAAGGCTCTTTGAATAATCCAGAGGGTGGATATTGTTATATTGCATATTTGTATCCTTTTCTTTTAAGCAAAACCCTTTGGTGAGCTCATAGCTCCAAGACTTGAAGGTTTTGAGGTTTTCAAATAAATGTACAAAAAACTGTTTTAGGAGTTAACACTAAAATACTTATTGTCTGGAGAAGATATTTCATAGATAAATGGGTTTGTGTTGAATTAGAGGTGGTCTTCACTCAGAACTCATTTGTAATTTAGTCTTCCTGAAAGTGTGTACATGGATACGGTTGTTGTATATACATCTAAAGAGGACTCCGATTTTCCTGTTTAATTTCAATTTGCAAACAGTAACAGAAAGTTTCACTGCAATCAATAATCAACTCAAGGCCATGGTTGATGTTATTTACTATGAAAAAAGTTAACATACAGTAGCTATGACAGATGTAAACAAAATGTGTTCCATATTGTGAAAAGATTGTGTGGGTGTGGCAATGAAATGACATTTATATGTCACCTTCCTCTGGGACTGAGCTCGGCTGGAACAGCCAGGATTTGCATGAAATGTTCCATGAAGTCTTTCCATTCCTCTAAATTGACATATTCAAAATAGTAGATATCAGTTTAAACCTCTTCCTGCACTGTGTTGATAGTATATAAGGATGTATTAGTTCTTGGAAAATACATAAGTTTCATATTCAGCTAATCTGCTGACAGGTTTCATTAAACCTCTCCCTTTCCTTAAGCCTGAAGAACAGAGGTGAGCTTCAGCCTTGCAAGGTCCACACCGAATATTTTGTATGTGTTCCCAATTTTGTGTGCTGCTGGTGAAAAGCCAGACTTTGCTGTTGAGTGAGCTCATCCATCAGGGAATGAAGGGCCAGATCATCTGGTTCAATGTGCTCCTGTGACTGTCTCCAGAGGTTGTCTGGGTGTGACCAACAGCAACAGCTGGATGTAGGAATTAGAGGAAGAGCATTCCCCTCTGGACTGACACTAATAATTGTCCTTTGCTCATAGCAAAAATGTTTACACTGCAAAGCCAAACTTCTAATTTCATAGTGTGTAAATGCATTTCAATACAGTTAAACATTTAAGTCAGGGTAAGTTTTTGAACTTTAAAATGTTCACTAGAAAAAATAAATTTTTAATACAGGAAGACAATACATTCTCCTACCTGCACCTGAGGTTTTTCCTGAAAAAGAACCATTAAATTTTAATCTAGTCCTGTAAAGTACTATGTTTCATGATAGTAAATATGATGGGATTAATTGCCAGGGACCACTAGAAACCTTCAAATCTTGGAGCAGTCAAAAATCTGATTCTATGGTGATCTCCAAAATCTTTTAAACACCAGACCTTGTGTGGTACTCCAGATGATCTTTTGGTAGTTCAAGGAGCATTTACAAAATAAAACTCCATAATGATTCAAAACTGTGTCCTGTCTTTCTGTTCAGACTGCACCCATGCCTCCTGTAACAAGTGAAGGTCTTATATAGAATAATTACATCATAAAAATATGTGTATATATATGGCTAATTTTTGTCAGCACAGATAATAACACCATTGCTGCATGATTGCGCTACAGCTCAGAAATCGATAGTAATTTTCATAGGAGTATCACTGCAGGCACTCCTTAACAACAACAACAACAACAACAACAACAACAACAACAAAAAGACAAACATTTTATAATTTAGATACTATAATTTAGATACTATTTCTAGGTACTTAGATACTTATAATTTGGAAAACACAAGCTCCTGTTGCTAAATTTCATAAACCAATTGATAAATTAATTATAATGTTAAAATTATTCCATTTTAAAATTCCCTGCAAGAACAGTTTTAGACTGATTGCAAATCAAAATCTAATGTCAAAATTTAAATATATTTTGTTGTTCTAATTACCACATTCTTAGTGTCTCAGAAATGCCAGCAAAATGAAAAAGATCTGTAACTGCCATGGTTAAAATGAGTATTTGTAATGTAGCAATAAAATGTAAGCTAAACTTAAATTTAGAACTATACCACCCTGGAGTATTCCTTGTATGGTATTTTTCAAGTTACCAAAAGAGTAGCAGTTCATTTTCGTGAAGCAAATAATTTGAAATAGCATTTTTGATGATACTCATTATCTAACTTAATCTGGTATGTCTAGAACTCATTAACTTCTGAAGCTGGCTCTCATTTTCTATAGCTGTTGTACAGAAATCAGCAGTTTCAGGGCAAAATTAGTTTATTTAACTCTAAGTACTGTCAACAGTAGCAATTACTGAATGTCACCCTAAAAGTGCTGTAGGACACCACACTCAGGTGCCCCTTCTGGTCGGATGATTTCTTGTGATATGTGTGAAAGAAGTTTCCAGAAACACAGAACGTGTAGGATTGAAGATCCTGGTCCATGGTGCAAAGTGAACTCCCATAAGGTGCAGACTAAGCCAGACAGAGTAAGGATGTTTTTATGTATGTGTGGGAACCTTCTGGGTAGAAACAGCAATAGATGATTTGCTAACTTCGTGAATAGTCAGCAAGGACATGGTTGCTGACATAAGATCATAACTGAAACTTTGTAAGAGAGTAAAACAATGGCCTATGGTTAAGCAAATAATGGTCAATGCTTAGGCACGTGACTAGAAGAAAATATAGAGAAACAATGTAGTAAATAAGTAAAGATATAAAGATATATACGCAAAAGTAACGCAAATAGTAAGGACCAATCCGAGTATGGATTGAGGCTGGTGAGAATCATATGAACAATGTATTAACCAATCATTATTTTGCGAAACGCGTGTTCAGCAGAAAAATAGAGCATAAACCAAAACTTGTATACATAATAAAGGGGACTTCTAGAGCATCATATTGGTGTGTGGAGTACCCATCTTTCTCGCAAACCAGAGGATTACAAATATATCTGGGTCCCGACTTGTGGTGCTATTCTCACGACCAAAGGATTACAATCACATGTATGATTTTCACTTAAAGAAGGATTTTTAAATTTCATATCTTTTATTTAAATTGATGGGAAGCAACCTCTTTCTCTCACCTCTGTGCACTTAGGTCACTCCTGTATCCAAATATCTTCCCTTTTTTTCTTACTCTTCAGGGCACTTGCATTTAGGTCCATGCTAACAGACATTATTAATCTCAGGCAAAATACTGGATTCAGTCTTTTTTCTCTCTCTCCTCCTGCCTGCCAGCCCATTACTTTCTGTGAGATTCAGGGTCCCACCCTGAGATCCAGGCCACCTTTAGTTTTAAAAAGAAACAGGTGATGTTTTCATAGCTGAGCTATATTAGAATTCAAAATATCTATAATAGATAAAATGAAGAGTTCTGATTTCTGATATTCCCTGATACACAGGAAAAAATGTTTTGGATTAATATTTTTATGACTAGTTCCAAAACTGCTGACTGTGATCAGCTGTGTATCAGGTCACAAGGGCTTTCATTTCTGGCTCTCTCCCATCTTCACTTTCTACTCTCAATCTGTTTCTAATGACTTGTTCTTTTTGGTTTTAAGTTTAAAACACAGCAAGTGTTTAAAAGGATATCTCTTTGGAGTAATGAATTCAATAAAATTCAAACTGATTTTCAAGGATGCATGGCATTATGAGCTTAAAAATGGAAAAATAAAAATAAAAGTCCGAGCGCTCATAAATCATAATGTTTACCACATAAAGAAGGGACAAGATGTTGTTATTCTTGAAACTCCCTACCAAGGGATATTAACATAATATTTAATTTGGTTCCTCTGATTTTTAAATAATTATAACAGCACAATAAAACTGAAATAAAATTACAAAAAAGACATGAGGTGCTGGAGTGTATCCAAAGAACAAAAAAGCTGGAGAAGGGTCTGGAGCCCAAGTCTTATTAGAAGTGTCTGAGGGAGCTGAGGGTGTTTAGCTTGGAGAAAAGGAGTCTTGGGGGGCTCTCAGGGCTCTCAACAAGTCCCTGAAATAAGGTTGTAGACCTGTAGGAGTCAGTCTCTTCTACTCTTCTACCAAGTAACAGGCAACAGGACAAGAGTGTATGGTCTCAAGTTGTGCCAGGAAGATTTAGATGGGATATTTGTATAAAATTTCTAAAGAGAAAGAGTTATAAAGCAGTTAACCAGGCTGCCCAGAGCTGTGATTCAGTACTGGACCTGGCAGTACAGGGTTGATGGCTGATTCAATGACCTTAAAGATCTTTTCCAACCTAAACGATTCAATGATTCCAAAATTGTGGAATTTTTTCCTTTTTTTTTGTTTCTTTTTTCTTTCCACCAATGAATTTCTAATAGTTTTACAGAACTTGACACAAGTATAGCAGCTTGTGTTCATCTCAGAGGTATAAGAGATCCAGTCCAAATTTTTTTCTCTGTTTGAAGATTTCTATGCTCTGACTGGGTATATGTTCTTCTCTGACATGAAAAATTCTGCATGAAAGAAACTCTCCCATTCTCTTTTCTTTTTCCAGCTATAAGTCGCTGATTTAAATCTGTGTCTTACAGGTAAATACATGAATTTTGTAACCAGCAGAGAATATGACCTGATTTTTCTGACCAGAAACTATTTTAAAATCTTAATTCTGATTACTTTGTTGATGTTGAAATTGAAAAGAATAGAAGTGAATCTGAAGAGTGAATATCTGGAAGATTTAAATAAAGTTTTATTTGCTGTACACTTTTTCAAGAAAGTGAACATAAATATTTCTTTAATTTGCCCATAAATAGCAGGCATAGATTTATTTTCCAATATCTCACTGAAGTAAAAGAATAGTTTTATTTTTAATACTAAATGGAAATGCACATTTAATTCAAGAGTTCTAAAGAGAAATACTTGACTACAATTTTTTTTTGTAAGAAATATTTTTAATGGCCATTTAACAGCCTATTTATCTAAGGGTTTGTTGTTATTGTGGTTTGGTTTTTTTGATTTAATAAAATCATTCCAATAAATTGACTAGTACAAATGAGAACACTTGAATAACACTGAAAGGAACAAAAAAATTAAACATTTCAGATCGAAACAAGCACTTTCTTTATCATGCCCAAAAAACAAAGAACAGGTAAATCCACTTTTTGACTTGGTTAAATAACATATAGCAAGAAGTAGCAGTACATGGTGCAAGAGCTACTGTTGACCACACCATCCTTAGATAGCATCTTCTTATGTGGCTCCAGACATCTCTTTTCTGCAAGGCAAATTATGGCTTTTATTAATTCATTAGCATGAACTTTACAGACTATAAAATAATTAAAGATTTGTGCCAAATTCTAGATACCAAGATAGTTATGTTAACCCATTTAAATGTGATATTCAATAGGCATTAACATGATGTATGGTGTCAAAGAATGATGCAAAAGTCTCTGAAAGCTTTATGGGCAAAATCCCTTAAAGGGATACAGTCATAACTAATTGCCTTTGAAACAGTATCTTAAGACCAGAAAGAAGAGATAAAAATCTGAATGAACACTGCTATCTGTAAAATGGCCCTGTTTTTTGAACCTTAGTTTTAGTTAGGAACTGTCAGTTTTCCAGAAACTTTCCATCAGAATAATGTCGCTCTCAGGCTATTGTTCATCTTAGACTCTCCAGACTTTCAATGCTGACCAAGTTCACTGTTAAAGGCCCTTGAACCCTGTAATGTAAGATAGCCTTCAAGGATGAGAGAAATGCAGAGAACACCTTTCCTGGCTATTGTTATTTGATCATTGTCTGTCAGTTAACATGAAGAAAAATATTTTAATGGAAAAAGGTGAATCAAGATCTCACAGCGTTGTGTTTTGTTCACAATTGCAACTTCCTTTGGTTTGATTTCCTTCTTCATAGTGTTTTTAACACTCAAACCTTTCCACCTATTCCTCCTGCTTCACCATGACACAATTCAAAACAAAGATTCATATCATTGTAGTGAGGTACTCACAACACATTGTAGACTTGTCGGCATTTCACACACTAAAATCCTACAGGTAACAGATTTATTCCAGGACAACAGAACTTAACTTTGCCCTTTATTGTGGACTTGTAGAATAGCAAAGGCTGGATAGGACACGGGTAGGTGATACTGTGTGTAACAGAGTGGGTTAGTGTGAAAGACAGTCCATAAATTGAGTGATAAGTGAGAAAAATGGCCCAGGTGCAACTAAAGGGAGAGGCAGAAAACAGACTGGAGAGGACTGGTAGAGCCTAAAGCAGTCCAGTTTGTTTTCCAACCTGTTTTCCAAAGATAGGGAAACAGTGAAGATGAGTCCGGCAAGAATGTTACATTATACAAGATGGTTCTCTTTTATTACTTCTGGAAACACAGGAGATAAGGAGCTAATGTGTATGTCTCAAACACTAATAGCCAGATAGCAGTGGAGCCAATAACGGCCAAGGATTGCTGGTATGCCATGAGAAAGAGGATGTGCCTGAAGAAAGGTATCATATGTGGATGTAGGGCAGCATTTTTGGGGGACAAACATCCTTGTTCTGGCTTCTGGAGATAAGCACAGCTCAGCCCAGCACAAGAGTAGGAATGAGATCAGGAAATGGGTATGGACTGTAGGGGGGGATCAAGACCACTAAAGAGACTGAAAGCATCTCCTCCTCTCTTGCCTTCCACCCTACCCCTTCATCCATAACCATCTGCCATTTGCTTGCATGGGTCAGAGACTAAGGTACCAATTTCCTCACCAAGTGTATTTACTAATAAAACTTTTTAAGCTTTTGCAGCCCCTCTGACTTCTGTCACGAGCATCTATGAATCTTGGGTGCTCCCTTCCCCTTAAGGGCGGGACATCACATTACTCTTCAGCTATCAATATCCTAATAGTCTTTTCTTTCTGCTGAGTTGCAGTAAGTACTTGAATGTCTGATAGATGGTTTTTTACAGTGAAGAAAAAAATCCACAGCTATGAAGTCTGGATTATTTGGAAAAAAAGCCATTTTTATCTGCATTCAAACCTGCTATGGAAAAAGAGAAGAAGAAAAGCATGCCAGACACACTCCTCTTTAGGCTGCTTTCTTTTCCAGACAATAATAACTTAGGGAGTAGCTCTACCTCAAGGACTGAATTTCAACAAAACTCAAACTGAAACATCTTCTTGTACTTACACATCCCCTTTTATATGGTACTTTGCTTAATTTCACATCTTTCAAAAGCTGAACATTTTTCTAACAGAATTTTTTTAAAAATTAAGTGAAATCAATCCAAACCAAAATACTAACTCACTGTCACCTCAAGCATATGAACTGCCTCAGAATTCTGAAATACTAATTTAGGACTGAATTACTATCTGGTAAATGTACAGTTATTAAAATACAACAATTTCTACTATTTCCCTCTACTTCTTTCCCACATATTAAACTATTTTTGCCTCAACTTTACACATCAATAGTGACTGTATTTGCTACACTATTTTTCTTCTCTGCCCATTAGTAAGTTAGGGAATAAAGGAAGGAAACACAACAGGAGAAAGAAGTTATACACTATGGATTAAATTGTACAAACTGCTCGCTGGTTTTGGTAAGTACACTTCAGAATGAATAAAGAAAGCTCTTGGTAATACAAGAATGTGTGATACTGTTCAGTGTTCAAGCAGCAGTGCTACAGCCTTACATCAGGTATAGCTGATTTGCTTCTCTGCACTTTGATGTTTTTCTGTGCTGCCATCTGTTCTCAGGGAAAACAGCAGGCAGACTTCGTCTTTCTGCTTATCTTATGGGGAATACAACACATTAGTGTCTTCATGAGTTTTCATTTTATTAAAGTTAATAAAATCTCCAACAAAATACACTCATGGGAAAAATAGTGAACAGCCCTTAGAGGCAACTTGTAAACAGTTTTTTAGTTTACATTCTCCGTTTGCCATTCACTTTGAGGATTGTCTCTTTTTTTAACCCCCCTCCTAATCTTCACAGAATCATAATCCCATTCTTGGATCTTTATATATTAGAAAATGATAAATAGATCACTGTTATCTCAAGGATAAGAATGGTTTTCAATAAGTGTTAACAGTTGGACAGCTCTGCTGGAAATAAACTTGGTCTAAATCTATCCCAGATGTATTAAATCTGACACCAACTGTACAGAACCTTAGAAAACAGTTCTTGTGAAGGTCTGCAGGGTTCAGCAGCACTACCTCTTGAGAGTTCACTGTGTTACTGTAACTTTGTTTGACGTGGATGCTACACAGAGCTCATAAATCAGTGCAGGAGAGCATGGTGAAAGGAGATCTGTGATTACTTGTTTGACAGAGATAACCTTATTCCCGTCATTTCCTCACCAAACCTGTCTTTTTTCTTTTCTTTTCTTTATAAGGACTGGATTTACCCAGTAACATGTGCAAGATGCTGACATGTGTGGTAATGATGATAGAACAAGTCATGGCTTCTGTAAGAGATTTCTCATTATTAATTTTCTGGTTCAGGAGAGATCACATAGCAAACCTATTTTAAAGTATTTCAGGGAAAAATGTCTAAATATGTGCATACATACATATGTTGATACGTGAATATTATAAATTCGTGTTCTTTCTATTGAATCTGAGGAATATTGTTTTAAGGATGGACTACTAAAAGGCAGTTTAGAGCTAAGTAAATTACAAGAAAAAGAACTCTTTAATATTTTAATCTTCCAAGTACTATTAAACTTGAAGCTGCACGCATTGACTCATCTTTCAATCATATGTTTCATAGTATTGTATGAAGTTTTGTATCTACAAGGGAGAGCTAAAATCTGCTCCTGAGTAACTCAGTATGATAGCTCAGATGATCATAGTTTTCTTACTGCCACCTCATTCTTCCTCTAGCTTGTATACACTACCAAAATCATGATGGCTTAAAATATTATCTCTTGTTGCACAATTTATCTCTCATGAGCTGATTAAGTAAATTCAGAAAGTTGATGTTGCTTCAATGATTTTAATTCTTGAGAGAATCCCACTTGCTTTAATTAATATCACTGTAACTTTTCAGTTTAGGAGCAGATAATGGAATTTCCACTACTCCCCTACACTTACATAGTTTATTTCCAACCTGTTGGAATTTCAGTAGGTACATTTATGAAACTACAAAGTTCTTTCTCCACAAGGGTTCTAAAACTCATTTGACTGTGGGTAATATGACACTGTCTGAAGATGTGATGTGATTCTCTGGATTACTGAGTTTTATTAAAAAAATCAGGACCAAGGGAAGTGGATATTTTGTTCATCTATCTGTGCCTTCAGCAAGAGCCAGTGCTTGTTTCTGTTAAATGCAGACAACACAGAATGGAAAACTGCTGTGTTTTAAGAGACACAGATGAAGGACTGGCATATCTTTCAGTACACCTTGATACCTATTTAAGTACATCCTTATGAAGATTTTTAAAAGTCTTGGTTTGGTTTTTTTTTTTTTTTTTTGTTATCTTACCCTTTTGATATACTTATGCCTCTTACCCAGGGTGATCGACAGCAAGTATAATTAATTGAGTAATATTGAAAGGCTTGTAGCAGAAGCTGATTTGTAATTATGACATTCAATGTTTTAAAACTCAGTAAGTAGGTTCTTGATTCTGGGTAAAACCTACTAGGAAAAATGTCATTGGTCTGTGTGCCAACAGTGTTGTGTCAGAACAAAAAATGGAAATTTTTTTTGTGAAAATACTTTCTTCCAACGTTCTTTCTTTCTATTATTGTAACTGGTATTGTATCTGAATCAGCAGCATTGAGTATTTTCTCTACTATATTAATAATGGGCTACCAATTCACCTTGCTAAAGGACATGAAAATAAAATAAACTAAAAGACATCTTTTCTCAGTTCACAACTAAACCAACATTTGATTTTTTTTTCTGATGCTGCAGACGAATTTTAATTCTATTGATGGTGTTCATTCCAGTGTCTTTTGAGTTAACATTTGAAACATGCCAAAAGATGGAAGTTGAAATGCACTGAATTTCATTTAAACTCACCATGGAGATCAAGCAACAATTATTTTTCAAAGTGGTATGTTTGAAAAAATGCTAACTTGTTAAATCTAAGATGGGGATGCTTCACATCGTTTTTGCTTCTTTTACTGTAACAAAATCTTTATATGTAGCATGAAATTTGCAATATTGCAAATGGAACAAATCAAAACAAGGCATTGGCTAACCAAACAACATTCATTCAATAATAAAATACATAGTGTGTACATTATAATTAGCCATATGTGCTTACAATAAGGTGCTATTGGCTTTACCAGTTCTTTGTAGTATGAAAAACTGTCCACATATAATGCTGTGCAGATGAGGCTGCTGTGCATGTCTGGTCCTAAATGTAATCATTTGAATATTTTTAAAGTCAATTTTTGGTCTCCTACAGGATGACAAGCAACAAGGAAGTGATCCTCCCTCTCTGCTCAGCACTGGTGAGACACATCTGGAGTACTGTGCCCAGTTCTGGGCTCTCCAGCAAGGAAGGAACAGGGACATTTAGGAGAGAGCCCCAAAAAGGCCTCAAAGACGATAGACTGGAGCATCTCTCCTGTGAGAAAAGCCTGAGAGAACTGGGACCATATAGCCTAGAGACAAGACGGCTCAGGGGGAGGGAGAGTGTAAAGAAGATGCAACCAAACTCTTTCCAGTGGTGCCCTGGCACAGAACCAGAGTCAATAAGCAAAAACCAAAACACAAGAGGTTCTGTCTGAACATCAGGGAACACCTTTGTGCTGCGAGGGTGACTGAGCACTGGCACAGATTGCGCAGGGAGGTTATGCAGTCTCCATGCTTGGAGATATTCCACAGCTGTTTGCACACAGTCCTGGGCAACCTTGTCTAGGTGGCCGTGATTAGATGGGGACTGAAAGAGAGGAACACCAGAGGGACCTTCCAAACTAAAAAATTCTGTGATTTTGTGATTCTGTATGACCCTCACTAGGTCAATATTTTGTCACTGTCTCAAACATCCAGATGACACTGATGACTACTCAACTTCTTCAGGGGATACAGAGGAAAAAAAAAGTACACTTGAAAAGCAGTAATCATTAATACCGTATTCCTTGTATGCCAATAAAACTACTATTTCCCTGGAAAATTTTCTAGCCTTGAAATTTTCTTTCTAGGTGTCTGATGTATCTGACCATGGCACAGAGAATAGGAAATCACTAATCCAGTAACTCAGTGAACTAGATCCCTACCAAGAAAAATATCTTGTTCAAAAGAAGGGAGAAGTGACAGATTCCCAGATTTTTATGCTTAGGCAAATCATCCAGAAGGATGACCTCTTTGTTTCACATAAATATTGCCATAATACAGTAATTGCTCTCCTCCAGTGTAATTATTTATTTGGATGCAGTGTAAATATAGTAAATAAATATATAAATAAGTAAATTTTAGTAAGCCATAAGAACCATCATCAGTATGTTAAAACTTTGTTCTTAACATATCCCACTTAAATGCTCAGAAAAGCTCTTGGCTGTGGTAGAAAGCTGTCACTTAAAAAATAAACCTACAGATTATTCTTTGCAGTAAATTTCCATTCAATCTATTCTTTTGAATTGCAATGTCTTTTGAAAAATAAGATAGAATGTAGAATATCTCATCTTCAGATATGCCAGTTTACTGACTGAAAAAGATTCCTATTACACCTCAGTCATGTTTTCCTGTTTCTTCATGAAATCAAACTTTAAAACAAAAAAATCTCAGATTTTAGAAATATAGAACACCAGAATTCCAGTTGTACTACAGTTCAAACTACAATTCAGTGATTTTCAGGCTTGTCTTCCTGTTTACTAAATAAGGCAGTGGAATAAACTCATTAATTTGCCATTGGTTCTGATAAAAAGCTCATTATATCTATTTGTGTTGCAATACCATTTGAACTTGGCATCACAAATCCAACCACAAATTTGATGTATTTTTGGGGCCGTGTTTTTCCCTCTCTGACAGGAGAGCAAGAAAACATTGTTACCAACAGCTTCAGAGGGATACTTGAAAGAAAAATAAAAGACATTTTCTTCCATATCTGTATTCCATACTTTTTGCAAAGTATGCTCACTAGAGATTATGTAGACAAAGGGGAACTTGAATATGTGTTCCATATACTCCTATGTGCCACTGCTTAAATACTCAGCTAAACAATAATATCTTGAATTATAGCTATAAATTAATAAATTAGCAAAAAGTCTTTAATAAACTTTAGTAGGATTTTGTAACTCTCTGTCATCAGAACCTAAACAAAAGTGAATGAAGAGAGTTATCATGTAAGGGTTGCTGAGACTTTCATTTAGTTCTGTGTTTTTCCACCGAAGAGTAAAAAAAAAAAATCCTTCTAGTCATCTGAAAGAGGCACTTTCTTCATTAAAGATACATGTAGAGAACAAGTATTTGGAACAGTTAAGTTAACAATATTGTTTTTTGCAAGGTGAATACAGACAATTATGGAGGGTATTTTGCCTATATCTAGTAAATTACTTTTCTGCCTTCTAGCAGCCAGAATGGCAATTGAAGGAGTGCTGAAGTCCACTTTCCATGTTTCAAAATTCATTTAATTGTTTCATTATTTCATTTATCTACACAGGCTGTGGTTTTTAAAAAAAAAAAGAAAAAAACAAATCAAACATGTGGTACTTCGTCCTCAAAGGAACTTATGCCGCATATAATGGAATAAAATCACACCACTTGTTGTTTCTAAGAGTAGCATAACTAATCCATCATGTGCATACCAATAGAAGTTTAAATTCACATGTTTTAATTGTGTGAGGAAACCTAGCTTTTGGGTTTTATGAGAACATTCACTGCTGACAAGAAATGAGGCACAAAAGTCCATTTATTAAATAAATATTTCTCAGATTCAGCAATAACAAGATAATAAAGTTAAGACTTAATAATGCCTCCTTTCTTTGTAATGCTTTTCTCACACTTATATGTTTCAGAAAAATACAGATTTTACAGATATCTTTGTATATTTTTTTTCAGAAATCTTGAAGGAAGAAATTAATAACAACAACATAAATGCTCAAAGAATTCAGCAAACTCTCGTAGAATGCTCAGAAAGGTTAAATAAAAGACAATGTGAACATGTGAAGTCTGGCTTATCTTTTAATTGAAATGGACTGCAAATATTTCAGCTATTGTGCAGACAGAGACAGGTAAAGTTTGTGCAAAGTAATAATTAACATTTATCTTAGAAGGTATTTCATGACCTTCCTTCTACTAGGCACTGAAACTTTGGGAGGAGGAGGTAAATAGAAAGTGAACATACCTTAAATAAATTTTAACAAAGAATTTATTGTCGGTGAGGTGTTAGACCTTTTCTTTCTTTAATCACACTGGTGTAGGAGCTGGTTCAAAGTAAACTGAACACAGAGGAAGATTTCTTCTTTTGTTCATGAGCTTCTGATTTTGTCCAACATAATGAGGAATGTTTAAATAAGTGTAGATACTCTACTGTTAAACTGACAGCAATCACATGAAAACTGAGCTCATTTTCCCATAACATTCTCAAGTTCAATGTACAACTGGAGATAATTTTCATAGCCCATTTGAGCAGAAAGTTCTTTTCATTCTTTTGTTCATAGTAGCTTTTATTTTTCCTTCTTCTTTTTGCTGTTGCTTTTTTGTTGGTTTTGTTTGGTTTGGGTGATATTTTTTTGATCTTTGAACCCATATCTAAAGAAGATGCAACTTTAACTGGATATGGAATTTGTTTTACTGGAGGCTGTATTATGGTCTTAGAAAACAGTGCGGGTTCTTACAATTAATTGCAGATTTCTTAATTTACTCTGGAAAAACAAGGTCACGTGTACAGTGGGAATAGAGATTTTGAATGCATATGCATGGAAATAATGTTAAAAACAACAACAACCAAAAAGTAAATTAAGGCATTTAATAATAAGCAGGAATATTTATGTTAACAGACCTTTCAAATAGATGGTGAAGGCAATGTTCCAGAATTCGTTAAAAGAGAGAAGAAAAATCCAATTATTAGTTTCAAGAATGTTTATGGCCTTGTTGTCTTTAATGGATTAAAACTGAAGATGAAAAACTTGGATATGGTACAGATTTTCTGACTTTAAAGGATGTACTGATCAAGTTTTGATCTGTAACCAATGAAAATGCTCCCAATTTTGTTTTCCTTTTAACTAAAGAGTTTAAAGAGTTCATAATTTGAACACTGGTTTAGCTGTTCTCTTAATTGTCTTCTTACTTTTTTCATTTTTTTTTTTAGTTTTACGTGATTTTTCTGAAAGAATAAAACAAAAAATATATATCACTGACAACTGACTGCCTGATGCCAGCCATAGAAAATGCTCTGTAAACATTTTTTCAAGTCTCTTTTCTTTCCTAAATTTCTTCTGACTGAAAGCCAGTCATTCAGTGAGGTGGTAACCTGGAAAAAAGGAGTCAGGGCCTAGATCTGGCTGTGAAATATAATTGCCCAAGACCAGGGAACCTGCTGTTTGCATGCGAGGTTAGCCATTAAAAAGTTATTACATTCATATTGGCTGTCAGCAGATAACACAATGTTCTTAGTGTGCTCGGGTATCCTATTAGTAACCCAGAGGGCTTCCGTTATCCATAGCCTAAAAAAAGAGACCAGAGGTAGGGCAGGAAGCGCAGTTCCTTAGTGGAACGGCAGGCAAGCAAGAAGATGTAGCTACAATTTACAAGCATCAACATCTAAAAAGTCTCATTTTTTGTTAGGGCTTTATAGAAATAGATTTTATGAGCTTATACATATGGTCATAATGCCTGAAACACACACTTTGCATATATATTACCTTGTTGTGTTTGTTCCCCTTTGATTATTCTTTGGATTTCTTTCTAACTTCTTCAGCCAAATTAAACGTTAAGGAAACCCCCTTCTTTCCAAAGAAAACAATTGCACCCAACTTTATCCAACATGAGGAATTCTCAGGAAGGTACTAATCTTTCAAGTACTCCTGTATTTAATTAGGTTTATGAAAAATACTCCTGAGCTTATTGTGACGACTTGCACATACAAGGGAAAATGTACGGACAAGCAGTTACAGAGTTGGGAACAGATTTATTTTAGTCTATAGTGTACATTTTTAAAAAAATCTTACAGTGCACTAAGGGAAAAAAAACTTGTAAAGTTAGAAATGCACACTATTGTATATAGCTGAGTGCACGATTAAGAACTGACAGAGGCAAGAAGCAGAAAAAAAGGAAACAAGAAGTCAAAGAAAAACAATTATTGTAAATTAAGTACTCTCAAGGGAAAAAACTATTTTGCAACCTGATCAGTACAGGCATAGGCCAAAAAAATTCTGGGTAAAATGTCTGTGAAAACTCTGAAGAGGCATCAATAAATGCAAATAAAATTAAAATATGCATTAGAAAATAATATAATAAATATTTTGCTTTCTGCGCTTTAGTTAGAGAAAGCCCATGTTTAAAGTCAAGGACAATTTATAATACCTGGGGGTTTTTTTGTTTTCCTGTACCATTCATTTTCAGAGTGATATATTCAGTATTTTTTAAATTATGTGAAATATTTAATGCACATCAGATTGTTCATAAAATGTGCAGTTGTGATCTTCCACACATTTTTTTTAGTCTGCAAGTGCAATACTGATGTCATATTTTTTCTCAACTTGCTTTAGATGCTACCTGGAATAAGACAGAATGAAGAACATGACTGAGACAATTACATATCAGGTATTCATTTTCCTCTGTGAAAAAACCTTTCCATTCAAAATATTTGTTAAAAAATGAACACTACACCTTTAAAAGGTATCACATTTGTAAGGTAAGCAATAGATTGTTAGAGTGAAAATAGTGGCACACTTTAGACAAGTCTGAGTTTACAAAAGACTTTGTTCATGCTATTTGGCCAGAATAGAAAAATAATACATTTAAAAAATGGAATTGCAACAATTTAGTTGGCTGTAGTATTTTCTAAAATACCAGTTGAACAAATGTGTAGAAGACTTTCCAAACTCAGTAAAACTTGTCATTTAAAAAGAAAGCAAAGATATTTTACATACAAGGTTTATTTTCCAGAAGTGCAACTCAGAGACCAAAGCTATTCATTCACCTCATGTTGTGCCTGGCACTCAGTTCTTTCATTTGATAACTTTTTTTTTTCTGCCAGACTTATCCACTTCCTCAGCATATTGCTAAATATTGAATTAGGGCACAGCTAAAGCCCTGCCTATCAGTTAATTTCCCATGGGGCAAGCTGCTACCGACTTGTCTCCAGGGCACAAGTCCACGTGCAGGAATTAAAAGGCGTTCCACAGCATGAGTAACCAAGTGACCTGTAACAACACATATGTTGCTCCCATATGTTTCCAAAATACTTTGTCCAGCTGCCTCAATGCACACATTATGCTGGGAGACAGCTGGCCAGCCTTCTGAGAAGCAAGCCAAAGCACAGAGCTGCTCTCTCCTGACCCCTTATATACATAGGGCTACCCTGAAAAACACACCTTAGCACTCAGCTTGTCATTAAGTGAACTCCTGGATGGATAGCTTTTCCTCCCATGCAGAGGGAAAAATGGAGGGAATTCTTGTGTTTAAGTACCATTAGCTGCATGGCAGAAAGGACAGGAAAACATCTGCTGTTCAGAAAGGGATGAACTGTATTTCCACTGGGATTGTCAGCAAAAATTTGAGTAACTAAGATTTGATTTAGTAATCTACTCTGAAACTTGTGAACTAGAACCTCTGGATTCTGTTTTCACCTCTAGCACTCTTTTACAATACTCTTACTCTTACTCAATAGGCCCAGGCATGTAATTTAAGTGACCTTCGTTTGAAACTACAAACTGTGAAAATTGTTTTTACTCACCTTTGTGGGATGTTGTAAGAGCTCTTTTCTGCCCTTCCAACTAGGTAAAAATCATTCCAGAATAGTGATTCTGAGCATGTCCTTGTTTCTGAGGAGGACCCTTTTCAGAACAAAATGATTAGAGGTTTTCCTGAAAAAATCATCAGTTTGGTATTGAGTAGGTCAGTGTGTAACTGCTTTTATTCAGTGTTGAAACAGGTCGTCTCAGATTTTAATCCTTCCTCTTCTCTACACTACCAAATGTCTTTAGTGCCACTGCCTCTCACACACATGACTATTACACTTATCTTTTCTCATTTGTTTAAACACAGTATTTTAAACCCATTATTCCATCCATTGATGGCAATATTGAATACATTTTTCATGGGCTTCACTTTATATCTTGCCATTTTTGCCATATGACAGAGCTTGCCTGAGTAATGTACAAACCACACGCACTAAGAACTGTATTTATATTCCCCTATGAAAGCTCTGGAGAGAGAATATAAAGTATAGAACCAGAGATTCAAATTTCAAGGGTCATAACATACAATATTCAGTGTTACTGCCCTGTAATTTACTCCAGATAGGCAGGAAGATATCCTTAGACTGTTATAAATGGCTTACCTGCTGACATTATGTATCTCATATACACAGCTCATGAAATATGGATGGATAAAATAAGCTATTATACAAATAAATAGCAGCATAATCACAATAAGATTTGCCTATAGCAGACTCAAAATACCACTGACTATTCTTGGTTATATATTTATATATGGGTTAGTTTACTATAGTAGTCTTTCAAATTCGGAAGCATTAAAACAATAAAAAATGGTCTGCAAAAGACTGAAACAGTACAGAGGAGAAACAATTCATTAAGGTGAATCACCTCAGAATTTTGCTGATGGTGCCACACTCAGCCTATCTAAACACTATTTAATATTCAGACACATGCTGTGATTTCAAGTGTATGATTAACTGTCCACCCTTTTATTGTACTACTGCCTTGTTTCCAAAAAAAAAAAAAAAGAAAAAGAAAAAGCACATTTGCATATTCTAATTACAGTCCAATACAAAGCTTACTGTAATCAGTGGGAGTTTTCTGCTGAATCAGGCCCATCTGTGACTGGATTAATTTCCAAGATGGATTTTAGAAATGCACTAAATATATAACACTCAACATTTCTTTTGATACAAATGACTGGGATTACATCTTGAGAATGGTTACAATCTACAGGGTATCTCCCACAGGAGCTGAAGTATATTATCCCCTGTAGGCTGCAGGTGATGCCTGCTCTGAAACAAATACTGATCAATATCCGGTCCGTTTCTACGACATGAAAATCCAGATGCTCGTAACATTTTAAAACTCACTTTCAGCAGTCTTCCTTTTTCTTTGAAGTTCTTTTCTAAGCCTTTGTGAGGTTATATTTCTAAATTTGGTTAACAGAACATGAAAACTAAAATGGATCAGAGAGGAGAAACAGAATAGCTGTGCTGATCTAATGAACATATGTCTCTAAAAGAAATCTAAGTGCTACATTAAACATCAAGTGAATATATTTTTTAATTTCATGTTTTTGTAAACATAATTTAATTATAACTTCTGACTGTAGGACTTTAAAACAGAAACACCCTGGAATATGGTTATTCTTTCAGGTAGGTAGCAGTGAAACAGTAACATGTCGTGGGATATAAGATGGTAAATGATAACTTTGAAATATTTCCTTGGTCAAGTCAAAGCTATTATGACATTTTAGCAACTCATTGACAGAAACTTGATAATGACACATTTGGATAATGAAAATTCTGAAGTAAATATCAAATTCAAAATCAGGGAGGTGAATAAAGAGGCAGATGGGGCATCCTGAAACATATTTATTTTACATATATTGCTGTGTAGTGAGAGACTGGTTCTGTTACCGCAACGGTTATATAATAAAATTGAGAAAATTTTTACACTGGAATAACATATGGAGTTTAAATCACATAACTGCAGAATATGCCTGGCTGGTGGCCAGCATGAAGTGAACAGTAGTTTATAGCATTGATACGAAAAAAATTAAGAACAAAGAAAGTACAAATGGCAGATGACTTTGCTTTAGAGATTTCTACACAGAGGGAATATGAAAGGCTGTTTGTTATTCTCTCATAAATTGAAGGTTACTGCATTAGCTGAAGAGTGTTGGCAACATTTATACTAAGAACTGAAGGAACCAAACCTGTTAGCCAGGCAGGCCCCAGCACTGGGAGCAGGGAGAGGAGTGATAAGGAGTGGTTAACAGGAGCAGAGCAGCTTAAATTGGATCTCCTATCTGTGCAGGTTTGACAGTCCCAAAGTGTGAGTGAGGAATTATCATAGGAAGGGGAAGGAACCAGCTGTGTCAGCAGTGACCTCATCAAAGACGGCTGCAAAATAGCAGCATTAGTTATGCATGAGCAATAGGTATTGTACAAGGCTTTCTTTGTGGCTTAGTTAGGGCTTTTTTTAATCTTTATGTTATTAAACATTGTCTATTATGCCTATAGATTTAAACAGAAACAGCTAGTGAATATATGTTACAATTTTTTCCAAGGTTTCTGGGAATGCCAGGCAGTGCTTTTTTAGAAGGAGCTTTGCATTTGAACCAGCACCTGGTTGTACCAGTCAGGAATGTTTTTTTCTAGCTAAACAAATGGTAAACTCCTGATAAGGAATATACATAACCTACTATATATCCAAAATGTATTGTATCTTTCAAGACAATAAGCTGTTACTGAGGAATGAAATTATTTTGGTTTTTGCTCAGATCAATGAAATATAGAAATTACCAGTAAGGAAGAAATCCAGAAGAAATCTGCTCCAAAAGCTTAGCTTTGACTTGAACTAATTGCTGCCAGGGAAAAGGGCATATCTGGTTTAATTTGACAGTATGTTTTGTATATATATATGGTTATAGATTATCATAACTGTTTCTCTCAATTAGCCATTTTCTTCATTTTTCTCATCTTTTTTTCCTTACTCATTTTTTTTTAAGTGTTAAATTAATGAAGATTGTTAAGTGACATTCCTCAGGGCAGTCTGCCATATACTTGACCAGCCTTGTAATTTCTCAGCTAGTTGTTTAGAACAATATTCTTCCCCTGCTTCTTGTTCTTGTGTGTGACCCTGAATGACATCTGTGATGTAAATCCACCCATTTAGGTAGAGACAGTCCTGCAGTCTGCAGTCCTGACCTTCATCTTTCTAAAACAACACTACAACTTGCTTGCTTTTTAACCGTAGCTCAGACTAAGCAGAGGGCCACAGAAATAAAATTATATCCTTTTAACTTTTGAATAGCAGTGTGATGTGGAGTGATGTAAAGAGACTTAGATATTAGATGATGCTCTAAAGTTCTTATGTCTCTACAGTTGCCAATATCTGAATACACTGTAAAAACTAAAATCCAGATCACAGGAAGTATTACTGCTGTCTTAAATTGGGAGATATGCTTTAATATTACTCTTTATGGCAATACCACACCAGCAGTATGAAAAAACAGACAATCTATGTTTTCAGATGAAACACAAATCTAGGAAATAGACTGAAAGAAATACTTCCAAAAAAAGAATATATGTAGCAAATTGAGTTTTATTTTCTCTCTGAAGATTTTTTACAGGCCTATTATCACTTTCTCAAAAGTAAAGAAGAATGCCTTTTGTTCTCATTTTAACACACATTGAATAGTGCTGTAAGACTTTTATGCAATGATATTTCTAAAAAACCCAAAACATTTTAAGTTTTAAAAAATCCCCCAGAAAATATTCCCCCTCTGAAAAAACAAACCAAATCTAAAACAGTGCACTTAATAGAATGTAAATTCTGAATTGCCATGAAAGAAATATATTTTACTATATATTTATTATTATTGGATTCTGAATGTCTTCATTGTAAAGGTAATTCTTAATTGCAATGAAAGATGATTTCTGGGAAAAAATTATCTTAACTCTAACAATTGTATTCAAAGATATTATATAAAACAAGGCTCATCTCTGCCATGAAGTACTATTCCTAATAACAATTGTCCTTATATTATTTTCCAAGTTAGTGATGAGCAACCAAGTTAGTGATGAGCAATACCCAAGGCACCACTACTTGCCTAGGAAGCATTTTACACAGCCCAAACCTGTCTGAAAAATTTCACCTTGTATTTTATATTTTTAATTCATACTTCTAATATTTTATTCCAAGCCACCAATTGGGACATTATTCTTAGTGTTTCTTTAGATCACATTTCCCATATCCACTTGCCAGTCATGTTGTAACTCTGTTTTCTCTTCTTTAGTTCTGTATCATTATAGGTGTAGCCATTCAGAATTTGTTATCAGTGTCAGTCACATCAAAGCTTCATACTCTGTTTTAAATTTAAAAAAAAAAAAAAAGGATGTCCTAGTATTCCTTCTGGCAAGTCTACTCTGTTTTTCAGAACAATGAAATTCAGGAATTAAATTGTTGCAGTACTGCTAAGCATGGTTATTTTATAAACACACTAGTTCCATCAATTTGACAAATATTATGTATGTTCTTTCATCAAGAAAAATTCATTTTTGCATTAGACTGTTAGCGTAATGCTCCTCATGTCTAACAGTTACACTTATTGCATTAAAGAAGTAAAGCCAAATATGGATTACAAAAGCTAAAACTACAGTTACACCTAAAATTAGTATTCAAACATTAGAAAGTCCTGTCTTGATGAGTGATTGGAGAATAGCTTCCTGTGGTGAAATTTAACAAAGAGTTGCTTGACTTCAAAATGGAAAAGCGTAATATTTCACTGGCCTGGATGACAACATATAATATTCATAGTTTTAAATCTCAATATGGTTCTCTAATTCAATACAGATGCTTGTAACAAGTCACTCAGTGTCTGAGTGACATAATTAACATTTTGCTGGTTAGCTAAAAATCTTAATAATTGCTTCACTTATTCATCATGGGCTGATGAATACTGAAATAGTTCCTGATTTAAACTTGACCTTTCCTTTCAGTCATCAGTCATTTGTATTAATGACCAAGTGTATCACAAATATGCCTTTCATTTTGTGTATAAGTGTGTGAAGTTAAGCCATAGGATTCTCAGTAAGAATGTTTATTTCTTTAAATATTAACTGATGAAGTGTCCCATGCGTTACCTTTGTAGCATATGACAAAATGAATGAGAAAACAGTTAAGTCTATCACTTCTTAAAAAATCAGAAACGGGAAGATTCAGACCCTCTAGATTCGATCTGTGTTGGGATTCCCACAGAAAAGTGTCAAAAAGATACAAGGTATACTTTGCACTTCTAGTGGTACCTAAGGGCTAATATTATCATTGTGATACATGATTCTGTTTCCACTTCACAGAGGTGCAACCACTGTGTGGGACAAGCCTCAGGTGTGGGTCCAGCAATTAATGCTGGAGGAAGAAACAAGCCCTAGAACCCATTCCTCTCGATGGGGTGATCTCTTTCACTGAACACAGATCTGATCTTTTTTATGCTTTTCCAGAATGCAAATGTTGGTACTTCCATCTCCACCTATCTGGAAGGAGATACCTCCAAGAAAAGACCTTAGAGTGATTCTGAATGATGAAGAAAGGATTAGACTGTCAAAATTTTATCCAGATACTCAAAGTTCTAAAGAGGACAACCCACAGTTGCTACCATGTATTTTTTATTTTGTAATTTTCTCATTACAACTGAGTCATTATTCTTCTGAAAACTTACTGAGAACTTTAAACTCAGAAAGCAGTCAAAACAAAGTATAAGCATCTTGAATCACTCTACACAACCAGCGAACAGAACAGAGATCCACACTGAATAAATTTTCTTCCCAGATGAGATGAGATGAAATATTACTCTGGACCTCTAAAATAAGCTATCTGCATTTTACTTTTAATTAAAGAATTATTTTCAATGCACATTACCAATGTCTTTGTAAAATTAGTGCATGTTTGTGTACTATATAAAAATAGGATTTTAATCTCATATCAAAGCCCTTCTTTATAAATTGAGTCCAAATATGTGTGGTTTTAGTGCATTGTGGGAATATGGGAGAAAACTTCTAGTTCTTGCCAGCAATACTACACATTGCAGTTCAAAAGAGAAGTGAACAAAAATTTCTTTTAATGAGGCTGTGAATACAGAAATAGCAAGGAATATTACTCCATCTGAATTACCCAAAGAGTTTTAAATTGCCCAATTTAAAGCTTGTCCAGAAGCCAAGTTTAACATCTTATGTATTCCTGCAAGCATGCTATGTGATTTTTTAATGATCAAAGGTGCTTGATTTCATTTTGATTACTTACTTATAGTATGTCATGCCCTGACACCATTGCAGGTCAGAAATGCAACATGAGTTCACAAAGGCTTCAACTAATAATTTGCTCATGCTACTCCCTCATAATTTGGATCTTCTTTCCAGAAATACATCAGTCTAAGAACTATTAAGCTTGAGATTGTATGACTTTGATAAACGATCTTTTCAGAAACCTTGTGTTTCATCCTCTGATAGTCAACAATACCTACTCAATTCCATAGAGTGGTGCAGTCAGAACTGGTTACATATGTCACAAATATATATATATATATATATACATGTATATGTATGTATATGCATATGTATCAGGAGTTTCCCTCCACTCTTCAGCTATTCTCCCATACTTTCATATCTTGTACTTCTGTCTTATGATAAAGTCATGACTTGTATTTCTGGAACTATGTAGGATAAGGAAACTAAACAGGTTTTGAGGCAACTCTCTCAAACATGTTATTGCTTATGTTTGAATGGTAACCTAACATTTTTCTTTTAAAGTCAGGTAACATATATGATTGGGTAGATCTCCAAGTTTTGACAATACAGTTAATAGTTTCCAGTGTGAGATGCCAGCAAAAGCATTTCTATTATAATTCCATGTGAATATATATTTAACAACTTTTAGTTTGCAAAGTGTTAAGGGTTTGTGTAATGCTTGTTCTTTTCAATCAGGTCTCTCATTGTTTCTTCTACTCCCTGTCACTAGTATAACTTGCAGAGTTATACTTAGAGACTGAAAATAATGNTACTCCCTGTCACTAGTATAACTTAATATCAAAGTGATATAATTTGCAGTAGAGAATGCATATGAGACTACAAAAGAGTGAAAATAATATTTTGTTTTCCTTCAGAAAATGCTATTTCATACAGTGAAATTGGGAAGAATCTATATTGATTTTAACACAAATTAGAAAGATTTCTTTTATTTTTAATCTGCAGAGTGCAGTGGAGACATGGTATTTTCATGATCCCTGGCAATTCAACAACTGCAGTTGGCCTGGTGGCAATTGAAATAGTGTGTGTGTGGACAGTTAACAAGCCACAGGGGACCTGGAACATGAGCAAAGGCATAACCATCACAACAAGCCTATGTTTTCTTACAGCCTACTTGCTGTTGTAAGGTCATAGGCTGTAAAGCTGTGGTTAGTGAGAGAAATTAGTCATGAAAACAGCATAACCCAGTGGGGATTCATAATACATGAATCAAGCACAATTTTTGTTTATTTAAAAGATACTGGCTTGAAGAAAAACCCTCTTAATAGTTCCTAGTGGCATAAGACCATGTTTCCATAAAGTGCATCATGTTAACTAATTTCACTCAGAGAACATGAAAGTCCAAAAGTAAGAATAATAGGGAGGAATTCAGTGCTTTGGACACTCCAATTTAGTCAGGGAAACAACCGCACTGAGTATGAGAAAATACGTTGGCTTCTTCTGAAAGCCACTAACCTTTGTGGATGAAATTTTTTTCATGGGGTAGTGTCTACTGCAAAAGGAAATGCAGAATTCTATAAAATTTAACAGCTGTCAAAGATCTCAACCAGAACAGAAAACAAGTAACTATTTGGGATATCTGCTGCTAATGGTGTATTACTGAGGTACCTACCCCATGACGATTCACTGCCATTAACACCTACAGGAAACACGACTAAATCAAGTGGCCTCAGCTGCTTATATTTTAGATGAGAAACGAGGACTTAGGAAACAAAACCAAGCAGCAACAAGTGGTAACCTGACACTAGTTACCAAGCAGCAATCTGACACTAGTACTAGTAGCTGTATCTTAAGGATATTCTTTGGGTGGAAATATCACAAATACAGTAGTAGAGCAACTGCCATTGCCCTTCGTACATCTAGGAAAGAACTGCTGGGCTGAAAATATCAGTGCAAAGCCCAACAAGCATGTTTTGCTTAAAATTCAGATATTTCAAGACAGCAGAGAAAATGTGTGGACAGTTTATGTGGTAGGATTCCAAAGCAGTATATTTCCTTCACGTTTGTGCTCTGTAGCAGTTCAACATGTTCAAGTAGCTTTTTTGTTACACAACTCAGTTGAGACACAGCCACATTTTATTGAACAATGATACACCTCTGAGTTACTTCTGAAAGAACTGTTTGTTGTAGGGGAAAAGTGGATTGAATGACACACTACAAATAAAGAAATATTAGTCAGCAAAAGACTAGAAATCAGCTATTATCTACACTCACTGAGAATAGGGCAAAGGTATAAGGACATATGCAAGGAGACTGAGATTAGAGAAATTAATAAACTATTTTCTAATATAAAAATAGTTAAGTATTGGAATAATTTAATTAGGAAAGGTGCTGAACTTCTACTAATGAAGTTTCTAAGACTGAACTAGAACAATGACCTTTGGCATAGCCTTACTAAAATCAGACTAGATCATCTATCAAGATATCTCCTAGCTGTTTTCTATTTATTTAAGGTTAAATAAGACAAGACCGGGCTTAGTTATAACTGTACACGGGGCTTGAAAACATGTTAATTCTGTGTTGAAGATGCAATAGTACATGCCAGTTAATTATTTTATTTTTCTGGATCACAAGTAAGAGCCATAGCACTGCAATAAGCAAATCTGTGTTCAGAAGATCTTTATCTGCCCAGGAAAAAGTAGATGTTATGGTGAGAATCTTTCTTTGCTATCAGCAAAGCTCCAAGTAACAGTACCAAGCGCTAGATTACATCAAAGAGAACGACACTGCATGGCAACAAAGTTTTTCTTTGTCATTCTCAGTGGGACTACTCAACACAGAGAAGTAGAAATCAGAAGGGCTAACTAGGCCATTTGCACACACACAGTCATTTCATAACCTGGAAATAAGAATGCTGCCCTCTTGTACGGATATAAATTATGGAATATGGCATTACCTACCAAAGGTTGACAAATTATAATATGGTCTAATAAAAGACAGTTAAAAGAGCAAAGCAACAAAATCCTTTTTCTTTCTTAAGCTGCAAGGGCATCTAAAAACTAGAATATAGAATATTTTTTCCCCAGGTTTTTGCTAGATTTTCTTATTTTTATACAAATAATGTTAACTAGAGAAGATGATTTTGTTAATTTCAAATACTTTTTAAGAATTTTAAATTAATGAACATTCACAATATTTGAAATATATTGATAAATAAAATTCTCTTTTGAAATAAAATTTCTCTTTTGAAGGCCATACAATTATAGTTTTCTTTATAAATTTTGATCTCTAGAAAACATCTGAAAGAAATGGAAAAAACATAGAGATCAATGATCAAGGTTCTTAAAGGCAAGAAACAAAGGAAATGAAAATATCTTGAAACAAACAAACAAACTGAATACTTCTGACTTTTTATTTTGTTTTACAGGCTTTAAATAACACTACATCAAACTATTTGAAAAAGACATTTAAAATTCTATTCTGATTACTCTAAAATCAGAAGTCCAGTGGAACATTCCACATCATGTACTCTTAGCTTACCATATTGCAAAAATATTCATCATCTAGCTTTATAGTAGTTGTGGAGGTTCCCCTATTGCCACATACCCAAAGAATTTTTTGTTTCTCTTCCAAATATGACTAATAATAGCAATTTCTTTCATTAACTCTAGGAAGCATTATAAATGTAAGGCAATTACCATGTGCCTAGTAGTATTAATCCATTCTTTTAGAGTCATAGAAGCTGTAGTGGTTAAATATTATTAATTTTGATCTCTCTTAAAAATGAAGGCCTCATGGGTATATCTAAGTTCATGATGTGAATTGAATAACTGTAGCAAATGATTTTAAATGCTTCAGATAAAGTACATTAGACTTGCAGAGATTTATTCATCAGTATTCATAATTCAGGGGAATAGATTGTTAGAAAGCTAATGAAAAGCTTCTTATCTTCATGTTGCATGGATTTATTAAAAGCCTGACAGAGATTAAGTATGTCTAAGTTCCAGCAATTTATTCAAGGAGATTACTATTCCTATTAAGCAACATATTATAACAAGCAGCTACAGGACATCAATATCTTTAAGCTGTTCCACATAAGAGATGTTATGAGAAATAAAGCTCTTTTGAAATGTAGTGGAGTAAACAGAGTTGAAATTCTGAATGAATGAAGAAAGGAGTAAGCAATAGTAAGCTTAGAAAAGTGACAATGACACTGCCACAGTCTCCAACTTCCTTAAAAATGTTCTATGGGATAAAGGAGAGATTTCAGTAAAGCATCAGTGAATGCTCATGACTATAATTCATTTTCCAGGGCTGTACTTAGGAGTACCACTATTTTGATAATAAAAGTCCATTTTAAAGAAGGTATAACAAAATAAATAAACCTGTGAAGTTCTGACCAAAACTTTGCCACATAAAAGCTCATCATGGGAATCTATCTTATAATTTGGTTTTGGAAAATATTAGATTCTCACAATAAATCAAAATGAACATGTAAATTATTGTTTTTAAGGTTGTGACTCATTTTGAATATATTGTTTTTCCAGTAAGGAAACATCACAAAAAGAAGCTTGATAGTGGGATAAGCCTTAGCATCCATTGTTTGGAAATCAGCCTTTACAGGAATGCTGACACTAAGAACCTAAAACTAGATAAACTCTATAAACAGTTCAGCCAGCAATTTTTATTGCAGATAGCCTATTTGCTAATGTGAAGAAGATGTGTTATGAATGCATTTCTTATAAGTACATGACTCGACACAAAAGACATAGCAATGAAATGACTAAGAACTAAGAGCAGGCTGTGACTGCATTGGTTAATTTTTTATCAGCAGGCTGAACTCAAGTAGTGCAATAAGGCTGAGAAAGATATAAGATTGTTAGGTTAATTGAATGAAAGACATGTTATCCAAAAGAATAATCTTGTTTATTTATCATCTTTTACAGAAAAACAAAATATATTAATCATGTAGTACATCCAGATTAAAATAACCAGGAAAGAATGTGTTGATGAGCAGAAGGCCTCAGTCTTTCCCCATTGATGCTAAATTTTGCTGTCACACTGGAACTTGCTTGTACTCAGATTTCTGTAAACTTGCTCTCTAGGGAGTTGTCCAGCACAGGAGAGATGCACCCCGATTTCATGGAGGGCACATCATCTCACCACATAACCCAGTGCAGAGTGAAGATTCCCTTCTTACTGTTTCCAAATGTATGGCTCACACTCTTGTACTGAAATTGAGACTGCTTTTGTCCCTGACAATATTAAGATTCTTCTGTCCTGTTTTTATACTTCTAGTTATATTTGTCACAAATGCTAGGATTGTAGTATCAGTTTCATTTTTCTACAATCTTTGATCCTCACTGCTCTTCAATGTGCCAGCAAACTTCAAGCTTATTTTTAATTGTGTTATTGATTCATTTACGTACTCTGAAACGTGTTGGTAGTTCTTTCTGAGTGATTGTACCTTCCCATCTGAGGAAATGACCTTGAATAACCTCTTTTATTAAACCTGATAGAGACATATGAAACAAATACAAACAATGCAAAATAAATTGAACTGCAGGTCATAGAAATATAGAATCATAAACTGGTTTGAGTTGAAAGGGGGTTTAAAGATCATTTAGCTCCAAAACCCTGCCATGGGCTGGGACACCTTCCATTAGACCTGGTTGTTAAAAGCCCCATTTCACCTGGTCTTGAAGGCTTGGAAAGATGGGGCAACTATAACTTCTCTGGGCAACCTATCCCAGTACCCTCACAGTAAAGAATTTTTTCCTAATATCTGATCTAAACCTACCTTCTTTAAGTTTAAAGCCATTCCCTCTTGTCCAATCACTATATGCCCATGTAAAACAAGTGCTACAAGCACACATTGCTGGGT
The DNA here is from genome assembly GCA_013396695.1 of Sakesphorus luctuosus. NCBI lineage: Eukaryota > Metazoa > Chordata > Aves > Passeriformes > Thamnophilidae > Sakesphorus > Sakesphorus luctuosus. The sequence goes on along the minus strand of VWZD01004075.1, from coordinate 117,456 downwards.
CACATTTTACTTCTCATCAATTGACACCTCCAAGTCTTTCTCCTTAGAGCTGCTCTCACTCCATTACCACCTGGTATTTGTGCATGGGATTGGGCCAGCCTATGTGTAGGACCTTGCACCTGGATTTATTACACTTGAGGTTAACACAGGCCCACCTCTCAAGCCTGTCCAGGTTCCTTTGGATGACATTCCTCTCCTCCAGCAACTGCACCACACAGCCTCATCTTATCAGTAAACTTGCTGAGGATGACCTCAGTCCCACTGTCCATATTGTCAACAAAGGTGCTAAACAGCACTGGTCTCAATACTACCCCCTTCACCTGAACACTGAGCTCTTGATCACAAATATTTTCATGTGACCATTGAGCCAATTTCTTATCCACTGTGTGGATCCATCCATCAAATCCATGCCTCTCCAGTTTAGAGACAAAGTTGTCATGTGGGATATCATCAAATGCTTTACAAATTCCAGGTAGATAATGTCCTTCAAGGAGATGATCCTTGAAAATGACCTGTTTCCTTGGGCCCCTCTTTCCTCCAGGATTTATCTTATGGCACTCTACCAAGTAGATGCCCAAAGAGAACAAAGTCCACTGTCCTGAAGTCCAGGGCAGTGAGATTGCTGTGTGTCCTCCTCTCTGCCCTAAACATCTTGAACTCCATTATTTCTTGGTGACTGCTACCCTTGAGTTTCACATTCCCCACCAACCCCTCCTTGTTGACAAGAACAAAGTTTGGCTAGCACCTCTACTCAGTTGGAGAATTAAGTTATCATCAATATATTCCACAAACCTCCTGGATTGCTTATTCCATGCTTGTTGTCCCTCCAACAGTTATCAAGGTGGCAGAAGTTTCCCATGAGAGCTTTTGAAGCTGAGGCTGCTTCTACCAGTCTACAGAGGGCCTCATTCACTTGGTCTTTGTGATCAGGCACCTTAGCAGAGCCCCACTTTAATGTCACGTGTCCCTGCCTTCTCTTTAATCCTGACCCATAAACTGTCAGTTGGCTCCTCATGAATCCCCAGGAGGAATTCTAGCTGGCCATTGACACAGAGGACAATGCTGTCTCCTTGTCTTCTCTGCCTGTCCTTTGTAAGGAGCTTGTATCCCTCCATTTCAACACTAGTCATAGAAGAGATCTCACCATATCTCAGTGATGCCAATAAGATCACCCTAGGCATGCACAAGTCTCTGACTCCTGAGGTTTATACCTCATGTTATCTACATTTGTATACTGGCAATTAAGTTGTGCTCCAGATGAAGCTGATTTACTGGAATGTCTTTGTACTGCTCTTCAAGTACTCTCCTGCTGGCCTACAATCTTTTTTCAGGCTCTTGGGCACCTTTTGCTGGCCCTGGCATCAAACTGATAGGAGTGGGCTGGATTGAAGTTCTCCTACTTCGGTCATATTGTTATCCTTGCAGTTTATTCTTCCAAGATAATTTCTTAAATTACCTTCTAGTCTGCCAGTGCCATGTGGCTTGAAAATTTGCTGGAGCAGCAAGTAGACATGTTCCACAGACAACTGTAGGGTGCACACCTCAGTTTGATGATAATTCATAGCAATTTGCAATGCAACTTTTTAATTACATACCCAGAAAGTACCAAACTAGTTTAAGACGGAATGTTTAATGACAGTGTGGTAGAAACAGATACCTTTATGAAGGCTTGAAATATGAGGGGAAATAAATATAATGTAGACAGAAACAAAATTGCCTGGAGAAAACAAGTGTGAAAATTTAGTGCTTAATTCTCAGAGCAGTAAAATCAGTAAGCATCCACAGCAGTTGGATTGTTCAGTGGCAGTTTGGTGAATACTAAGTATCTTGCCACATGGAAACTTTTAGCAGGTAAGGGCTTAGTGGAAATATGCTGATGATGGCATCAGTGAGACAGTAAACAACGTGAAATTACTATAAAGATGCATTGAGTGGGATCTAGAGTCAGGCACAAATGACACAACTTTCAAAACTGAGTAGCAGATTGACTAGCCATGACATAAATACAATGTAATGGCACAGCTTATTAAATGCTTCATTTAAAGTAAAGACAACATTTTTCTTCATAGAGGGCCACATATGGATGTGAACTTGAAATGTAAATTGATCAAAAGTGCAAAACTAGAAATGAAGGGTATTAAACAAATATCAAAGCTCACTTTAATATAAAATAATATTTGTCACAGAGCATTATAAATAATTATCACCTAACACTTCTTCAGAGATTTAGGCCAGCTCTCACATAGTATTGTTAGGGTGTAGGAAAACATTAGTTTATCTTTGTAGCTGAGGTGGAGTGATGACAGAAGTACATTCCAGCCCACTTGGAATTGCTAATAGAATTACACACCGAGTCAAAGCACAGCGAGTGATTTTTTTTCTTAGTGGATTTTAATCCCACTAATATAGTGGAGAGGGTTTTCACGCTCCCAGGAGCAAGGCTAGGAAAGCGGCGAGCCGCCTCCGGCAGCGGCGCTTCCTAGAATCAAGCCCCTTAGAAGCTAGGGTTGGCTCTTCCCGCTCCCGGCCCGGCGCGACCCCTCCGGCCAGAACAGACGCAGACCAGGCGGGAGTCCACGAGGAAAAAGCCAAGTTTAATGTCGCGCGCTCGCTTATAAGGGGGCGCGCACAAAGCTCCCGGATGAGGGCGGGGACGAGGGGCGGAGATGGGGAGGAGATGGGGAGGAGTCACGCACTCCATTGGGTGCATGCAAACGAAGGGGAGGAGGGGAGGGAGGAGCGGCAAGGGAACCAATAGGGAGAACGAGGTGTGTGGGAGAATTCCAGGATTTATGGGAACAATTCTGAGGGATTGTGGGAAGAAGAAACTTTGATTGTAGCCATCTTTTAAGGGAACAGCGTCCACGTGGGAGGTCTCATGGTCCCGATCCAGTCGCTGCATGCGCTGCCCGGGATCCCGGGCCTCACGTCCTTATCTGCCCGGCGCCTGCAATCCTTTCTCGTTCTGGTCTCCTCCGACATTTTTTTCCTTATGTAGCATTATTGATACTACACTCAGAATGTTATATGAAACATGCAAAAAATTGTTGATGCTGTGGTGCAAAACATGAGATAGTATGTATCCTGTCATAGAAACAAGATTATAATTCCATTAGAGGCTAAGGAGAAGTGGATACAATAAGTGTATTCAAAAGAAAAATATAGAAGAATGTAAATACACAGAGCTTAGCCAAGCCATAATGAATAGACACAATATTTGGTTTTATGTATTTAATGAACTATGTGCGAAACAGGGTTATTTTGCACTTAAATGATACAAAGAGTTTGAAAAATTACTTATGTTAAACCATGAGCTCTGTATGTTTACTTTCAAGCTGAGACTAATAAACACCTGGAAAAAAGATCTGCAAATATTATTGCTAAATATTATTTAACACTCCCTTAGTGTATGGAGTCTGGGAGAAGCATAGAGAATACAAGTTAACTGGACAAACTGAGGATCTCTGAGTTTATTGAGCTCCTCAGGTATGACAGGGATCTGGATCAGGCACAGTGAGGGAACCAACTCTGGGATGGCTGGGCAGGTCCATGGGGACAGGGATGAGATAAGGTCGGAGCAGGCAGATGGGCAGCACCATGGTGACATGGCCAGGGCCAAAGCTCAGGTGAGGCTCAAGAGCGTCTGCTGGCAACAATTTTCCCTGAGTGGGGCTTGGCCCTTGGCAGGAAGGTTGCACAGGCACCTTCCCTATACATGTCTTTCTTTACATGGTAACTTCACATGGGTCCACGGCCCTGTTGGACACATTGCTAACAAAATGATTGATCTCTACGTAAGTCATGGTCAAAGAAAGATATTTAGGCCTGGATTTTCACATCTCTTTTGGATCCTGCTTTCTCTCATATGAAGTAGCCTAAGGTTCGCTGGGCCATACACAGAAAGACCATCAGACTTTTAAACAACAACTCAACTACAGGGGAAACCTTCCATTCTTCATCTCAGTACAAATTTTTATTTCTGTATAGGAAGCAGTCTTTGGATTAAACATTTACCTGGCCATTGGATTAGTAGCCCAAATCCATGCTGTCCACCACTGGGAGAAGAGTCCTAGCATTGCAGGACTGTAATAGTTCTCACTCTGAGGCACACCTACTTCCCCCCCACCCCAGTTCTTCCATTTACAAAGAAATTTTTAACAGACATGGTGTCCCCAAGGTTTTCCACATACTTTATGGTCATGCATCCAATCTATTCCTGTGAACTGGAGAGATTAATAAAAAAAAATCTTCCAGATCTCATGCCTTTTCTCCCCCATCTTCTTCCAGAAGACCTATTTCTTTTTATTCCCATGATCCTGGGAACTCTATATTTGATCTTGCCTTCAACCTAAAAGATGAACAGCATCCATAGTAACCTTCCAATGTGCTCTGATTGCAAAGATATAACACTTTTCTGTGAACTATTATCAATCAAGTGTATTGTATGTTACATGGCCTTATATCAGACTCTAATGAAACCTCTGTGGAATCCTTTTGTGCCCCAGCTGTGAATAAAGCAGAAGCTGGACAGAAATGCATTACCTACTCCTTCATGTTAGTATGTGGCCCAGAGGAAAGAGCTAGCTGATGTTTTCTGTGGTCTCTGAGACTTCAGTTCCTATATTCTTACTTAAATTTAGGCAAAATGTTAATATATATTTGCTCTGAGTCTCCTTTGAAGACATGAAACCTAAGCTGGAACAATTTTACTGTTTCTTTCTTTTAATTTTCTAATTAAAAGGTTGGTATAGAAAGGATAAAATTATAAATCCTCTCATACATCTACCACTTTTTAATATAAACAAGCTTACCGACTTTTTGTATCAGTACAAAATGAGACAAAGCAGATAATCTATATCAAGACTTTTTTAATTTTTCTTTGTATACTTTTCACATTTTCTGTGTAAATTACTCTAAATGTGCAACAGAAACTCAGAAAACTCAGAACCCTCTTCTAGTTCAGCATGTTCATACCTATACTTATTATTCTTCCTTTTAATGGAAACGGCTTCACATTCATCAATATTACATTTCCTCTGCCACCCTTCATTATTCTGTTTTTGAAGCAGGCCCTTAGTCCTTTGAAGCTCACTTGTTAAAGGCTCAGTAATCATCTGTTTCAGTACTCCTTCTCCTCCCTGAATACTTGGACATGAAAACTAAATAATTAATCAAGATTAAAAGCTGTAGAGAACCAAAAAAGGTATGATGTGCTCAACTAGACAGCACTTCACTATTTTTGACACCTAATAATAGTACCTTCTGAATAGATTCCTGTGTATGCTTTTTTATAACAGCTTTCTCATTCCTTCTTAGCTAAGGCAGAGGTGTGTGACTTGCATCTTCTATACCAAGGAGTGACGGAGTATTTGAAAGTTTGAATTAATTGTCCAGTTCAGCACTCGTATTACTGACTTTCTGTAACCTAATGGATGAATAGCTACAAATGGCTGTGGGCTGGGTTACAACAGAACTTTTATGGGCACACAGGTGGGGAGGGGCAAGTGTTGCCTCCTGTGTACTGGCCTGCAGCAACTGCTGATGAATCTGTACTTAGAATAAGCTTAGGGGACAGGGAAAATGGGATGAAAGAACCAGATCAAACCACTGAGCCAAGTACTTATGAGGTTATCCTGACAATATACAAATTTATGAGAATATAACTGTGTTGAATGCATCTCTCATTGCTTCTTCTATTTCAAATATATCTTCAGAGTAAAGATATGCAAATTGATAAAACACCTTTTTATGAGTGAACAAGTTAGGCTGCCATTTCTGAAAAAAACTAGTTTGAAACAAATAAAAAAATATTTCTTAGATTTCCGAGTGATGTACCATAACCAACTTGCTTTTATCCAAAAGTAAAAATGTAAATTTACAATATTTTTTACCTTCATGTTTATCAACCTTCCTTGAACTTATAACATACACTAATTACTACATTAATATTATTAAAAGATATTAATTCAGCATGAACATGCTCTTCATCAGAACCCTACTGCTGTACATCAAGGGATATCTTGAAGTTTTAACACTATAGAATATCTAAGTGCCTAGATGCATAAGCAAAGTTAGCACACTTTGTCCACATGTTGCATTCCTCTGATATTTTGGCTGAGTTTATGTTTCTAAAATGCCTTCCAGATGCCATCATTGCTATTACAGATCTAATCCAAGTTTAGAATATCTAAACTGGGAAGGAAAAAAAAAATACCAAAAAAAACCCCCAAAAAAACAAAGAATAAGAAAAGAAAAAAAAAAGAGAGAAAAAAAGAAAAAGTTGTAGAATTACTTTTTCAGAGACTAGAATAATAGTTTACGAACAAGGTCTAAGACTGTCTTACATTTATACTTGCTGAGATATAAAATCCAAGAAGCAAAAAACCTGCTTTATCAGGATTTTGTGGTGGTTTGATATGTGTTTATACTCTTTTATGACTATATATTCTCCCTCTGAAAAACAGAGATTCTATCATTTATTCAAATAATAGTAGTAAATAGAGTTTAAAAGCATTTTTCCTTTCAATGGAAACGAAATAAGGAACTGGAAAATTTTATTTGTTGTTTCCCTAGATGATAAAATAAATGTAATACTACTCAGGTACGACATTGTTTTCAGTCTTATGAACTACATTTACAACTGTGTTTTACCGACATGTTAGGTTCATAATGCAGTCATATATCAGTGGTGTTGTCAGATGACTATAAGAATGATGGAGACTCTTGGAAACAGATGAAAATCCCAGATTAATTTATTCTTGATTGAACTAAAAGCAAAGAAATAAATATATTATAATATCAGACTTTTTAAAGGAACAATAGAAACAATTCATGCATATTATACCATGAAAGTATGCTACAATATCTGTATATACTAATTAAGGCTGTACTTCTTGTAAAAATAATAATATTTTTGTACGTAGGAGTTGTTCAAAACATTCTTCTGCAGAAAACGTGTATTTGAAAATGTCCTGTATTGTACTGATGAGATAAATTTCTATAGTAAGGTCCAATATATAAGAAGGGAAAATGTTTTATATAATTTGTTGTAATATTAAATTTTAAAGCATAGAAATGTTTTAAGAAATTAAATCTTCTATTTCATTGAAGCAATATGACATAATTATTCTTCCTCTGTGTGATTATAATGGTTACGTGAAAGGCTACATGACTTTTATTGAACAAATAGGAAATTACTGCGTTCTGTCCACCTAGTAAAAGACTGCAGACCACACAAATTCAAGTCACACAGTATAAACAAGCAGAAGCTGTATGGAAATCTTAATATTTGATCTGCTGTAAGCAAAGCAATGGATCAGATGGCGCCACTTAGTATTTTACATCAGGCCAGGCAAACAAAGGGAGATATATAGTTTCAGTATTCTTTTTTTGTCAAAGGAAGATTAGAGCTACAAGAGCTGCAGAAAAACCAAACTGAGGATATGCATTGGTTTGTTTAATGAAAAGTACTTGAAATGTTTAAGACAGGAAGGGACCGGAAGCTTAACTTTTTGAGGCAGTTTGATTCACCTAAGCATGAAGGATCGTCTGTCTAGTGCATATGTCCTCCTGGTCTCCTACACGTCTATGATAACACTAGATAAATCATCACTCAATAATGCACTGTCTCAGAGTTTAAATGGTACCTTTTTAATGATGAATCAACTGAAAACCAAGTGTGATTGTGCAAAAGGGACTTAAAATTTCTTTGGTAATTTTACGCTGAGGCTGAGTTGCAGGTCAGGTTTTAAGCTGAATCATTGCTGGCTAGAAACCTATGTAAGGTCAGAAGTGTGATGATGCATGCATCCCAGAAGTCTTCGGCTTCTCACTCACATTTCTAAACCCATGGAGACCTTTTAGGGCAAATCTGATTTATAGTGTGCGAACATTAAAAAAACCCAAAACCCGCACATCAATACAAGTGACAACATGAATAAAGTGACTCATCTAGTATTGGAAATACATCTTTTACTAATATTAGGAAAAATTCAAAAGAGCTGCTTTTTGAAAGATTTTTTTTTTGAGAATGTTTATATACATGTATATTTGTATATATATATGTGTGCGTTTATGTATGTGTGTATATATATATACATATATACACACACACACACATACATATACACACACATATGACAGGGAGAGAGTTTATATACATGAATACATATACATAGAACAGGAAGGTGATTCAAGACAGACAGCACAGCTTTACCAAGGGCAAGTCCTGCCTAACAAAACTAGTGGCCTTCTATGATGTAGTGACTACATCAGTGGACAAGGGAAGGATTAAAGATGTCATTTATCCGGACTTCTGTAAAGCCTGTAACAGCACAAACAACCTTGTCTCTAAATTGGAGAGACATGGGTTCGGTGGGTGGACTGTTACATTGATAAGAAATTGGTTGGACAGTCACATCCAGAGGGTAGTGGTCAATGGCTCAGATTCCTGATGGACATCAGTGAATAGTGGTGTACCTCAGGGGCCTGTACTGGGTCAAGTGCTAATTAATATCTTCATTAATGACATAGACAAAGGGTCTGAGTACACCCTCAGCAATTTTGCAGATGATACCAAGCTGAGTGGTGCAGTTGATACACCTGAAAGATGGGATGCTATCAAGAAGTGGACCCACAGGAATCTCATGAGGTAAAGCAAGACCAAATGCAAGATCCTGCACTTGGGTCAAGCCTTCCCCTGGTATCAGTCCAGGCTGGGGAATGAATGGATTAACAGCAGCCCTCGAGAGCCAAGAAAGACTTGGAAGGGCTGGTGGATGAGAGGCTGGATATGAGCCAGCAGTGTGTGCTTGTAGCCAAGAAAGGAAAATATGTCCTGGGCTGCATCAAAAGCTGCATGGCCAGCAGGCTGGGGGAAATGATTCCGTCCGTCTGCTCCACTCTCATGATCTCTCGCTTGGGGTCCTGCATCCAGCTCAGGGGTCCTCAGCACAGGAAAGATATGGATCTGTTGGAGTGAATCTAAAGGACAGACATCAAGATGATTAGAGGGATGGAACTCCTCTCCTATGAGGAAAGGCTGAGAGAGTTGGATTTTTTTCAGCCTGGAAAAGTGAAAGCTTCAGGGTGACCTATTTGTGGCCCTGCAGTACTTGAAAGGAGCCTACAGAAAAGATGGAGAGGGACTTTGTACAAGAGTACAAAGGGCAAAGGGGAATGACTTTATAATGGAAGAAAGTAGATTTAGATTAAATGTTAGGAAGAAATTTTTTTTTGTGAGAGTGGTGAGGCACTAGAACAGGTTGCCCAGAGAACTGTGGCTACCCTGTCTCTGGATGTGTACAGGTTCTGAACAATCTGATCTAGTTTAAGATGTCCTCGTCTGCACCAGAGGTATTGGAACTAGATGGTCTCTAAGGTCCCTTCCAACACCAACTCTTTCTATGATATATATTCACATATACTTAATGGTTAAATCTATTAAAATCCATACATGAAATGTATACCATTTTGCCATTTTCTTCACATCTTATTTTTAGTAAGACAAAGAATGTAGTGAAATTTATCTAACCAACACTATTCTGTTTTTATGTAGCTATCTATGTTTTTCTGTTCTTGTTATGCATACACGTCTCAACACCGGCACTTCTGTTTGGCAGTTGAAGGGGAGATCTCTTACAGTCAAAGGTGAACCTGTTTTTATTGCACACAGTACAAATAGTGTCTATGTAGACATATGAGCATAACATGATCAACACTTCGAAGGATTTGATACAGCTCTTACACTGTCACTGCTGTCTTCACTCTCACCAGCTCCCTACTCTAAGCAAACAGCTTTTCCTTAATTGAGCTCTGTAATTTTACATTTTAAAGGGCTTCAGTGTTTGTTTTGATGGACAATGCACAATTATAGAAATGCATTTAAGATGTGATGAAATATTCTTACATAGATAGTGTTTATTATAACATGTAAAATAGTGTTTAAAAGATACATCCTGCAGTTCATGTAAATCCATCCATCCAGATGAAGGGTAACAGTTCCTGCTTTTAGAATGTAATTTGTTGCATTGGAATCTATTTAATACAATATTTCTAAAAGTCTTGTATGGCAGCTGTATCCCCTGTCATCTATCATTTTAAAGGATAAAGTTAATCCTTTATTGTCTCAGAGAAGAATTAGTAATGACTTAAATCTGTGATTCATACATTTTATATAAATTATCATAAAATTTTAATAAACACTTGTTATTTATATGTGTAAAATATATAAAACTTGGGTATTGGCAGATGAAGAAGTTTTACACTGAAGACTGAACCTTATTAACTATCAGAAGAAAATCTTTTCCTGAAAAGAAGATAGAAAAAATAAAAACTGTTAAAGTTGCCCAGGCACGAAAACAGCCTTTACCTGATTTCGCTGCGTCTGCTGAAAAGGCAGTGACTCATTCTCAGGTCTAAAATGAGATGGAAGGAGTTAAGAAAAAGTTGAAAGGTACAGCCTCACTTCCTCTGTTAAGCAAGGGAAAGTATGGAAGGACTTATGGAATAGTTTAAGATTTAATTGTTTACAACAGAGTTTTTGATAGTTTTCTTTGATTTCCCAATACATGAAAGGCACTGGGTAGTGTATTTGGCAGTAGGTGAGAAGATAATAGTGTATTCTACCAGAAAGAGGCCCTTAAAAATCCAGATCTACTTCATCAAAACAAAACATAACAAGGACAATAACAGAAAATCCTGCTACTTCATAATGGACCAGGAAAATAAGCAGTCATTATGCAGATGAAAATATTATGCTAAACTTCATCAGAGAAACAAAATAGTTTGCAGCAAGAAAGCTTGCTGGCAGTTTGCTTCTCAAATGTGGTGATTTCCAAATTATAAGATGAGGGAAAAAAACCCCAAACCAAACAGCAAAACAAAAAGCAAGGTGCGTGACTTTTGCTGTTCTTCTCTTTGCAGAAGTTGCTTTTTATTATCAGTGTTAATAGAAAACTTGTGTTTCACACAGAGCTAGGCATTATTAAACAGCCTTGTATCCTGAGTTCACCCTTCAAAATCTGACCTCCTTGAACCGGAGTTCTCATCAGGCCTCTTGTCATAATATGAAGCTTTTATTTCCTGGCATAGAACTAAATAATTCCTCTAAGTGAGAATTCCAAACTACTTCAATTTCCACATTAAATGAGTAATTTTTTAACACTTGAAATTGGTATCTGGAATTCTTTTACCATTTTGAATTTGCCAGCACTTGCTGACTTTATTATCTTGTGGAGGTAAAAATAACTCCTCTATTTCTTAAATCTCTAGTTGAAAACTTCAAATACATGCTTACATTTCTGCTATCACTGATCAGCACTGCAATAGGAAGCCTGAATTTGATAGGTACTGAGCTCCAACAGTCCTCACACTTGTCAGAAGATGCTGAAGTTCATCTGGTTTTGAGACAGGTCTGAAAAACAGCGTAAAAAGTTATTGCGTCCAATTGTAGTTACTTATCTTCAAAATGCAATTGAGGACAATTAAAACTGGACATTAAATGTATATGTAAAGAAAACAAGAGAGACAAGGAAAGTTAATATAGCAATCACAAAGCTAGAGACAGGAGGCATGAAAATTAGGAAAGCAACTTTTGGACTGAGATATAAACTGTAGCCAAATAAGTGTCCCTGTGAAAGTCGTGCACATACAAAGCCTGGGCTGAGTGAATAGTGACAGTGAAGGGCATGCTGACAGATTTCTGTCTGTAATTTAATTATTCCAAGATGTTATATAATGGGGTTAAAGTGGGAGGGGGAGGAGAAAGTGGATTTTTTGTTTTAAATTGATAATTGTTGCAGATACTGTGCTTTTGTCCATAAGTGAACTGAATCTAATGCTGTATTCATGATATAATATCCTAATGAAAATTACTTTTATTTGCAAACAGATAAACTCTGCTTGCAGCTCTCCTTTTCAATAGAGTTTGGGATTTGACTGGACTATACATGTTGGAATGCTACCAGTTCACATTCTCTCTTCTGCCACATACACGCACACAGCCACATGAGCAGTATCTCTTCTCAGAGCAGTGGAGGGAACATGTGCACTGTGTCTGTTTGAAGCTTCAAAAATATGACAGAGGAACAACCTCAAACCAGCAAACCTCATGCCTGAATTTGTATTCTTATCTGTTTGCTGAGAACAGTAACGTGTAAATATTATTTCTTGACAAAAGTGAAAGCTAATAAGTATTAAAACCTTTGAGGAGTCTCTTCACTCCATTTTTAATAAACTTGAAATGAAGAAAACCTTTATTGAGTAATTAAAGCTTACACTGTTGTAACAAAAGTACAGGGATACTTTTTCAGATATTATAAGCTTCACAGAAGCATTATTAACTTAGCTGAATGAAATTAAAGGAATTATTTCTTAATAGTGATGACTATTAAAGATGACAGTGAAATCTAACCAGCTTGTGGTTGTTTTATGGAGTGACTGAATCTAACTATTTCTGCTTTTTAGCTTTTAAAGTAACAACAACAGTATTTTTTTCCATATAAAAAAATGAATAGTAGTTCAGGGACCCTTTTTTTGAGTGTGGATTTAGGTCACTGCAACACCTTACTTTCAGCTATGAGAGGACTGTTATTCTGGGGACAGGTGAATCTTCTTATGAAGATTTTCTCTCTGCCTCTTCTTATGAGGTGGAGAGAAAATACTTCTTTTGGAAGCTGATGGGGAGCAAATAGTAAGCTGGGAATAACTAAAAATGGAGAAAAATTCTAAATGAGTGATTATGGACTTAGATTCAAGGACCACTAAAGCTAATATCAACTTTTCAAGTTAATTCTTGTTTAAAAAATGAAAGGCAAATGAAACATAGTGATTTCTCTTCCCCNGCAAGAGACTCAAAATAGACTTTTTTTTTTGTTATTTTCACTTGTGGAAGAGGAACAGATGGGTTGTTTGCTAAATGGTGCTTTCTTTTATATTTGCTCACTACCTTTTCCATAAGAGTTTAATCCACAAAAAATACAGTGTATATGTTACAATGTAAAAGCCAGAAAATCTTGAAACCTTCAAATCATACGTATATACACACATATATACATATACATATATATTTATACACACGCATATATATATAATTTGGAAGAGAAACCTTAAGAGTGAGGTGTCTGTAAATCTTTACTCATCAGTTGAACTGTTCACTAAGTCTTTTTAAAGGTGGGAAATAGAAGCTTGCTCTCCCGTAGCCTGAATAACAAATGTTGTTTTAATAAGTATTTATGATTTTACAGAAACACATTTTGGAAATTTTCTTGGTTATATACTGAGGTGTCCTATAGAAGTAGCTTTGGTGTATCACAGTCTCTGACAAGAAGGATTTAAAAGACTGATTTGAAGAAGGACAGTGGGCCTGTCCTAGGCATGCTCTGTAATTATGTTCTTTTCAAACTATTCTAAAGTTCTGTATTTTAAACAAGGTTTTGCTCAATTTATTTGTGATATTAAACCATTTTCTTAGCACAACAAGCTGGGAAGCAGTTTACTCTTTGCTGCAAACAAGGTGCTATAAGAATTGATTTCTCAGACAGGGGATCAAACACTGTGGTGCCCTAAGTATACTAAAGATCAGTGCTCTGGCAGACCAAAGTTACTTTAGATAAACATCCCTGCCTAAAATGAGATTTGTTCCTGTCTGACCAAAGTGTTTTATTTACTGCTGGAACAGTTGTTAGTGGAAAAAAAGAATGGCTGAGGCCAGATCATTAATCTAAAGTGTCAGCTCTTTTATGGTCTAAAGTTACAGCACAGTTTATTTTAAAAAATAAATAAATAAAAAAGGCAGAAAACTCTGCTTATACCATTTTGGCATTGCCAGAAGCATAAAGACCAAACTCAGACCAACTCTGTTGCATAGTTCGTCCTGTGCTTGATGGGTGAAAGGAAACCAAAAGGCAAAACTTAGGAGCCTTTCTGTCACAGAGCCCATACACAATGCCATTCATGTGACAAACATCCTTGAACAGCAACCTGAGTCAGTTCACTTATTTTCCATGACATACCTATGGATTGTCACCAGGTAAGAAGAAATTACAGAAGAAGGAAATCTGCTTTTCTGTGTGGAATCAACAGATTGAAAAGGCTCATCCCACCAGAGCTGTATCACTGTGAAGACAAATAACAATCTGGATCAACATGTCCATTATAGAATAAAAGTGATACTGAGTCTATTTGGGGAATAAGAAGGAAAGGAAGAGGGAGATCCTCCCATAAGCATCCATAGTCCATAAAGTCTTTGGCTAAATACTTATCATGTATGTTCAGGCTCTCAGGAGTAGAAAATAAATTTCATAGTGTCAAGATATAGAGAAAATGATGATGAAATATTTGACATATCCCCGTGGCTGTGAGACTTTCTACCAGAGCACCAGCTTGTTACCATGTCAAGATATGAACAGATATGATGTATGCTCTTCCCCAAATCACTTAGTATCATTTGACTGCTAACTTGGTCACTTCCCAGGGCTGATCAAAGAGCCCTTTAGAGTATTGCTACCAATGTCAGCTGAGAAGAAAATATAGAGTATTGATAAGCTTGTTTTGGCATCGTCTTACCTTGAGACAATTAAAAAGGATTCCCAGGCAGAATTGGACACAGCTTTTGAACACTGACTACATAAGAAGAGACAAGAGAAGGTTACAGTCTCAGATTTCACCCTAGCACCGTTTCCCTCACTCAGGGTATTTGCATAGGGTCTTGGCGTAATCATGTTACACAGCCACTGACGTAAGTCTTGAGGTGAAGGATCTTTTCCACCCTTCAGGACCTGGCCAGAAAGAAGTTGGCATGTGAGAACTTCAGCATGTGTAAAGTCTGAGGCAGTTCCATGAAAAAAGGAATTTCATGTGAAAGGAGAAAGAATTGATGGAGTAATAAACCAAGGAACAGCAGCTATTCACCCAACTTGTTTAAATGCTTGTACCAGGAGAATAAGAAGGAAAAAAAGACTCGTCAACACTGTAAATTTTAGGAAGCAGGAATTCAGCCACCAGCATTAGTGGAAAGCCCAAGTTTTCTGACAAGCCAAGTGATGTAGTTGTCTCTGCAGCTACAGATCCAGGTAATCAGCTGGTCATGGGAGTCACCAGCTCAGCAAGAATACTAGCAGCCATAAAAATAAGGAAGGTTATGGCCTTCACTTTGAAAGTTGCATTTCATGTGCTAAATAGAACACTTTATTTCTCAGGTGCCTTGAAGGACCAAGATAGATTTTATCTGCCCTTGTTCTCATAATTTGCCTTATCCTGAATACAGCTTCTGAGTGCATTTTTCTAAATGGACTGTAAAAACTTTTATGTGGGCATAGCAGGGAAGAACACTGCAAAACTTAGTTACTTACCACAGCCTTGTGCCTGACTTGATCTGGCCCAATAAAACTTGACTTTCCTGGTATATTTGGATGACATTTGATGTATGCTGTCTACAGAAACAAGGACTGATCTACTTTGTTTCTCTTTTCAAAAATAGTCAAGGGATCAAGAAGTCCCTGCCTGAATTGAAAAATTTACTTTTTGTCAGTGGCCTCACTTTGGGAGACCAATAATGTTTGCTTATATTTGACAATGGAAAAAGGTTTTCATACTTGATGACAATAAAGTATTTTTGTAAATTATAACATATGCCTGATCTTTGAACTCAATGTTTTCTGGGCAGTCTCTTAGGTCTGTAATGGCCCTAACTGATGACTGAATAATAAGTAATCATATAAAATGAATCAATTTATTAGTTGATTCAGAAATCCATGTTCTGGTTAAAGCAAGGAAAGGAAGAAGATGTTTTATCAAAGAAAGGTGCAATACCTAAATAGAAGGGATTAGATGGCAATATGAATTAGGAATGGAGCAAAGGGAAGTTTCACTGGAAGATGGAAAATAGAGAGATTTCTTAAAGATAGCTGGTGACCCAGTAAGCTGTTACCAAAGGAAATTACATACTTTCTAGAGTATACATGCTCATATCCCAAAAAACTATTTCACAGTGCATTAACACTGCTTTCCTAGTTGACCAGTCATGGCAGTGGGTCAAAGCCAACAGTAAGTAAAATTCTCAGTTCTCTGAAGGTCATAGCTACAGTTTTAAAATTATTGCTAAAGATGCACTTTCACTACCTCTGCTTTTAAAGCAGATGATTTGTGCTACACAGGAAAAAAACTTCAGTTCATAGGGCTATCATATAGATTCCTACTGCCAGTATTAAGTTTAATGACAAACATCTAATTTGCTGCTCTCTAATATTTATTTTGACAATTTTCAAATTTTTGTATTTATAAATTTGCAGAACTATATTTCATCACCTACTTTGTGTGTCCCCTTATACTCTCAGTGACAGATTTTGGCCTTAATGATGTCACAGAAATAGCCAGTGTATCATTACTGTTGGGAAGGGCAATTGGAAAAATAATTTTTCAAAGGAATATTTGGTTAACTTGCACGTATACCAACATGTGCCACATTCATTTTGATTGATGTTCCCTTTATCAGAAACTATTAACTGAATCTGAATCTTTTCCAGATGATGGTCCTCTTTTATTGGATCTATATTACTGTTTTGATGGCCAGGTTAAGGCATTTATTTAATATATATTTTCTGTGAGGACATATTATTGGACTCAGTTCCTCCAAGATGGAATATAAGTCTGCTGCTCTTTTGGTCCATGTTCTTTAATGAGTCCAAGTCAGTAGTTTAAATATGTTCCAATGTAGATCTCAGGGCAATGGAACCTAAGAGCCTTGTAAATTCATAAAGATTTGGCTCCCAGGGAAGGAATACAAATATAGCTACATTTTGGAAAACTTGGTGGTTTCCCCACATAAATCAGATGAAAAAGCTGAAGGTACCAAACTTTTCCAAGCATAAGCAGAAGTGGAAGCACTGAGAATCTTTAGCACCTCTGACTGAACTATCAAGGTTCTATCACTCCTTAATAACCTTACGGAATATTATACTGTTATAAATAAGCAACTTTTATTATTCAGAAAGACATAGACTTGTACACTGTTGTGCAATATTACTCTCTGTAAATTTGCTCATTCACTTTGAAAAAAAAATGACCTAAAGATTAATCTCATGGAAAGAAGTGGCACCTACTTGCTGTGCTTAAAACATAGTTATGGGAGTGAGTGACTTGTAGTTTTTCCACTTCCTGTAATTTCTGTCTCTAGTAATTGGAGAGCATTTTGATTAAGCTTTGCTGAGTTCTGAAAAATGTCAGTGTACATAAAAGTTTTGCTAAGCCCTTGTCCAATTCTTTCTCTGATACAGAAAGATTAAAAGTAAATAATTAACAACTGTAGTTAACTATATGTTAAAATCTGTGTGGTGTGTGCGCATAACAGATCTTACTGTTGTGAATACAACGCACGCTCACATAATAAGGGAAGTAAAGCAAAGAGTGGCACATTTTTTAAAAAGAAAACAGTTTTCACAGGAAAAAAAACCCTAAAACTAAAACAAAACAAAAAAAAACAACCACAGAAAACTCCTATTTTACAAATCACCAGTGATGCTTCAGGGTCTTTAGAAATAGAGATCATAAAGATAACAATAGATCACCACTCAGCAAAAACTATATATTTCAAATCTGCAGCCTGTTATAAGATTTTCATTTATTTCTCTTGCCATAAAGCCTTTGGGACTTAAATTCATGACTTCTTCATCTCATTTTTTGGAATATTTTCCTATAATTAATGCTCCCTCTGAAACATAACTAACAGAAGGAAAAACCTCTCCCTATTAATGAATGTTAAGAAATACTTAGTTAAATTCTCAGGATTTGCTCAAAAGATTGAGAACAAATGTGTATTTTCACAAAGTATAGGATTAATTGTAACATCAAAGGCTCTGTAGATTAATATACAATAATTCATTGACGACTAGAGCCTTACTGTCTGTGACACAGATGGAATTAAAGGCATAGACACATCTGGATTAGTTTAATCATTTCTCAGTTATAAAAGGGAATAAAGGAGACAACTAACTAAATTCATTTTTGTTGTTAATGAACATCTGGAGTCTCTGACCATTCTAACTGTAAATAATATCTGATCCAAAATATTTCACATTCTGCATATTAAAATAATATATCCAAAGATCTAAAGAGACTAACTAAGGGGTGATAGCAATAAAACACAGTGACATTAGAAAAGAATTAGCTGTTAAACAAGAAATGAGCCTAGCTTCCTGCCCCATTCAATATGTAGTAAAAGAGCATTTATGATAACAGTGATGCTAACAAGACTGGTTAAATTCTTCAAAGAGCAGATTTCTACTGTTTCTTAGTAGAAATCTGACTTTTTGACATTGAGTATTTCTGTGGTATTCCTCATAAACAGGAAATTTTATTTCCCTTTTTTGCTCTTCAGCGAAAATGAAGAGCATTTTCAATGAAGTAAATGTCAATTAGCAGTAATAATATTCTGAACTCTGTGAAAATTTGGAATATTAAAATTTAAACTCCTGGATGATTGGGATAATGAGTGGTTTGCTGCTAGGATATTTTTCATTGTAAAACTATTTAGGATTGATTCTCTCCATTTTGGCTGCCATTCATTTCCCTGTGAATAGGATCTCAACCCATCTCCAAGCGTAAGTGGGAAGAGCTCCAAGATTTTCTCTCCCTGTTAAGTCTTTATCATCTTCATTCTGGACTAGTGAAGATTTGGCATCTTCTTTTTTCCCTAAGACATCTTCCTCAAAACAGATAAATCTTCTGCTGATAGTTTTGAACTTGTCATGTTCTACCCTCCTTGACAACAATTCAAAGAATATTTAAAATTTTCCAGTTTGTGGCATATGCATGCCTTCTTAGTGGCAAGGACAAGTTACATATGTGTTATACCACTTTTTGGTAGGAAATTTTCTGTGAGGGAAAATACTATGACCTAAGTATAGTGGTTTCCTCTAAAAATATATGTGGAAAGAAACCTTTAGGTTTGGGTTCTCCTTGGGTTTGTTTGTTTCTTTGCTTGCTTTTTATGGGAGCTTTTTTAGTAGAGAAAAAGAGCCCTGGACATTTTTACTTCAGGGGAAAAAAGGAAAAGGAGGAAACAAGCACAAACTGGACTAAAAGAAATTCTGGCTAGATATTAGGAAAATTTCACAATGAAGCTCCTCGAACATGGGAACAGGTTGCCCAGAGCAGCTGTAAAAATTTGGATCCTTGTAGAATATAATTCAAAACTGGTTTGGATAGAACACTGAGTAAGCTGATTTTGAAGCTGGTACTGCTTCGATGGTGGGGGAAATGGGCTTGGACAAGATGATCTGCAGAAATATGTTCCAAGCTGGATTTCTTCTTAGTTATGATTCAGTTTAATTTATGTTTAGGCCAAGTTGGATGGAGCTCTGAGGAACCTGATCGCATGAATGTTGTCCTTGTCCATGGCAGGGAAGTTTAAACTATAAGGACTCTTCCAGCCCAGGCCATTCTATGATTCTATAATTCCACGGTCTTTAATGTGTCACTGATCAAATCCATTTATTATAAGTGGATATCATTACAATAATATTTTGCAATTTGCTAGAAGAATTAAAGTTCTTTCTTATGATAAAGTTTTATATTTTCTGTCTTATCTCCCATATTCTAAATAGATAACAGTAATAAACTTTGAACACGACATTTTCCGTAGGAAAGCCCAGCCTGGGTAGTCTTTGTTAAATGAAAAACTGAATTTACAAATTATGTCAGTAGACATAGAATTTTTCTGAGGGTAAGTTATAAAGAGAATGTAACAAACACTTTGCCATTGCATTATTTCACTGTTCAACTTTTTAAAAATTGTTAAGATTGTATTCTCATATAGATGAAAAATTCATAAATATAACATAAAATAGTTTCAACGTAACAAGTATGTCCTACATACTTATGAAATAGAAATGAAAATTCTCAAACAAGAAATTCCATTACTAATTTTTGATGGAATTTACAAAAGTGTCTTGAAATTTGAAAGATTATTTTAGCCAACATGTCACACTGAATTTACTGACACAGAATTCATTCTTATCAGTACCTGTTGATTAAGCAAAAATCCTACTTTTGTTTTTTAATCTTTTTTTTGTGAGTGTGAAGAAAGGATAATAAATTCAGTAACCGAGTGAGACACTCAAGTTTAGAGAGCTCCTACAAAAGGTCACATTATTCTGTTTTACAGATAAATAAATTATTCTGCACTTCTGTTCACAATCTAGTTATATGAATGAATGTGAATGAAGTATCTCTAATCTCTGTTGTAATTTCTAGGTCCATGTAGCATACTTCTGCAGGCTGCCTCCTACCCCTGTATAAAGTTTAGATTTATTTAAGATATATTTATTCTCCTTTACTAAGTCTGCTTTTAAAGGCTTTTACTTATTCCAGCCTCCATTTGAACCATATGTTGGTTTAACATGTGTTGTGCAATTACTCTACAAGGACAATCCCAAATGCCTCTTCTGTATCCTTGATAACTGCCTGGTATTTAGTGCTCCCTCTTGTATTGTGTTTCAGTAAACCTAACATATTTGCAGCTGGTTTCCCTGTCTGTATAGTTTATGCAGATGAGAAACTTCAAAAGATTTGGAGTCATAGCACCTGTTGGATTTCCCCTTCTATTTATTTGCAGATTGACATATTTTTGTTTGGTATGTAATCTGCTGTTTCAAAATAGTTTCCTACCCATTGACACATTTGATCCTGAATAATGCCCTCCCCATCTCTATTTTCTGTATCAGAAAGCACCATGAACAACAAAAAGGTCATGGATAAAAATTTGTGACAGGAAGTATGACAGATTTACAGCCTTCAGAGGAATTTCCAAAAGAAGTCCTAGTGGTAGTACTCACTGTATCTATCCCCAATTTTATTTACATTTTTACTATGCTGTAACCAGGACAATTATCACTACAATTATCATTAGTGTAGAGATTGTAATAATTATCATTGTCAATAATATTCCTGTTTATTCCCATCACATAGCAAATAATTTTTTATAGAGCACTAGGTTTGACTAATTGTCTTTTGACAACAAAAAAATATTCCATTCCTTAATACAAAAAAGTATTTTATATAAATCTGAGTTGCAAAATAGTATGCCTCCATCTACAGTTTAGGGCAGAAGAAGAAACAGGAAACTTTAAAGATCACATTTTCTACCAAATCCATGCTATTTTACTGTTGGATGGCCTTGGATTAAACTCTGCCCTAAAGACAATGCATATCACAGGATATACTTTCTCCTATGCCATTTAGAATGTGCCTAAGCCTTTGTTCTGCTTGGTTTTGAGCTTTGGCACTGGGTGGCCACCCTTAAATCTTTCAATTTTCTGCCCTTAAAAGCACCAACATAAGATTGAATGAAAGTCATTCCTACCTGGTCTTTAATCTCACATCCTGAGATGACTGATGGACTCCTTTGCTCACATGGGAAACCTGAACATGAGATATTGGGTTGGGGAAGTGCCTTGGGTTTCAGAGATAAATGTATCCATAGAATCCATGCCAGCTCAGCAGTATTTCTGATTACAATTAGGAAAATTCAAGGAATTTGGATGAGAAACATGCTTTCTCAGAGTTTTTCCCATCCTTCAAAAACTCTCTTCTTACTTATTCCACAAGATCTTACAAAAACACAATGGATCTGATTAGCATGGTGACGGTAAGTGAAGTGGAATGCCTGAATTATGATATTGAATATTTTGCGACATCTATGAAAGATCAGAATTATCTCATCATAGGTCTCCAAATAGTATTTATGCTCAGAATAAGATTTCTTTTACTTCTCTATGCTCCTTTTAGACTTTTCCTTTTGCTAGGATCATGAGGTTTCTGTCTTGAGATCTGGACACTACTGTGCAGGGATGAGTCTTTCCATATTTCGTACTGTTGCAGAAAACTGTTTACATTTGAGTGTTACTACAATACAAGCACAAAAAAAAAAAAGGTCCAATAATTATCAAAGCTTTCCATTTCAGAAAAAATATTTCAAAAATGCTTCTGAACAAGATGCTGTTCTCATTCTGATTGACATTTATGAACATATAGAACTTGTAAGTTATGCTGGTAACAGGCAAACTCTCACTTTCAACTGAGTTTAAATAGTTTCCTGAATGTACTTTCTTTGCTTTTTATATTTATATGTTATAATATGTTTCAGGAAACCTTTCCTCAAACTTCTTATAATTATCAGGGAAGATTTTCATAAAAGGATTAAATTTATATCTCTTTATAATAACTCCAGGAAGAAAAAAAGGTTAACCATGTGAAGTTTCTATTCTGGTTTGAACACCTTTAAGATGAGAATTATTTCAAGAAAGCGTATGAATGCTACTAACTTTTATATTATACTTTTATTTGGTTATATTAGCTCTGAAAAATGCAGTAAATATTCAAGCAAATAAATACAAAAGAACAGAAGCCTCAAGAGCACATTATATTTAGCATAACATCAAATAACGCCCACTTAGGAATTTGTTGCCTTAAAACAGTCATATTGAGTGCATATATGTGCATGTAATTCAACAAAATATGGGCCTAAGTAGCCACAAGACAGGAGAGAATTTCATCCACTCTAATCTGCCTCAGCTTTTTCTTATCCTTGTTTGCATTATATTAGGAATTAATTTCAGATGCAGTGAGCTGTTTACCCTCACAAACTCAGTGCCAAAGAGTCTTAATCTAAAAATACATCTGAATCTCTTGTGCCTATTAATAGGATACAAGTGTGATAAGCAATGTAAAACATTTAGATTCTTCCTAATGCAACCCAGATTTTAAACAGCATTGTTGGTACATTTTGGGTGTACTTCCTTAGGCCTCCTCATGATAAGCTAATATTTTTTAAATGTCCATGGGACTTCTATGAGGCTGCATAGCGTATAAGTCCAAACAGTACAGGCCCCAGGAGTTTTAAGAGGCATGACTCTCTATAAATTGGAACATTTTTTATATAATTCTACTGTTTGTTGATTAAGTGAAATAAAAAAGAATTAGCTTCAGAAAAGCCAATTCCAGTTTTCAAGCAAAAATCTAAAGCCAGAAATAAAATATTAAACTACATTGTTTTCATGCTCACTTACCACAATTGATTTCCTCTGTATAAAATGGAGTCTAAAACACATTTTAACCATTACAAAAGATATGAGGATATAAAAGAATTTGTCATAAAATCATCCAATTCCATAAAACAATTATAAAGGCATTTTTTCCATGAAATAACACAGTTTTGGAAAATACAAAAATGTATTCATGCTCTTTTTCTAATGACCCTTATTTATAGAAATTGTATTGATATTTTTTTGTTTATTTGACATAAGTTTAGTTCAATTACTAGGAAAGATATAGAATTGAAAGAAATTGCATTCAGTTCAAGCAAAAATGGTCTTGGCTAGCAGGGTTTCACACTAAAACCACTGTAGTTATGTTGATTCACATCAGCCAGGGATCCTGGTCTTATAAACAATTTGAGTTGTGTTTTTACTAATAGTGTATATGCTCAGTTTCAAAAGGGACACTCATACACTTGACATGAAACACATGTGGAAATATTTGAGATACAAAAATAGCAATAGACAAAATCACTTTAGAATGTGATCTAAATGGTCAGGTCCTGGAAATGTGTTGGGTTTCTTTGCACCTAATAAACAGGCAATAGACACTCTATGCTGTCAAATTGGCCATTTCACTCTCTTAACCCAGAAAACAAGAATCTGTTAGTCTTTCTCATGATACAGGAGAAGAATATCTCTGATGGGATAGAAAACTATTCTGAAGGAAAGAATTGCCATGTAAAAATGATGCCTTTGCTGGAGCTGTGCTGTGAGATTCTACCCTGTTTGAACAAGCTGATGTTTCGAAGAATCATATGCCACTCTAGGTAGAGTAAGTGGTTCTCCTTAAAGATGAAACAGTGTTACAAGCTTGTATTTAGTACATAGAAACCAGAAATTTGGGTTCTCAATACCGATCTTATTGATAGTATCAAATAATTGTGACTTATAAACTAATGAAACTTCAGCTTAAACTCATGTTAACATTAATTAGCTTATTTTATCCCCTTTAAAAAGAATGTCCCTGGGGCACATTCTTCTGACACATAGGCCTTGTCTTCTGCTATCTGGCTAAATTTATTTACAGACAGGTTTTACTGCATTATACTCTTAGTCCTTTCATAAATCATGTCTTCACTTGGCTATTGATTTTAAAGGGTGAATAAAATGCTTCAACTTTAGCTGGTAAAACCACATCTCCATCTTGTGCTAGAGGTTTGTGCAGAATTCTATTCTGGATGAGACTGGGGAGATCTCTGAAGAATGACTTCACAAGAATAGGGCACTGAAAGAAAGGATTCATGTAGTTCCATGGACAGTTCCCTTCTCTGTTCAACCAGATGAACAAGACACTGAATCTTCCTTTGCATATTCCAAGCAATTTAGATAGCATTTAATGGAGATTACTTTGTCAGTGTGGCCATAGCCTAACATAGAGTGTAAATCAACACAATGGTTTTACAGAGTATTATCGGTGCTGATGGTGCAATGTCCCCACCACGTGTATTTCAAGAGTTACATTTCAGAATTCCTCAGCTGGTCTCATGCCCTCAATACACTGATTGGAACACATCAGGCGTCTTTAAGGAATTTCTCTTTTGGATTAGTTTGCTCTGAAAGGAATCCAGTTTTCATGCTTTGAAAGGCCAGTCTCTGCTGCCAGCCACAGCACTATAATTGAGGCAGCCAGAATATTTCCTTCAAAAATATGTTACTAATTCTGATTCAAATGAGAATGCTAGATCCACCCTTCATGTCCCTTTTCTACAGTAAACTATTGTAAGTGCTATTGAGTCTTGGTAACATCAGAATTTGCTTGTTACACGATGGGACAATTCTGAAGAATAAAAAGTCATGATGTTGAATGAATAAGGTATTGCTGATGGTTTGAATGAAAATGAATAATGAATATTGTTTGAAGTAGAAATAGAAGAGCATCACATTTTTTTTCTTTGTTACTTACTAAGATGCGATGACTTTCTTAGTTTCCTTTTGAAAATAGAGTTGAACTTTGAATTTTTTATTTGTTTCTCTCTTCATACCATCCATATCTAATGGTCGCTATGGCAGGAATAGAAGAATAGATGATTGAATGGTCTGTTTCAAATGACATATGCAACTCCTTAAGAAATATATTTAGCCCTACACTGTAGTATTTAGACACAACCCATATGTAGGGTGTGGTATGGATCTGGACAAGATTGAAGTTTCTTGGCACCTAAAGTACTTGGTTTACATTGGTCCTATACAGTTTCCAGATTTCTTGGAAATTCTCCTGCAGTTCATACTGTTCTGGATGAGGAAGAACATATGGAGATATTAATCCATGTATTCATGTGAGGCTCATGACTGAAAATATAGCTGCATGCCTACTTCCTTAGGGAAAAGCTGGTATATTTTATGATTACTGGAAAGGCTAGAAAACCAATTCTTGATCCTTACTCATAATTGTTGCTGGCCCTTTACAATCCTACTGTGCAAGCATTGCTCTTCAATGTTTCTTCTGTCAGGGGATCATTAGGGTTTGTCTGTGCCCATACAGCAGCTCAGCAAGGTCATCCTCACTCAGGAAAATACTCCAATAAAAAGCAATGAAACAAATAATACTGTAGGATTCTAAAACATTTTGTGTATTTATTTTCTGAGAATTATATTTCTCTTGTAGCTTTTAGGTAGTTTTTAACATGCAGTAAGTACAACCAGCAAAATATCTTTATGTGATATGTATGCGAACTTTTGTCTCACACTGTTTAAGCTTTTTAGCCTCTACTTTTAGAATGATAGTGGAAATCTTTATCCAACGTGGGCCATAGCATGTGCCAATCTTTTTTGCATTCCCTACTGTCCTACAACTGGCAAAGAGAGAGGACAGGCACAGGGAACTCCTGACAAATCATTTAGGAATCTCTAAATTGAACTTTAACGTTTTATATCCCTAATGAGGCTCTAAACCCAGATTCTTCTCTCAGTTACATTTATAATTTGGAGTAACTTTTTAGGATTGTAACCAATTACTTGAGTTGAACTCTGTGATCAACAGCCAGCATGCCCTATATAAATCAAGTACATTTATCTCTAAATTATTTATCTATATTTGTACACGTGTCTATTCTTCATATATTATAATTGACTTAGTCTGTCAAATTCTGTGACAGCAAAGACTGTAAATCCTACTGGAATTCCAGCAAATAAATATATTTTTACATTTTTGAGTGCTACTGATTTACAGGTTGTCTGACTTTGGTCTTATAAGACCACACAGAAGTCTGACATTGACATTGCCTCAGAAATAAAATGGAAGAGCCATCCCATTCCAGTTGAGGGGAGACTGATTTGTGTGAAGACCTGATCCTCACTTCAATAGCTAAACACTGAAAATTGGTGCATCCTCATTGATGAAGGGTCATTGTTAACCATTTGGCCAACGATTATGCCTAAATAAATGTGCAATTAACCACAGAACTCAGTGAAACAAGATTATTAATGAAGTAGTACACTAGGTTTACTTATGCTCAGAGTTTTCCAGAAAAAGCAATGAAGTTTATTAATACAAGACTATAAATGACCCAAGTCATCTTTCTTTATAAGAAATAGGAGCTAGCTGTCATGCTTAAGACATATTTTTCTGCCAGCAGTGCTTTTATTTTGCCAGAAAATTATGTATTGACTAATGTACTAAACAGCTAAAACTTAAATTGATTCCTCCTTTTTTTTTTTTTTTTTTTTTCTTTTTTTTTTTTTTTTTTTTTTTAAGTATACTACCTTCCAGTCAGTTATGACTCCATGTCAACAAAATCAGCTCTTGTCATTTTCATACCCTGGTAGCTAAAAAGAGAGTTTTAGAGAGAAAACCTATTACATACATCAGCCACCTATCCTTTTTTATGCATCAGCCTTACTGCAAGAGTTTGTTCAATTAATTTTTAAGCAAATCTATATATCAATATTAAACCAGTTCTATTTAAAAGATTCATGGAGCTTAAAGGCAGGGGGTACCTTCAGATCTTCAAGTCTGGAAAAACTCAACTAATTATTTTTGACATAATCTATAAGTGCAGTCTGAACTATCTATTAGAAAGACGTCCAGTTTTAATTGTAAATGTGAAAGTGATGGAGAGTCTTGAAAGTCACAGAATACACAGTGTCAGTGAGAAATTGCCTTCATTGTTAAAAAAATTATCCTTATTTTTAGTTCAGAATAAACTTTTCATAAAGAGGAGCTCAAGGCATAATTTTCTGGATTTTTTTTTTTTAAAAAGACAACAAACAAAACCCTCAACCAATGCAAACACTTCCTCTTCATTGCATATTACAGTTTTAGATGCTTCATTTCCACCTCCTGTGACAAAAGAAAAAGCACATGACACTGTCACATCTCTCAGAACGGAATTTAACACAAAAAGCTCATGCTTTCACCTCTTCTCAATGCTAGAGTTCAGAGTTACTAGGCAAGCTGGACCTATGACCTTTTTTTACGTCCCTCAATGCACTTCTCGCGTTTCTGGCTGTTCGGTGTTACTTAGCTTCATACAGAATTACACAATTCTTTGCTAAATGTGAATGGTGATACAAAGGATCCTTTCCTGAACAAATCTGCCTTAACTTCAAACCCTCTAGTCTGTTCCTTTTGGCCATAGAGCTTCCTTCAAGTTAAATATCACATTTTTAGAAGAAAACCCTAACTTAAGCAGATTGTGTACATTTTCAGACTGTAAGATATTCACCTGCCTTCCAAGGTGGTACCCAGTGAACCAGTTGCCTACAGATTCTTCCAGTTTGTGCAGCCCTTTGACCTGGTACATCAGCTTTTGAGAACAGATGTCTTCAGCTACACAGAGAGAGGAGATGAAATCTAATTTGCTGCTTTATCTTCTAGGCATGTTTCTGACAGGTCTTGGTAGTCAGTGTTATACCTGTATTCCTGATGCTTTTATGTACCATGTCTATAAAATACGTATTTCTCAAAAATCATTATAAATTAGTCTGTGAACTCACAGAGAAAAAACAAACAAACAAACAAACAAAAAACAACCAAAGAAAAACATCACATTGCTGCCCTGGCTCATGGGCTCTATTCATAGCACTGTGCTTATCAATACTCAGAATATTCCTCCTGAGTAGCTCCCATCTGTTTGACACCAAGATGCCTGTTATTACCCTCATTAAAAACTCATCTATGTGATCATATTCTATGAAAAAGTTACCTTCCTAGAACCCATAGACTGAACTAACAAACTGTTGATGCCTCAAACTCTCTACAGCAGGGATCTTTAGAAATTATAATTTAAAGACTGCTTCCAACATGCAAACTTTTGAGCTTCTAGTTAAATGAAGGTTATAAAAAGCAAGCTTAATATCTGGAAATGCATATGCTGATGTAGATCTGAACAGGCATCCAAACTGCAAACAAGACACCTTTCTGAGAGGCTGGTACTTTCATACAGACACTGTTTAATCACAAACAGACACTGGAACACACAGCATTTTCTGTCTAAATGCAGTTATTGCATTGCTACAATTTTTTGGATTTTATTAGAGGTTCCCTTTTACAGCTTACACAAAATTTCTTGTAGATGGTTTCTATAAGTTTTAGGAATTGTAAAACTAAGTCTGGTCTTTTTCATTGCTTACGTATCTTCAACTAATTATAAGAAAGTTGATTTATGCTTAAGAATCAACTTGTAACTAAAAAAAAAAAAAGCATTTCACTTTACACTTTCAGTTGTGACAGATACTTGAATTAATCAAGCTGAAAATACTTCATATTCCACTGCATGTCTCCTTTTTTCAGAAGGTTTGTATCCATAAATTACAATTTTGGTTTAATAAAATAAGTAAATAAAAATGATGATCTCATGCTCCTTTTTATCTCCTGTTTGCAACCTTTTTTTTCTATAAAGCACCCTGGTATTTCTTGTTTAACCCTTTTAGACTTCAAAAAGGAAATTCTCTGATTCTGCGCCTAAAATGGTCAAAAGAGAAAGTTTTGTCCTTCAGAAACAGTGTGCCCAAAGAAATAATTGGTGATTTATTTCTTCTGTGTACTGCACAATTTTTGAGGAGTAAGAGGATTTTTAAGTGGAAAGCTGGCTATATCACTGAAGTGACTGCTCATTAGCTGGTCATAAAGGTAAACCTTTAGATTTCGATAAGGTAAACTATTTGGCAATTCATTAAATTCAATGGGTTTATTAAGTCAGCTGGAGAAGTTCAGGGTATGAGAAGTGAGAAAGTAGAGGTTTAAAAGCCTGTCTTGAAAATTCATCATCATCATTGCTTGAAAAAAGATGGGTGTCTGGAAAGATGCCTCCACAAAAATTATGTGGAAATTGCTTTTCTGTAGGTTTGAGTAATTTCTTCATCTAGTCTTATTTATGCTATTCACATTGGATGATAGAGAAAAATAGTAGTGGTTAACCCATCCAGCAGCACATTCTCCTGTTATAGGATTGCTGCTATTTCTTTCCAAGTTAATGCCCTTGAAAATTCTCCACTTTCTGGCTAGCATATTAAAGGAGGTAGAAAAGTCATTTAATCCAGCTATGGATTAAAGGTGTTAATCCAGTTATTAGATGACAATTTGGACTCCACTGGGATGTAAATCTAACTTGAATATATTTACCTGATAGTTAATTAGCTGAATTAGAGCATATTATTTTTTTAAAATGCATAGACCTAGTTCAGAGTACTGAATTTCAGGTATTACTGTTACAGCTATGGTTACAGCTACAGTTATAGCTATGTCTGCTATGGCTGAGATTGTAATAGGCCAAAGCAAAATAAGCAGGAATATGCATGAGAATACTCCACCCATTCTTGGCAAATATTTTCATGGTAAATGACAGCATGTTAAATATTAGGTGGCAGGGAGTTAATTTCTATGACATTCACGTGTAGATCAGAAGGACAAAGGGCTGGACATGAGCCAACTGTGAGCGATTGCAGCTCAGACAACTAATCATGTGGCTACATCCCGAACAGTGTGGGCACTGGTTCAAGGGAGGTGATTCTGCCCCTCTGCTCCACTCTGGTGAGATCTCACCTGGAGTGCTGCATCCACTTCTGTGGCACCCAGTATCGGGAAGACATGGGCCTGTTAGAGCAGAGGGCTGGAGCACCTCTGCTATGGAGCCTGGCTGAGAGAATTGGGGTTCTTCAGCCTGGAAAAGAGAAGGCTCCAGGCAGACCTTATTGTCACTTTCCAATACTTAAATCTGTTGTTTTAGGGCAAGGGTTGATGGCTTTAAACGAAAAGACCTTTGATTTAGACTAGATATAGGGAAGACATTTTTTACAATGAAGTGGTGAAACACTGGAACAGATTTCCCTGAAAACATTCAAAGTCAGGTTATATCGGGCTCTAAGCAGCCTGGTCTAGTGAAAATGACCCTTTCCAAGGGGTTGGAACTGGGTGATCTTAAAGTCCCTTCCAACCCAAACCATTCCATGATTCCATGACAAGACTGAAAGGCAATACTAAGTGCATATATACACAAAATCAGTGTGCTGCACTACTTGCTCTGTGCCTGATCTGCATATAAGTATACTGCTAGGCCTATTAATAAGACTTATTTAAAACCATAATTGCCAGGTGTCCACCTGGGAAGGACCATGATTTAATGC
This sequence comes from Sakesphorus luctuosus, assembly GCA_013396695.1. Classification (NCBI taxonomy): domain Eukaryota; kingdom Metazoa; phylum Chordata; class Aves; order Passeriformes; family Thamnophilidae; genus Sakesphorus; species Sakesphorus luctuosus. The sequence continues at coordinate 86,800 of VWZD01004075.1, read as the reverse complement.
CAGGTGTCATCTCAGGTGGTATTTATATTTGCATGTCATTCATTTTTAGAAGTGATTTTTTATTCTCAACATCTGCATTCACAGAATGTTTTGATAAAGCCTGACCTCTAGCAAGTAAATATTTTTTTTTCATCCTGCACAGGGGGACTTGAAAAATATGTTATTGTAAGCAAGTCCCAGAATACACATAATAGTTTTCTGGAAGTGGATTTTGCAGTCATGTCAGGGAATCAAGGTGCAGGAAATCTACTAGGCTTGATTTCATGAGGGGAAAAAAGATATTTCTGAAGCACATATTATAAATCTGCTTTCTGTTTCCCTGCAGATAACTTTACAGATAAATAAAAACACATGCTAAAACTACTTGATAAACTCTTGATTCACTAAATAAATCTAGCTTAGTTTGCTTAACTTATATTTAGTATGGGAAATATAGGATTTTCCCCATAATGTATAGACACCTAAATCACAAATAATGCTTTGCACTGGATACATTTCTGTGATGGGTTTCTAAATTAACTTTTTGGGGTAGAAGATTGGTCTACCCACCAGTGGTGCTTGGATGATTTTAATTCAATTTATCTTGTTAATTCCTTGTCCTTTTTTAAACCAGATTCCAACCACTGAGCTGAAAAAATGTTTTTTTTTTTTTTAAAAATGAGGAAATTAAAACATAAAACTAAGTCTTTAGTTTGTTTTCATTCAGTTAAATGTTTCTTTCCTCCAGAAAAAAAAAAAAAAGGAAAAGTAGAGAATTTCCTATTATTCACAAAACCAGTGAGACCGTCATTCTCTTTTTTTGTTTCCTGAGCAGCCCACTTGCAGAGAGTATAGAATTGAAAAAAGACATTTCACAGACATTTTGCAGTCACTATGAGAATGCAGTGAATCCTTCTTGCCAATGTTGTATCACATACTTGAACAGCTATTGACAGTTTGATTCAGAACCTTTTTCTGAATCCAGCATAGTACATTCCATTTGCATGCCAAAAATGTCACGAGTGTCAATAGCAATAAGGTATGACATCTCCTTCTTTAATGTATACATGTAAATTAAATGCTTTGATATTTTAAGGCAGGATCAGAAAGTAGGGCTGATTCCCTTGCTCAGTGTTTAAGATATTCATGGATATAATAGTAGCACCCTGTCTTTTTCTGAGATAGCCTATCATGTATAGTCTGAAGTTTTTCCTGCATAGGGGAAGATAAATGGATAAAACTTTCCTTAAACTAAGGTAAGAGCATGCATCTCCAGCATTATAGCTAAGTGACATACAGCTTTAATACAACAGGAATAGAACTCTAATTCAGGAAGAGGTAACAACTTCAGTTTTCCATTCCTCTTGACCAAAAAAAAAAAAAAAAGAAAAAAGTCCAAATGCAGATTTTTTTTTGATTCATGAATGATTGGACTGTATTGCTGGCAAGTAAACTACTGACAAGCAAAATGATCCCTGCCCTGCTATAAAGACAAAGCCACAACATGCTTCTACTCCTTAAATGGCTCTGTAAAATCTGCATTATGAAGTTCTGTATTTATTGTCTCAGGAACAGCAGAGAAAGCTTATGTAGGTATTTTCTAAGTGTGAGTCCTGGAAGCCATGCAAGCTGCTTTAATTTCTTTCTGACATACATTAACAAAAGTATTAAGGACTCTTGTTAAACCAAGTCTACTGAGAACATCTTCCTGTCTTTGATTTTTTTTCAGTACTTCAAAGGTCTTGAAGCAGGAAAGTATAAAACTAAGAGCAGAATATGGTGCTGCAGCTACAACTTTGTTGAGGTCCACTGATGATGTAGGAGGTAAGACAAAACAGCTAATTCTTCCATAGACATCTGCTTCTTAGTGTTTCACTGCAGACAAAAAGCTGATTTTTGTAACTAATATTCAGTGACAGCCATTGACCAAGGGAGAAACAAGAACAGGAAGACTTCCAGCACACTTCGCCCACAAATGCGCCAAAAGCCCTTTATTAAGGGAAACTTGGGTTTATAAAGGATTCTGAGGGGAAGGTTCTGGAACTGGGATGGGATTGGGTAAAGGTAGGGGTGGAGTGTGTAACTAGGGAAACCAGACAGCCAATGGGACAACGATCACCAAAGGCCCATGGGAAAACAGGCTCTCGGGCAAAACCGGAAAAACTAACCAGTGGGAGTTCAGGGATCAGGGCAGAGATGGGAAAAGGGTATAGGGGAAAGAAGACAACATGGAGGATAAACCGGAATAAGGCTATGAGGGAAAATGAGGAGGGAGGTTGCACAGAACTTTTATAACTAGAAGCCGTACAATAATAAATTCAATGAACTTTAACCAAACTTTGGTTGTAACAGTCTTAACAGTCTCTCCGGTTGTTTCATGTCCTCCGTTTGTCATCCAAGATTTATTCTCCCACAATTCAGCTCTAAATTATTATAAACAGATGTATTAAATTTTAAAAGAAACATTTTCTGATGCATTATTATGGGGATTCATACAAAAAATATTAACCTGAAAAAATTATCGGTAAGCCTAGTGACTACAAGAAGCAGAATATCATCACAAATATTTTATTAATGTTTTATATGTCATGAATACATCATATTTTTATGTCATTTGTGCATACTGTGATTTCATATTGAACTTTTTCCATAAAACTCAGGGCTTCTTTAAGTCTTATTAGATAATCAAAAGTATAATCTCAGTCATAGTACTGCTAAACAAAATTTAAAGGCCACACAAGAGCATAGACACAACTAGTGATGAACATCTCATGTAGAGAATAATGCACCACAGTTCATGACATGGTCTAGAACAATGAAAGAAATTTGAGAAATGCAATGTTCTCCTCTTCACACCACACAACAGAAAAGACTAAAGACCAGAACAAGAACATGAGAAGCCACTAAGAAAATCAGAGAGGAAAAGTGTGCAAGGGGAATATTGAGGTGACTAAAGGGATGGGATGAGAATGAAAAGGGAGAGATACTATACCTGACTAGATCCAGAAAGACTAGGAAATTGAATGAGATAGCAAGACTGGAGAGGCAGAGCAAGCTATTAAAACTGAGGCAGAAAAAATACCTCCTAGCAAGTGTATACTGGCAAAATTTGTTTTTATAACAAGAATATTTACATATCTCTATGCAATGAGTAGCCAGAAAGTCAGGCTTGACGTTTAGTCTGAGTGAAAAGCTCTGACATAAGTGACTAATTTGAAAAGAATCATCACCATTTCTTCTTAGAGGTGATACCTTGATACTTTTGGGTCAGCTGAACAGTGATTTCCTTCTACATGTGCCACTAGATCTTGCTATGGGAAGAATGCTGATTCAAAAAAATGCTACAGTCTAAGTCTCCTGTCATCCTATTTTTATATATTTTAGTTCCATTCAATAGGATGTGTCATTAACCCACAATCCACCAAAACTTGTGCTGAAGTTGGAAAGTAGATTGACTTCTTTGAAAGAAATGTAAATGCATTCATGTTTGAATAAAAGCACCTGCTAAAACACTGAGAAAAATCTATTTTGCTTTTCTTTCTCTTCTCCATTTTCCATTTTCCCAAAGTTATGACATTTGTTATCTGCATTATCAACAGTTGTTAAAACAGACACATAGAAATGGAATTTATCGTGCTCTCAATTCCCCAGAATTTCCTCAAAATTAAACATTGCATAATACTTTGCTTTTTTTCCAGGGCCTTTGTCATTCTGATAGTAAAATTCTATTATCTGAATTAATAGATATGCAAGCTGAAATGAATTTGTATGATAAACATATCAACTATCAAAGTTAAAAATTTGTATTAGGAACTCTTATATGCAAATGGTAAAAAATTCTTTTGTGTGTGTTGACAGTCAAAAGTGCAAAATTCATCTGTGTTTTTGAGGTAATTTTGTACTTTGGCAAGGTCAACAGTGGAGAGTATTGGACACAGAAAATATTGGTATTTCTGATCTCTTTCATCTATTTTTATACAAATATCAACTCAGTAATCATAAACAATCTTATAACTCTTCTCTCATTTATTCCAGGTTCATGAAAATCTGCTTCCATGGAATCTAGCAAAGCAAATTAATTATGTTGACATAAAGTCCTAGAAACATGGCAAACCGTTTTGCTTTTTCCTCAATCTCATATACCTAGACATTTTCATTCTTAAACATTTTTCATGGCTTCCTCAAGAATGTATTTCCATGCTTACCTATATCTCTACCAGTAAAGAAGCAATATTAAGATACAGTGTGATCATTTCTTGCTATAGAGTAAATTATTATTCCTTGCCCTACTCCAAAGGGTATAGGGATTAATTACTGATGATGGGTGTCTTATTTGCTACTCAGGTCTAAAAAAATTTCTCTTCCTTTATCTTTTTCTTGTGAACCAAGTTTTCATCCTTACTACTCTTCTCATGAATCTCTACTGGATTTTACTGGATTTTCTTCATCTATTGCAGACTAAGCAAGTCTCTACTGGGCTAAGGCTGGATAGTCCTGTGAAAACCGGACAGAGTAAACCAAGAGGAGAGAAGCGCAAGGGCTAAGAGGTGTTCAAAGAACGGCTCAGGAGGGTCATAACTGCGAGTCACAAGGCTAAAAGCAGGATAAAGATGCAGAGTCTCTAGAGATGAGCATGCTCTTGAATGTTTAACCTGGAACTATGATCTCAATTTATCACGTGAAGCTCTGGACTAATTTGCAGACTTTTTCATGCTTTCAACATTCAAGACAGGCAGGGCATCTTGTATGGGAGATGGCTGAAACTATTGGAGGGTATATATAAACTCCAGTGGTGACCTGTTCAGGTTAATACTTACTCAAGATCATAAGATATTTACTGCTATTGATTCTGATATTATTATAAAAACTCAAAAACCAACAAACAAAATCCAAAGAGAACTGGGTGATTTTCTTTCTATGGTTATCACAGCCAAAGTTATATAGGTGGAACCTTGTCATGCAGTTGTAAATCACTTTCACAGCCAATCAAACAAAGGGTTACAGTGCCTGGACACTGCAAATAACTCATGAGAAGACTGGCATAAGTGCAGTAAAGAAAAACCACATAAAGTCCTTCAAAGAAACTGGAAGTCAGGTTGCTTTCCATATGTAATGTTTATTTTGGCTTTGAAAAACTTTTCAAGTGAGGTTTTGAATGGAAACCAAACTAAATAAAAAAGATAAAGCAGTTCTTTCCAGCTAACCATGCCTGGGTTCTGACTGGAATCATTTTTGCTGCACAGGTTTCAATTTTAGAAAATTTGAATGATAACAAACCTTCTCAAATACCTGGTACTCTGCATGTGATTTTCCACAATAACATAATTTCTAATAGCATTGTATTAAAAGTGCCTATCTTTGTGACCATAATAGAGCTCAGGCTTTATTTAGCATGACAAAATTTTATCACAATTAAAAAGGAAAATTATTCTGTGAAATCACCAGGCTATTAAAAAAAAAAAATCAATTTTTGAAGTCAGAAATGTTCCCTAGAATTATGTTACTTCCAGAAAGTATAGCACCCTTTATATCTCAGAGATACTATGAAAGAATACAATGTGGCCTTATGCATCATCAGAAAGTACCTGAAGTTTCCATATGTTGTAAAGTGGAATAAAAAAATAATTATACAGTATTAAGATTTTCAAAACCATTTTTTTCTGTGGGATTTTCACAGAAACAGAATTTTAAAATAGGTAGATAATAATGTTCCACAGATATCTAAACCTATTTTGATATTTTTGTGCCAAAGACAGCCAAAATACTGAAACATCTAAAATTTTTCTGAAATAGGACACAATAATTCAGTTCTGTACAGTTTTTAAGGAAACTGGAAATAATTATTGGTTATGAATAAATCTAAGTTTGGAACTTATGATCAGGCCAGAAAGTAGTATATGCAATTATTCACATCACAGTGAATAGAATGTATAAGTTTGAATATACAAACACTAATGGATATGATTTTTTCTTAGTGTCCTAGTTCAGCAGGTGGGACCAGTTGTCACTGTGTGGGGGTGATCAAAGCTGTGTATTCTACCCCCTCTATTCATTCCCAAGGTCAATGGCCCATTTGCAGCAGCTTCCCAGGGAGTCGTTAGCACCTCCATTCCCAGCCTGAGGGGGCGTAGGTGCTAATGGGCCATCAACAGTTCAAAAATACCCCATGACTCACAGAGTTAATCACCCATTGTGTGAGTCCCCGCCCCGGGGGAGGGACTGGATGCTCCCTGAAGGTACAAAAAGGGGTAGGTAAGAAGACCTGGGGAACCTCTTGTCGGACCCAGAGGAGCAGCAGGACCTTGACAGGAGGAGACCACCACTCTTGACGGGACTGCGGCCATCACCTGCACCAACAGGTTTTTTCACTTCCTTTTTCTTTGGACTTGGGGGAGCCACATGGGTCTCAGCACAGGGCTAACAAACCCCTTTGGGTTTGTGCCCCAGGGTGCTGGGTTGTACTGCTGGGTTTTGGGAGTTGAAAGCAATTTCCCTTTGTGTCAGTGTGTTTACTATAGTATTATTATTAAATTGTAGCTCTGACTTATAATCTCTGTTGTGTTGAGCTCATTTCTCCTGCTGGTTTACCTCTAAACCAGCACACTTAGTAACAAAAAAATTAGATAACTTCTTTGGCATTTCTTATCATCCCTGCTGTAGTTTATCCATAAGAAAAAGAAGTGTATGCTATGCTATAAGAGCATTTAAAACAGAAAATGACAAAGAAATGGCATGATTTCTTGAAATTTAAGGGTTTTATCTGCTGCCTTGCTCCTTTTTAGTACTAAAGCATAGTTTCACCTTATCATATTTTTACTTTTTTTTCATGTTTTCAGAATCAAGTCAACCTCCAGCTAGACAGAAATTTTGTTCAGTAAAAGTGATTTACTTCAACATGTGCCTCTTTCAATGTTTAACCATTTCAAGGCAAATATATTACCTTGAATATTAATAAAATAATCTTTATGTTCCTTTATTTTTCTTCTACAGAAAGGAGTCAATTAGAATTGCAGAATGTAATTTTACTGAAACTTAAGAAAAATAACCATGTTTGCACTATGCATTATTATCCATTAAAGCAAAATTTATATGAACTCTATAAAGGAAACTTTCCTTGTCTTTTTGTGCAGTTCTGAGCTTTATATACAACCTTTAGGAGCTGGACTTAGTGAATGCTTGTAGTATAACCTTATGTATTGACAGTTTATGCTAATAGCCTTTCCAAATTGCAAAGTAAAACACATTAGCTTGAGCTAGAGCTAGTAATGAGCATAATTTAGATTAAAAACACCTTATTTCAAGCCTCAGGTGAGGGAAGAATATGCACAGTCAGCTCCTATTGCAGAGCTGATGAGTGGTAGCTCATTAAGATGCAATTACTTTCAACTGTGTGGCAAGACCTGGGGGAATTCTTTCAAGTGGTACCTGGCAATAATCTTCTGCATACCTTCTTAATTTCATAATTAGTTTGAAAGAAACCTAAAATGCTACACAACAAAGTTGAGCATAAGTAAAATTGTAGAAACAACTCAGGAGTAGAAATGGAATAGGACTATTTTTTTCCAAAGGGAATGTATTTAGCAATTCGTGGAGTAGAGTTGATCTTTTCCCCTTTCCATACAGCTCTCTGTGAATACATGCACTTGTTATACTATGTAGGATCATACCACAGAATTCAATGATCCACTAAGGTTTTCTATTTGAAACAACAGACCACATCACTAGTACTTTAGGTAGCAACCTTTGAAGAAATGACCTTATAAAGTCAAAGCTTTATGATTTCAGTATAAAGTCTTTTACAATCCACTTTAAATATTCTGTAT
>VWZD01004075.1:25896-78910 GCA_013396695.1 Sakesphorus luctuosus | reverse complement strand
CTGTGATTTTAAAGATTTTCATTTGTGGTAAATGTGAGGGGTTTGGGGGTGTGTGGGGCTTGGGGGAGATGTTGTACCCTTACAAACTTACTCAATCTAATATGCTTTTTCTTAGCAAGATAATTCCCAATTGTTAAAAAGGTGGAAGAGTCTCATATTTAGTTGTTTCTCTGTGTTTTCTTTTTCCATAAAATTATGCAGTTGTGCTATGACAAAGGTGTATAAATTGAGGAGATTTTTATTTGGCTTTGATGTGGGGCAATAATCAGANAAGCCTCAGGTGAGGGAAGAATATGCACAGTCAGCTCCTATTGCAGAGCTGATGAGTGGTAGCTCATTAAGATGCAATTACTTTCAACTGTGTGGCAAGACCTGGGGGAATTCTTTCAAGTGGTACCTGGCAATAATCTTCTGCATACCTTCTTAATTTCATAATTAGTTTGAAAGAAACCTAAAATGCTACACAACAAAGTTGAGCATAAGTAAAATTGTAGAAACAACTCAGGAGTAGAAATGGAATAGGACTATTTTTTTCCAAAGGGAATGTATTTAGCAATTCGTGGAGTAGAGTTGATCTTTTCCCCTTTCCATACAGCTCTCTGTGAATACATGCACTTGTTATACTATGTAGGATCATACCACAGAATTCAATGATCCACTAAGGTTTTCTATTTGAAACAACAGACCACATCACTAGTACTTTAGGTAGCAACCTTTGAAGAAATGACCTTATAAAGTCAAAGCTTTATGATTTCAGTATAAAGTCTTTTACAATCCACTTTAAATATTCTGTATAATCTGTATCGTGACTGGTACATATTGCTGTTCCCAACCCAGAACTCAGATTGACAGGTTTTCCCTGTGATTTTAAAGATTTTCATTTGTGGTAAATGTGAGGGGTTTGGGGGTGTGTGGGGCTTGGGGGAGATGTTGTACCCTTACAANCCCTGCTGTAGAGCAGATTTCAGTCATTAATGTTGAGGTTTTTTCTTATTTTTTTTTTTAGAAGGATACTGGAAATAAGTGGCTTCTAAACTTCATTCGGTCTGATCCCATTCAGCTCTTACATTCTTTATGAGTTTCCTGCCTACTTTATACTAGACTGAAACTGTAGAGCCAGATAAACTGAACAGGTCCTGCTGGGAGTGTGAGATGAGTAAGAAGATAACAGTAAGTCTGCCAGATTTATGGTTGGGGTTCACTTCAGGGAGATGATTATACTCCAACACGATAGTTCATCCAGACTTCTAACAGACTGTGGCTGTCTCAACATCCCACATGAAGCCATCTCCCAGTGTTTTCCAGTGGACAAATCATGTCACATCATTTGCATGCAATGTCAGTAACAATAATTACTGATGTTTGCTTTAAAATTTATTGTATAGCTATTTACTTTAAATTCACAATAAGAATTAAATCTTTCTGATTATAAAAAGTATTGTAACTGAGTGTAAAATACACTGGTTTTCAGTGTATGTCTTTCAGAGGTGGACTGGTATATGTTTTCGTGTAGAAAATTTTTTTCCTACAGAACTCAAAAATTTAATTTATTTTGTGACTATAAAATTAGATTACAAATGCAGACAGAGACACAGCAAATATGTAATTTCCTGACTGTAGGAGTTAAAAATCTAAGTTGTGAGCTGGTAATGCACACATTTGCTTCTGAACTTAGTACTTTAGTCTCCTTTTCTAGACAGTGGAGCACAATAGGGAGTTTGTGGAAATAGTCTGCTGATCGCTAAAATGTCTTGACTGAAACACCTTAAAATTATTTATTTGTCACCATGGACTGCAAAGAGGTTGTAGGGAAATGATGGTGTTTCAAATGTAGCAATCTTGGTGTAAAATCTCTTAAAGATGTTATGTCTTTAAAGTGAATTAAATCTGGATTTTAAAGACAAATTAATGCAGCAACTTTATTTAAAAGCATGTACTTTTTAAAATGCAATTGAAACATTGCATGGTCTAAATGTATGCATGTATGAGAAAGGAAATATATATAAAAAGATGAAAACATGAAAGCATGGAGGAAATATTCAGCCTATATATGTATACATAAAGGAATTATATCTATATAAATATGAATTCATCTCTATATATAGTATACATATCTCCTTCATAAACATTGATCTTTGGCAAATCTGTTTACACTGGCCATTTGGTTTAGTCTGCATGAACTATGCAGCAACTGTTCTCAAATATAACTAACTTTAATAGGATACTTATTGTAGAATAATTACATTCCAAAGGTTTATTGAAAACATCTATAGTTTACAGAATTCTCATGATTCTTTTGGAAAACTGTATCTGTTAAGTTTCAACGAATACTTGTTTAAAATCAGCCATTGGATTTTCATATACATTACTGCCAAGCTTCATATTAGACATATTCAGGCTGTGGCTGATGCATCTCTTGTATTTTTTACATTGCAGGGTACTGCTTTTTTTCATGTAAGGAGGATGTGTTAAAATGAAATAGACAATTCGAGCAGGACAATAATTCCTATACTAAATGATGATAATTTATAATAATTAAATGATTTTTTCTACAAGGATACTAGAAATTCTATTTAATATATTCAGTATCTCCCATTAATTCTACCACAGGTTGTATAAATACATCGAAAATAGACTATTTTGCAACTGTCCTACTTGCTGTTCAATAATACATTGCACTGAGCTACACTGTGGGCAGAAATAAAAATCAGACAGTCGAAGTCTATTGCCATTCAAAACTAGATAGAAAAGTACATCTGATATGAATTCAACTGATTACATGAAGAACTAAAATGCAGGTTTGTTGCTCTTTACCACTATATTAACTTCCTGAATAAAACAGACAATGATTCCAAGAAGTGAAACTTTTCTTATCACTTTATCAGAAGAAAATACCTGATCAAGTCCATCTTTTTTCCAAACCTTGATGACTCTTTCCAATCTTTCTTTAAATTTTATTTCTTTCAGCACATAAAAACATAGAGAAATGATGGAAAAATTAAAAGAAAATCCACATGTAAAATTTCATATTGTTGAATAGGCTATTTGGATCAGTGCATTTTAATCCCTACATTAAATAGGTTATATAGAGAGAGAATGTTGCTCTGATTGCTTGTGTGGCCTGACTACTGAAACACTCTTGAATACCATTTATAATTAGTAATACAGGGAATTTCTTATTTACAGGAGACTTTAATTCAAGAAATAAAAGGAGAAGAAATTATTACTGACATAATATTCCTTGGTACTCTTTAATTTTGTAATTGAAGTTCCTTCATCAGATAATTTTTTGGTTATTTTTTTCCTCCATAGAGCAGGAAAATCTTTCAAAATAAAGAAAAACACAATGTACAAAGTAAACTGATTTCACATGATAATAGATTATAATCAATCACTTGTTAATAAGGTATCTTGGATGAAATTAAAAATGAATTGTAAGAGAAAAATTGGAAAAATCAGGTAAGGTTTATCAAGTAAGGTTTAAAGATCTGATAAACTAGGAAGGCGGTAAGATAAGTAAACTGGGAAAAGACACTCAAAGATTTAAGTGTGGCAAAGGCTTGCAATTGCTCTAAAGCAAACATGCATTAACCATCTGGAGTCACCACTGCAAGCAGGGTGAACAGAATGGGGAGGAGGGCTCCAGGCGTAACTCCATGAATCATCTCAAGGAGGATATTAGGAGTGAGTAAGGAATGCCACACATGAGAGATCAGGAAGCACAGTGAAATGATTCATTACAGCAGAATAAAAACTAATGGCAAGTGTTTCTTTACTAATAGCAAATGAGAGTCAGAAAAACAAGCAAAAAAATCAAAGTCAGGATTGGTAAATGTTAAAATAGTTTTGGTAAGATCTAGTAATAATGCTTTGGTCTCTGTGTCTAATAAGAATGCTGCTGTATGATATGGGAGACAAAGGTAGCTGGTTGATAATGAAGATAGAAAAGTGATCTTAAATAATTAAAAAAGATAATAATAAAGGATTGTGGTAAGTGGCCCCAGCAAAGAGATGAGCACCCACACAGCTACACTACCTCAGTGGGTTGGGAGAGAACAAGAGATTGAAAACAGTGAAATCACCCACCACTTACTGTCACAAGCAAAACAGACTGAACTTGCAGAATTTAAGTTAATTTATTCCTACTTAACATAAACTAAACTTTTAATTACTGATACAGATATAGAAAAAGAAGGAAGACAAGCATTTAAAAACTACAACCCTTGCATGCAGCCCTTCTCTTTCCCAATAACAAAATTTTGCCTTTTACAGATTATATATATAGGATGTGTATATAGATACAAACCAATGAGAAAAAAAAAAAACAAGGGGAAAATGCTTCTCTGTTGTTTTCTCTATTGCTTTTATTTTTTTTCCAATGAAATGAATTTGACATACACTGGAAAGAAAAATTCCAATAGCTCTTGCTCAGTATCTTCAGCAAAGTCTTGTTTGCAAAAGAAATTTAACTGTTAGTTTGGTTCAGATCCTTTTACAGTTTTGGCCTACAGAAGTTTTCTTTACACCTAAAATGGCCAAGGGTGAATAGGTCAATCCTTCAGCCTCAAAAGGCACATTCAACATCTGAAGAGAACAAATCTATTAAAAATTCTTGAAGAAATTGGAGTAATCATGGAGGTTAGTTGTTAGACAAGAGGGAATTCTGTTACATGTTCTCAAGTTTTTCAAACATTAGAGGAGGATCTAATGGCTCCTCTTTTACAAGGAGGTTGCTGAGGTAACCTGCTCAAGACAGATTTGATGTTTACTTTTGGTAGACGTCAAGCCACGAGACCTGTAAAAAGAATTATGATGTTTCAGCCATTTTAGTATCAACACAGTTGGTGTGTCTGTTACCTTGGCTTCTTTGATGGCAGTTTGAGGGCTTCTGTTACGAACTTCATCATATTTCAAACACCGGGTGAGCGCACATCAACTGTGGATATTCCCCACCTGTGTATTTTCATTTCCTAGAGAAAGAGAACTCTGTTTTCTCTTACTGAAGTAATGAGATTCAACTAATGGAAAATGCTGCTAAATGGAAACGTGGAGGAACCAGGTTTTTTTGTGAAACATGTAGATTTAATTTTAATCTCTCCCAGACACTCTGATTAGAACTATGACATTTTCATGTCTACCTTTTTTGTGTCATATCATAACACTTTTAACACGATTGACAAATACTTTGAAGTGTATAGGTCTCTGCAGAGCACTTGGTTTCAAGAGAGGGCTGTGCTAAAGGATTCAAAACTAGTAAATAAAACTATTGCATTTTTACTTCAATAATTTGTGCTAAAAGAAATATTTGTTTCCTAATAAGAATTTATATAGCTAGTTATAGAAGTAAATTATTATGTTGAACTGTTTATTTCATGACGGAAGGTTGAAGAGAAAAGCACTTCCTTGATTGAGAGGAAATTCCTTGAGTCATTCAGATATCTCCTGCTGAAATCATTCATCTAAATTTAAAGATAAAATTTGCATGGTAATATGAACAGTGTGCACTGTATGGAAAAATGCAACTTTTTAGAAAACTAGTGTCCCAGAATGTCATAAAAAATAAGTCAGGTAAGTGAGATGATTCTGAGGTCCTCACATTTTATGTCAATAAGACTTGTGTAATTCATACAAAGTAACTTTAAAGTATGAATGTAGTTTGGATGTTCACATAATAAACTTGCTTTAAAAAAAGTTGATTTTTCTTCTGATAAAATATACTATTTTTTCTTGCTACTAATAAGAACAAAAGAGTTTGAAATTCATATCTTTATTTAAAACCTCAAGTTTATAAAACATGCTTGAAATTCTTGTTCTAAATTGAGTCTCTTTTTAACAGTATGGTAGGAAGCTTACTAAATGCAAAAGATATTTGATTTATTCTTGTTTCATTTTATTCGAGTTGAGAGGAAATATTGCACAAAATCAATCTACTCAAAAGAAGCAAAACTGTAAACTCACAGGATGCAATGTAACAGGTCAATAATACAGGGAAGTTGTTTTGTTCTTGCAGTCAATCATCTGGTCAACTTCCATACAACTAAAACACAACTCTTTACTTACCTGCTTTCTCATTTCCTACTTTATAATATCATTGATTAAAGCTTTTTTCATCTCCTTGTTCAAAAGCTATACAAAATCATTCATTTCACAGACTATGTATATATTATTGCAATGTCCTGTTTGATGTCCTTAAAAACCAAAGTCCTCCCTGGCAAATATCCTTTTGCTGCTTCTGCTTGAATCTTTCCCCTCATGTGTCCAACACATACAGTAAGGACCAATCAATCTTTGGCTCATAACTAAATGACCTGAGGCCTTGTCATTCTCTAATTGTTGTCTCTGAACCAGTAATGCTGTTAAAGCCATTATTTACTGTATCAAAACACTAGGTTAAATTTTTTTAAATAGAAAATTAAATTATGATATCATGTTTTATAGTCCTCTTGTTCACATCATGAATGAAAATAAAAATTGAGCTTCAACTGAAGCGTAATAATATTCACTGATCTTGCTTTTTAGAGTTACTACATGTTGAGTATGAAATTTGGTATTTTGAAATGTCTTTGAATGATTAAATAGAAAAACGAAGAAATTATTATTTCAATGCACTGAAGGTACAATTCTTTGCATGATTTTCTGCAATTAGTTCTTTGAAATTTATAAAATAATAACTAAAAAACTGCTATTAATTGTGGAGTGAATTCTGCCATTTTCAGTCACACAAAGTGACATTTTTCTTAAGTAATGACAGTAAAATTGAACCGGTTTTCTACCCAGCTGTTCATCCACATGAGGAAGCACTTGACAGAATGACTGTTCACTGGTCACCTCAGTCACTGGTTCATCCCTTGAGACCTGGTTGGGATCACACCATGGAGGCAGAATTTCTTGCTGTGACTAACGTATATAATCTGACCTAGTTCCAGTTTGACTAAGCAAATCCAGTCACTGTGTATTAAAGATGTCTAAGATGTCCTAGGTTCAGTGTTCAGGAAGTATATGCACAAAGCATGCAAACAGCTAATCTTGAATCATTTTTTAGATTTTTTCAAAGTGAACTCAGTGACTCAAGTCCTTTGTTCTTAGTGTTCAGCTGCATGTGGTCGACCTTGGATAAATTTCTTCCTCCTCTGATTATGCTATTACTCCTTTTTACTTGCTGGTGCTGCCACAGATCTCTCTCTTGCCATTTTGCCTTGGCATGTAGCAGTACTTTGAGTGTAGTACAAAAAGACACTGTCACTTTTGGTTTTGGGCTTTGTTATTTTGAGTGGAACTTCACAGCTCTAGCACTGACAGGGACATTCATTCTGGCCACTGTCAGATGCATCTGAGAGCACCAACCAGGTGAACTGGAGAGGGGGAACTTCAGAAAAGTCAGAAAGCCAATTCAATACTATGGCAAGGGTAGGAGTATGTTGATGAAAATAAAACTTAGTCTTAATTTATTCAGCACAGACACATGCGAACTCCATATTTTAGTCTTGTTTAAATCTTCAAAGTAAAGCTTAAATAATAGTTGAATAATCCTTATTCCTGGTACAGGTTCTCTAAATGGAGAAAAACTTTCTGCTGCATGAGACAACGTAGTGTAAATTGAATAGCACCTCTCAATATCCTTCATCTAAGCCTGGCCAAACAAACTACATTCCTGTTATATATATTATTGATGGCAAATAGAAACTGCTTTTCTCTCTGTCTCTTGTAACAGATGCAGTCATTTAAAGTGTAGCTTGTTAAAGGAAATATTTCCTAGCTGTTCTTTTATTTATAGAAGTTTCTCAGCCATTACAAAAAATAAGTTAAAAAAAGGGAAATAGGCTGAAAATTGATCTACACTTACAAATTATGAGTGCTACTTTTATGACCTTTTATTTTTCATGTTTTGAAGACTGCTATTCATGCAAACACAGCTGTCAGAGCTGAAAATGCTACATTTTGCAATTATATTTCTACATATGCATATAATAAAGCTGTTTTGTCAAGAACTGATAAAAAATTCAGTCATGTATTCTTGAAGACAAAACTCTTTTCAAGCAAAACATGCTGAAACAAAATTTGATTTGTTTGAATTCAGTCTCTATGTTTTGCCCTGAATTCATGAGCAGTAGGCTGACTTAATTCAGGTACAGACAAGTAAACTGAGTCCCAAGTTGCATGCCTGGTTTACAGTGANNNCTGGTTTACAGTGATAAAAGCATTTTGTGGAACTGCAAAATATTTTCCAAACTTATCGTTGGTGCTATTTATAATATTTCCTCAACAGATCAGGTTTGGAGTGCCAATATTAAGGCCAGTGCTTTTGTACTCATTGCTAACAATTTGAATGCAATCTTAATTTTTTATTTTCTCCAGTTGTGTCATTCAAGATAAATTCTTATGACATTTGGATTGGTTCAGACTATTTCTTCACTAACAGACTCATTTGTTTGCAGAAACGTTTAGGATAATTAGAAAAACTGATCTATAAAGAATAGGCTGTAAACCCCTCTGCATTGCCATAAAAACCAGAGAGTAGTATATCTTTCATCTTCATAATTTGTTTGAATTTACAAGGGAAAAGGTTAAATATTTTTTTCCCCATGAACAGATAAGTAGTCTGCAAGCATTTAATAACCCTTCTGGCTAACTGGCTCAGATAACTGAAGTCCATTAAAGCTGTTGCCAACAGTTCCATGCACAATCAAGTTTTGTTGATCGGAGCAGATGAATCATTAATAAACTAAGGAATGCAGCAAAAACCAAAAAGTGCAACCAGCTGGTCACTGATTCCTGGCTAATATATGATTTGTACTGAGTCTGTGGACTTGTTTTGCAGGTATAATTCACCCTCAGTGTAAGATATCACAAGAATGAGGAATATCACCAGTACCTTGGTATCTCTGACACACATAGTACACTTAAGGTCTGCATTGTGTGCCGCAAATTATACTGGATACTTGCACTGCTTTATATAAATCAAACAATGTAGTTAACCTTTCAAAAAGCCCAGCTTTATATAACAGCACAGGTAACATATGTTGTTTACTATCTTTATATATAATATTACAGTGTCTGCAACCTGTAACATATGTCCTCAAAGATCTGAAGCTTCCTGAATTTTAGGGTGTATCACATTATATTTCCTCCATGCAAAGTCGAGCTGCTGCTAAAGCAACCCTTTATAGCATGTCCTGGGGACTTGGCCAGAGAGTAACAGTTAGAGCTGAAATAAATAAAGTTTCATCTCTCTGAACAGAATGACTTTTTCTAAGTGTTTTTCTGCCAGATTCTGAGTCTTGGTCCCAGTCCAGTGTGACAGAGAACAAGGGAGGCAACTTTTCTCTCAGTCAGTAGAGATTCCTGCTGCTCTGTCAACTCACCAAAGAAAGGTAGAATTGGTACAAAATCGAAGTCTGTAACTATCTTCTCTGTGACAAATACTGAATTTCCTATTTGCTATGTTATCTAGTCTATGACACTAGGATAAAGATTTGTCCTTAAGAGATGCTGCTGAACTACTATAATAAATACTTGTCCCTTCTATTTTAACTTTTCTGGTTAGATTCATATATTGTTCCTTAAGTTATTCAAGATGAGGATACTGTGTGCCGTTTTCTCCCAAAATATCAAAGTATCAGTGCTGTGCTCACTTTTGATCATCAGCATTTCATAAGTATTACTTATTTTATAAGGTATTTTTAGAGTAGACTAGCTAGCACACTTTATGACAAAATCTAGCTACAGTGTTCAGCGTAGTTCAAAGTTAGTTCTTGTTCCAGTAGACTTCAACATTTAACCCTAGTCTTGTCTAGGAAGATGTAATATTTTTCATTATGTAGTTTGTACTAAAACAAACTGAAATTCCTAAATACATAAAAAATGACAATGCATAAGATAAATGGAACAAACTGGATTGCCCTTCTTTCTCATATATGGTAAAGCTACCTGTTACCAAATCCACTAAGAAATGAGTAAACCAGTGTCTTGAGTTAAGGTCCCTGCATGGGATCTGGAAGGAATTGAAGAAGGAAAGGGATATCCAGCCTATTGACAGTGTGGTTTTGTCACTAACACACTGGACGAAGGTCTATTATTGTTACTACTAATTTATTAAATGATAAAATTGAGTCAAAAGTGGAACATGTCCTGGCCTTTCTGTGATAGAACTGTTCCCCAGATAATATTTTTTTTCATCTTCATGGGCATTAGTGCCTAAGCTGTTCAGTTCTGTTCCAGTTTCTGGAATTAGATTTTGTTTCCATTCAAGGTGAAGTCTTAAAAAGAAAGTAAGATAATGTCCAATGCTGTGATCCAAGAACAATAGCTACTGTTTGGGGAGGGGAAAAATGACCTCATTAAAAGGTATTTGCCTGAATCTGAATATTTCCTTTGAAAAATAATCCTGATCCTAGAATTAAAATTAATCCTGGATAATAAATGAGGCTATGGCTATTTAAGGAATATATTTTTCACATTTACCCAACTCGAGTCCAAATACCTCTGTGATATAAAAACCCCTCTAAAATTCAACATTTTATACTCTTTGTCTACCTCATTTTTCTTTCATAGTGTGGTACATGTTCTTATAGTTTAAAGTCAAAGCATGCTCTGGTTACATATAAAAATGAGCCAAGGTAAACCTAGGTTTATTATCAAGAAGCACTTTAGCAGTTAGGAGACCATGCTCTTCCCTTCCATATGGGGTACTTTTTAACACAACAGGCCTATAAAGAATCCAATATGCAAAGGAAAAGAGAATAACCATCCCAGAGGATGTTCCTTGTGCTAGGGATGTGTAATTGGGCAAGTGCTGTCCACCCAACACACTATCACTTACGGTTGAAAGATGTCAAGCATTTGGATGAGCTTTGGAAATATTCCCTGATCCCTATGCACATTTCTTCTGCAGTGTCACATAGCAGGTACTGCTGGATGATACCAAATCTGAAATTTAGCCCATTCTTGAAAGATTCAGAAACTGCATGTGTTAGGTGTTGCACTGATAAATAATCCAGCACTCAGAACTTGGTAGTTCAATGTCCAGCTTCCAAGTTGAAGCTAGCATAGGATCATAAGGGAGAAAACAGTGCCATAAAATGACATCTGAAACAGTTTTGTTTCTTAGCTGGGAATGCCCATATTTTTTGAGCTTGACATGCTTGATTGAAAGCTTCAGGAATCCATCCTTTTCCATTGAGGATTGTCATCTGTAGTCTTCTCCCTTTAAAAATATGGCTGATCAGGAATGCACCACTTCCCAAATGTCGCACGCTACATCACTGACACCACATAGAAATGAGAGACTTATCATTCTCAAGTGAAAGAAGTTTTAACACAAAGCACTGGCTCACCTTCAAATTAAACCCCACTGAGGTGAGTACCTACAATGTCAAGTTCTGCAACAGAAAAAAGGTGTGCTGAATGACAAAGAAATTATATATGATGTCATTTTATGTTCTACCGGAGTCATCAACGTGGGATATTTTCCTAAAATAAAATGTGTAATTTATCAGAAAATCCACAAAGTGTCTATGCATTAATTTTAAGGATTTTCTTCAACTAAAGCATGTGCAAAGGAAAAAAAAAAGGGGGGAATGCAGGCAGATTCAGGGGCATATTTCTATGTAGGATCTTTTCAATATTTTTTCTGAAGTCAGACATTGCTCCTTGCAGACTCAAACTGCCAATAATGTATTGAGTCAATGAGAATATATTATATTTACAGTCTATTTTAGCAGAACTTCATATTTTGTGGTGCTTCTTTTTCCAAAGCCATTTCATTCCAAAAGAAGTTGTCTTTGAGAATGGACCAGAACTTGTTTTTTAAGTCTCCATTACTAGCTTTTATTATGGCATTCAGTCCATTTCAGAGTGTATCTTAACAGCCAAAAACCACAGCTGAGTATTTGTTAGAACAAATTCTTCTCCTGCAAGAGGACAGAAAGCCCATATGATTTTGATCAATTCCTGTTGCTTTCAAAACCCAGATAAACAAGGAAATAAACAAACAGAACAGTCTGATTGTTCACATAGTTATGAAATAGACTATAATAGAGTATTTTAAAATTACCTATGTTCAAAATCAATGGCCTTCATGGTCTGGCAATGAGTCTAAAAGTTGTAAATCGCGAATGACAATATAAATGTATAAGAAATGGATTGTAATGGAAAGAGAACTAATACAGCTGTCAGGAGAAACCCTTCCATATGTAAATGTTGTGTTCTTGATCTACCTGGTCACAGACAGAGATCAAAAAGCACCAGTATTGTGTATGATCAGCCCCATCAGGAAACAGACTCCTGTTGAAAGAGATGTTTCTATCCCCATCCCTGGGTCATCAAAGCAGTGAGATGTGTTGAATCACTTTGATACAACATCACCACACAACTGTGAAAGGCCCTAGCAAGATCTGAGAACTCCAATGCTCTGTTAACATTATTAGAGCAGTATGCCACTAAATTTGTCTTACCAATATAGGCTTGGAACAGATAGCAGTGTTTAGAGAACCTGACATATAACAAGAGAAAGTGAGAAGAAATGGCATTTTGCCAAGGATGCCAAGAGAAGAAAGAATGTAAAGCAAGAGCAGAAAGTAAGGCACAAAGCTAAGTTTAATGTATGGCTGCCCGCCTACTGCATGCTGTTAATTTTATTCCTGAGTATTTTGCCAGTATGTAAACATTTATATGTACTTTGACTTACTTCTACAAGGAAAACTGTGAACTCAAGTGTCTCAACTGCAAGCCTCACACAATGCTACCTGGCACAACCCACAAAACTCTGTGGTGAGGGAACTTGAAGGGCCATCGAAACACTAGAAAATTCCTAAGCCGTGAAAAAGGGGACATGCATGTTCTTGCACTGATAATAACAACCCAACATTTATTTGTTCACATCCTTTTCTTCCTTATAAGACCTATGATTTATCAGTAAGATCAATAGATCTTAAAGAAGCCCAAACTCTCATATAACTAATCAGTCTGATGTCATTGCTTGGATGAGACTGTAATAAAGGGTTAAAAGACAAACTATTAAAGAAAATAATTCCTGCAAATTTTGTCTCAGAGCAAATACAAATTATTGTGACTACAGACAGTTCTCATTTATTAGTGTAATCACAATGCTTATTTTTTCACCCTATCCTAGAGATGGAAAGAGTTATTTCTTTCCAAGTGAGCTCAGTGGAATTTAACTTCAGGTCAGGAAATCAGCTGAATGAACTATGAGGAAACAGAGCTGTCTGCCCCTAGTTTTAAAGATGTCCCTTGTTTTTATTAAGTACTCAATGCATGGAAATGGTTAACTTGGTGGTTCATGTGTGATTGTTCCATGCCTTTTTTCTAGGACTCCTCTATGTCACTGATTTCATACATTCAGCTGTAGTCAACTATGCCTTTACATAGGAGTCAAAAGGAACAGAAGAGAAAATACTGACTCAAAAAATAGTCTGAAAATATTAGGAAGATGTCAGATTGGGATATAAATTTTTCCTTTCACAGAGATTTATGAAGGAAAGAAAAAAAAAGAGAGAAATTTGGACTGTAGATTAAAGGAATAAATATAGACACAGCAAAGTTATTTTCCTGGTAGGATGTCATTTCAGCTAGGATGGTTATCTTTGCAAATTTCCTTTTCTTTTGGGTTTAGTGCCTGTTTTCTCCAACAACGGTTCTTCGTCCACCCCTTTCTTTTCCCACTGACCTCTTCATCGAAGAGTTTGTCCAATCCAGTTCCAGTCCAAATATTAATTTTGGTGATAATCTGGTAACAAATGGTTCTGGATTTGGTTTCTAAAAAAAAAAAAAACCAAAAAAAACCAAACAAAAAACCAACCAACCAACCAACCAAAAACACCACCCTTTTTTTACTTGATTTTTCAGGGAGACTAGGTTTGAAAAGTAGCCATTAAAATGAAGGGTATTTATATTCCCTGAACCGGAATGAATACAATTCAGATTTGTCCTGATATCTATACTCAGAATGTAGTCCAAATTCCATTGCTATCTCTAGTGCTTTTGGCAGACCAAAGACTGAATCGAAGACAAAAAACAGGATGTCATCAAACACATAAATATTTTTCTTTTCTGAATGTGCTCATCTAGACACAGATACCTAATCAGCACAGTATAACCCAATGTTTGCAAAACAAAAATGACAAAAGTCACATTTTTTGTGGCATATTTAGGCCACAAAATGGATGGCCCTCTGTATGAGCAATTCCAACGTGTTATTCCTGGAAGTACCATCCATTAAGCATAATTTCTTTGGGCAAAACTACATTTTTTTTTTCTGCTGCCCAATCAAAATACATAACTTAAAATTAGTTTGAATCAAAAATTCTAGATGTTACAAATCTGCAGTTATATGAGAGTTGAGATGAATGTGTTAGTCCACCAGACCTGCTCATTTGTTAATATTCTGTTTGTCTCAACACCTACAGGAGTATGACAGAACACACTCACCTGCAGGAGCCAGCCATACCCTTCTTTAGAGAAACATTTTCTAATTGGATGATAAATCCTTACCATATTGCTTGTTTCTTCCAAGCATGAATAAAAACCTCCAAAAATAAATTGTTATCTCTGAAGAGAAGGTTTTCTTTCTTTTTTCTTTCCCCTTCCTCTTGAAAGACAAATCTTGAAAAACTTTGCAACATTAACAGAACTGTAAATTGTAGTTCAACATCTTCAAGCTCTCCTTCCTTGACCTTTCCAGTGGCATAACCAGCCTTGGTGGCCACTGCCTGGATGTTGATGGCAGATTAGTAAAGTATAAGGGAAAGTTTTGTGCTGCAATAGAGACTGAAGCAGATTTCTAGTAAGGCTCCTAAACAGCCATGAGGGATTATTAAATTTTTGATAATTATTACTAGCTTGGCACTAGTTCTAATGAATAACCCATATTCAATTAATAAATATCTGAATAACTAGGTAACTTTTCCATGTGCAATCTAAAATATTGAGAACATATTTATAGTATAATATAGTTATGATTCTGTGCCAACTATTAAGTAATGCATCTAACTTGAATGTAAAGTTGTAGAATAACCCAAAGCAATGGAAATGTAGATTTCTTTACCCACAAAATCTCTTCAAAATACAACTTTGTGCCATGCTGTAAATGAATAAATTTCTGGTTTACCCTTAATGAAAAATAAGAGTAATATTTATGTTAAAGCAATACAAAACTCAGGAAATACTGCCATCATCTGAGTACACACAGACAAAAAAAATATTTAGCATAGCGTCAATCAATAAGTTTTTTCTGCAACCATTTTTTTTAAAGAAAGAGAAATTAAAACATCTCAGTGTGCTTTGATAAAATGCACAGTGCACTTTCATTTGTGGAGGTAATTAAGAAAACTAAAATGCTGAATCAAATGTAGATGTTCAAGCAAAACTGGATTTAGTTGTTGCTCATGATGGAGAACTGGGCCCATTTCAGGTCCATGGTAATTTTTATTTTGATTTGACTTCACTTGAGACAAGATTTTATCCAATAGCTTTAAAAGGAAACTGAAGAATGTAGCCTGGCTTTCAGCACTATGGATTGTCATACAAGGGTTATGGCAGCAGCAGTACCATTTTGTTGAGGACTATTCTAAAGAATCCCAACAATCTAGACATGCATAAAATGTCACAGCTGTTGCATCTGTCTTTACCCAAATATTTTTTCATAACACAGAATGCACACTGCATTGTGCAAATTGTCTTCAAATTAGCAGTTGGAAAAGGCATTGCAACACATTTATAACACATTCTTCATTAAGTACAGATCTCACTAATGCTTATTTTAGTCTCTGTATCAAAATAGTACTTAGTCTAGCTTCAGCACAACTGCAGATTAGAAAGCTGGAGAAAAGACATTTTTCTCACTGGAATGCTTTCTTTGTATTTCAAACATAACAGAGATTGTAAAAACCAAAATTATTTGCTTCAGCTTATAAGGCATTTAATTGCCTGAAACTTTTTTGTACTTGCTTTTATTTTTATATAAGTTCTTGCAGTGCAGCAATCAACAGCTTCTCTGAAAACATATCTTTAAAGGTTAGAACAGAAGAGTCAAAAGCCGTATTCATGTTTCAGAAGACAGTTCAACCTTGAATTGATGTTTTTTTCCTAACAATACAGCCATTGACTGCAATGCTGCTTTTTACTATATATCTTGATTTTTCATTTGTCAGTTGGAAATCACTTGTCATATTCCACACATTTCTGTCATTGCTCCAAAATTTACAGATTGTCCAAGTTTTTCTTCTGAAATTACTTTCCTTATTTGAATCTGAATAGCAGCTATACAGTTAGTTAGAACACTAACTTTTTCTTCGTGCAGAGCTTTTTTTCATTTCACCTCTTACAAAGTTACTTTTCACATTTATGATTCAGCACAGGAGGTCGGGTAGCCTGATAAAAGGGATTTGCTGCCACTGAATACTAGAGAAATGATAATAACCAGCAGTATGGGAAATTGGAATATGTGATTTAATACTCTTCTTTTTTTTTCCTATTCTCTTCAAGGATTATTGTAATGATAAACCTCCTGATTATAATGTTTTCTTATGAAAAATAGGTGACATTAGACATCTCAAACCTTCCCATCATGCTTTGAGTTTGGAGGTTCTGTTTCTATTTCTAGAGGATTCATTTGCCAAGGATAATCTCTCCTAATTCAACTTTGGTACTTTTCTCTTATACACAGGTTGTCTATAACATTTTCATTTTCTTTCAGTGATGAGTTTAAAAAACACAACTTAATTTATCAAATTTTTTGGGGAAAGCATTGTTCTGTTGCACAGTAAGAAACCATGTGATTCAGCTCAAACTCATGATAAAGGCTGAAATCACTGTAGCATTCTGATTTCTCTTTTTTTTTCTTTATAGAAAATAGCTTAATTTCCAGTGCAAAATGTCATTTGAAGATCTCAGCATGCTTGAGAAGCATATCATCTCATTAAACTTAACAGCAGATACTGCCATTTCAAATATTTCTTTAAGACCGAAGATGAAGCGGGGAAGGACAATATGTCGCTGTGTGCCTGTGATGTGAACTAGCCGTGGAACACATCATTACAGTAGTGCAGCTGGCCATCCTCTGCACAAAGTGTACCACTGCCACAAAGGAAATTCTTCTGAAACTCATTCTGAAGTTGCTCATTTAGTCTCTGAGAGAGACCAATGCGAAACAGGGTGAGACCAAGGCTGGGACATGAGGAAGCCTGCAAAGAGAAGTGAGAAGGTATGAGACTAGGAGCAATACATAGGGTCCAGGGAGGAGAAAATATTGCCAAGGAGGGAACAGACTTGCCAAAGATTTAATACAATACAGTTTCTGCTAAACCACCCTTATCTTCCAGAAATTTAAGGATCAGGTCATTGCTCACATTGCCATGTGGTTTTTTGGTTGAACTTTGACTGTTGCACCACAAAGTCAGAAGTTTCCCACAGACTACATTAAATGGAAGGCCCAAAGCTTGCTGAGGTGTCTTGAACAGCAGGAGATATCAGTGTGTGGGCATCTTAGAAAGACCTTCAGGCAGACCTGGCCCTTTTAGCAGAAGCAACAGGAGATCCAGGCTTGGAACATTTCTGCTAGCAGTAACCATATGTGTGCTGGCAACCGAGCCATCCCTGTGGATATTTCCACCATCTCCAACAGGTGCTGAAATGTCTAATTTGCATGCAAATATCTATAAATTGTGATTTAAGTTTTGGCATTTTTGTTTGCATGTTGAATCCTGCCTTTGATGTTTGGCCTTCATTATTTGTCTGCACTGCAGTTAAAGCCATCATGAAGCTTGTTTAAGCCAGTGTTGCCTCCCACCTCCTTTTATTGCCCTAAGGGACTATCTCCTGCTTGCACTGTGGTACCATGGACCTGCAATAGCAGCATTATGTCAGTTTCACTGCAGAGGTGAACACAGAGTTCCTCTCTTGCTGAAAACTGTCTCTGACATCGTATGCTTTGGTGCCTGTTAGATATAGGAAGCACAAAGCATCCCATTGGAGTGATCACAACATCACAAAAGGAGAAGTCCAGTATTGTTAATGTGTGGCTGTATTTTTGCACTGAGTACAGTCTAGGCTCCCTTAAAAGCAATCTGCACCTTACTATGAGCACCAGTGGGCAAATGTATGCACAGAAATCTTGAAAAGCTTTACCTCCAGTTTGATTTTGAATTTCTTAAGTGTTAGATTTGGATATACAAGTAACAAAACAATCTTCAAAAATCTTCAGATCTTCAGAAGCTGCACACTGTCATTGCTGTTTCTTCTTTTATATAATATTCATGAGCATTTTTTATAAAAACTGACTTGTGGTTGTTTTTTTATAACACAATCATAATTCTTGTGTGAAGAGGTAAATTGCTAAGCATAACTGAGGCTGATCATTTTTATTTGAATAGACTAAGTTGAAAAATTTTTAAACATTTCTGCTTTAGTGCTGGGAGAACGGAAAACTTTTTTCTTTCCTGTTTTTTTCTTTTTTTTTTTATATTAATTCTCCCCTTCCCCAGATATCTTTTTTATTATTTTTTCTCAGTCTGTCAAGGAGAATAAGCAATACCATGTGGCTTGGCATGTCCTTTGCCAATGTCAAGCCACATACTGAACTGTAACAGTCTAAATAAATAGATTAAAAAAAAAGTAGAATAAAAACAAAAATCCAGCCTTGAAGTATAAAACTCTTTGATATATCATTAATTATTTGAGGATTACATTTACACAAATAAAGTAAACATGCAGGAGCTTGGGTTCAAACACTGATACAGGATCCTGCATTCTGGTGAACATGCCCTGTGACACACTTTTGGCTTGTACCAACCATTATCCTCCCAGATAGTGCTGAGAACAGAACTTGTCCCAAAAGTCAGCACATATAGGAGAGCTCTGTCTAGGAGAGGAAAAAAGTGTGGCAGCATGATGTAAATTTGGTACCCACGGGCCAAAGGAACCCGAGATTATTTTATTTTCAAATACAGATGGAATTTAAAGGGAAATCAAAGAAGGTAGCTCAGGGTAGCTCAGGCTGCAAGTAATAAAACTTCTACAAATAAACTTTCACAGAACCAGTATTTGCATCTTTGTGTCAACTGCAAGTTAAAAAGAACTTTTTGAGGGAAAGTCATGCACAGAATAAAAGTTGAACTCATCAAATAAATATTTCTTGTTCATAATTTAGCCAATATTAAGTGTGGTTCTTTGCTTCATTAGGAACTAGGCTTGTTTATCTGAAGACGGAAAATGTAAATGTTTCAAACAAATTACTGAGGGAGAATTATACCACAGAAATGTTAAACATGATATCCTTCCATCATTATGACAAAGGAATGTTGTGTACAGTGGCAAATTTTACATTAACAAAGTGATTCTAGGGCTTAAAATTTATTTTCCCTATAAAATATAATATAAATTCATAACTATTAATTGAAGCAAGTTATAGATAATTTGAATATGATTTATTGTGGTATCTTCATGTATGTTAAATGCTTCAAGGACTAAATGAAATTAAGAAATGTGTTTAAACCCCAAACCTCTTCAGTGTATTTAAAATATCCATGGGTGGCGGCTGTACTTTGGGCTGTAATGATCCTAACAGCTGGTTACAACAGCTTCTTCCAAAACAGAATTTTTTTTTAGCCAGATAAGTTTACTTTCTCTTTTAGCTAGAGACATAGTTCTTCCAGATCAGTGCCTAAACTTTAAGCAGGTTGAATACATGTCAGTGGAATTTAATAAAAAAATAAATCACAACATACATTTTATTCATGCCTACTTGTTGAATGTTAATCATGATAACTGTGGTTAATCTTAACTGAAAGACAACAATTTTACACAGAAAGTCAATACTATGCATTTCTTAATTTTTTTCCCCAGTAACCACATATTGAACCAGAACAATTTATGCCCTTTTCTTGAAAACAGGTAGAGGGTGATAAGAGTAAAATTATGAGATGCCATGGTATCCCTTTAAACAGTAGTTTTAATACAATAAATAAATAAATCAAGGAACAAAAATGCCTTGGAATATTGTGAAGTTCAAATATATAGCAATTCCAGGAGGTGTTAGAAAGACTCCCAGAGGAACAAGGGCTCTGGGGGCTATAAAACATGGGCCAAATTTCACATGAGGAAGTGACAAAACCAACAGCTGTCAGAGGCTCTTCAGCCATGGGAAATATCAGCCTGTGCTTTTACTGGTCTTTTAGGCTTTCTATGAACACTGATAGTGGCACTATTAAACATAAGATACCAGAAGAGGTGGAACTTTCATTGAACAGGATAAAGGTGATTTATGCCAGTGAGGATGCTCATCATTTACTCTTTACCTACCATCTGTTATAGATAAAAATGCACATACATATTCTTTTTGAGCAGTT
Organism: Sakesphorus luctuosus; assembly: GCA_013396695.1. Lineage (NCBI taxonomy): Eukaryota > Metazoa > Chordata > Aves > Passeriformes > Thamnophilidae > Sakesphorus > Sakesphorus luctuosus. The sequence goes on along the minus strand of VWZD01004075.1, from coordinate 58,550 downwards.
GGAAAAGATATACAAAATACAGTAAAGCAGACTCATAAGCCCTTTCATACTCAATATGCCTCTGAGTTCCTATATATATAACTTATAAATGAAAATTTAAAATTAAATATTACATATGGAGGGTGAGGGGGAAACTAGTTTAGAGAAAAAAGAGTAGTTAGAAAAAAAATAGGTCCACTGTTTGTCTATGATAAAGATAATGCTGAAATCTGCCTGACCACCAGTGGAAACTCCCTAAGGCAGGACAAACAAGAGATTGAAAGAAAAGCTGTGAAATAAAAAATTGAAAACAAATAATATTTTTTTCTCAAATTTATCAAAATTAGGAAGCCAGTAGTAGATTCTATACAGCCAAGGATGGTTAGGCAAAATCACATAAGGAAAACAACTGGGGATCCCAGTAGAAGGAATTAGTTAAATTAGAACTTTTCATTGTGGGAAATTACTCAGAGCATCTGCCTAAAATTTAACTGACCACAGAGTGTAGGATATATAAACAAAACCAAGAAGAAAATGCCAGAAACAGAGAATGGTAATTACCCAAGAATTCTATGGGCACTCCAAAAGATGAGATAGTTGAGAATGCTAATAAATAATGTGCAATCCCAAAATTGCTGTGATACATGATGACAGAAAAGTGGCAAAAACTTTCCGACTGTGCCCAGGTAGTTCCAAAGGATACAGTCCCCCAAGTCTGATATTTAGTCTTTCCAAATTACTAGAAATAGTAATAAAGAATCTATGGATACCTTTACATATACTCTGCTTAGAAAGCATCAGTATGGCTTTTACAAAAGCGTTTAATTTCTTTAAAACCTAATATAATACCTTAAAACAACTAGCAAAAGTAGAGGAATAAAGTATGTTGTTGATAAAGTTTTGCTTGGATTTCCAAAGGCTCTTGGCAAAGCCTCTAAGCATTAGCATCTAAGGAAACAGGGAGCAAAGCACATGAAAGAATGTCCTTGCAGAGGTAAATCATTCTCTAAAAAGACATCAAACAAAAGGCTGAAATAAATGGCCAGACCTTCCAACAGAGGGACATCAGTGCGGTTCTGTTGGGAGCTGTACTGAGATCTGCGCGTTTATCTTACAAATAACTGAACTAAATCGGGGGTAATCAGTAAGGTAAGAAAGCTTGCAAAGGTTGTTAAATTAATCACACAAATAGGGATGAGTAGTGGCTGTAAAGCCTTGCAAAAGGACTTTGAGACTGAGCTGTAGAGTAATAAAATGGGAGGCTGAACTCAAAATGGATAAACATGAAACAATGCATTCAAGGAAAAAGAATTTCAACATCACATAGAAGAGGATGGGCTCTGCGTTGTTCATTGCAACACAGGTTGTGGAAATTTGGGGTTAGGTGAGAGTTGTAAAAACTGAAGTTCAAAGCACAATCTAAAACCAAAAAGTTAAAGAACAAGCAACTAAGAATTACTAGGAAGAAACTAGGAAACAAAATAGAAAACACTGCATACATTTATCTTGAAAAACATCTATCTAATCTCTCTATCTCCAAAATTATATTAATAAAACTGGAAAAGGTGCAGAGAAGGTCAGCAAGGATGTTGTGGGGAATGGTTTCTCTTAGTATTCTAAGCATCTTTCCATCTCAAAAAATGGTATCTTGGAAGGTACAGCAAAAGTCTATACAATCACGAATGTCAGGGAAAAGAAGAGTTAGGGGCAGATGGTTCATTGTCTTCCAGGATAAAACCAAGGTAGTATGAGTGAAGTCTGGGGAGGTGAAGTGCACAAAAAAATAGAAGGTGATACTTCCTGCAGAGGAGAGTAGATGTGTAGAACTCCTCTCGAAAGAATGGTGTGCATGCTAAAAATTTATACAATGACTAGAAAAGTTTATGGAAAAAAAAAATCACTGAAAATATTTAACTTCCATGTTTATCTTAGAAAATTCACTGAGCTGAAAACAGCCACAAGCTGGGAGATCATAGGAAAAGCTTCCATATAATGATGCCTCGTTCTGACTCTTGTCTCAGTTGGTTTCAGCTTATGTCTGTTGCTGGAGGGAGAATACTGAGTTAGGTGGGTAGTTTTTCTCGGCTGATACTATAATTCCCATGTTTTCTCGTTCACATAGATTTGAAAAAGGGAATAATATGGACTTAATTCACAAAGATGATGAGATATTCTCTATGATGAGAGGATGATGGACAAAGAAACTGTCAAGCTATGAATGGCAAGTATTCATGTGGCAGCACTGAAGGTACTCTTTATTGTAAGAGCTACAGCCCTCTATGTCCCCACAAATGATCTACAAATGAATGAGTGGAAATTTGGGACTTTCCTTCTGCAAGTTTCTGACAGATTTCTTTTAATCATGTCGTCTTAGAAGAAAATTCCCCAACTGTCACTGTTGGTATGACAAATTTTGCAGTAAGTCTGTTGAAAGTGTGTTTTGTATGCACTAATCATAGTAAAAACTAGTATCTTTATTGTTTGTATATAGAACTTCATATGCTTGTTGGTTTAGTTGCATTCTAATCCCATTAGCCAATATTATCATTTTTGCTCTCTGATAAGTGAAAACTTTGGTACCAGAGAACATAAAAAGACAATTAATAGACCAAAATCTCATAATGTTTCAGGGTCTTGGATGGTTTCCTCATTTTTTTTTCTTTCCTGATAATCTAGGCAGTCCAGGCACTTAAAATATGGGACAGAAAACAATGGATCAAACATTAAACTTGACTAATGCTATGAGAAGTTCAGGAAGAGCAGACATATGTCTTAATTGAAAATTCTCCTGTATTTAATAGTAAAATTTAAACATCTTTTACTTCCATCATTCTGTTTTACAGTCTTTTATTTTTTTTGTCTCTAATAGTGGGGAGAGGGAGAAAAAAATTCAAAGGCAATGGAAATACATTTCTTATTTTTCCCATTATCTATTTTCATAAAAGCACCATAAATATTAATTCTATTCCAAGCATTGTTCCTAACTGTTTCAGAATGTTATCATAGTTGGATTTTTTTGAAATGAGACATGGGAGATGTTTATTTTCATGTATACATATAGCTCTCTGTTTAAAAAAGTATATGTGGGTCCACCTTCAACATTTTTTAATATCTCTTCAGAAGTTTGTGGAAGATGTAGGAAAAGGCAGAATCAATAATTTGTTTTAAATAAAGCATTATATTTATGCTTTTCTTTTTCAGCTTGACATTACTTTTCTGGATGCAGAGAACTACAAGGGGCAGTCTTACCAATGCCATTTTAGCGGCCATAAAATATGTTTTTAATGGCTATTTTGAAGTAAATGTACTAGTAACATAGAGCTTTACCTAAAACCAAAGTTAACTCTAAATCCGACTAGAATTAAACAAAGTTAACTCTAGAGCTGATCAGCTTTATTTATTTATTTATTTATTTATTTATTTATATTTATTTGCTTGCTTGCTTGCTTGCTTGCTTGCTTTCAATTGTGGCAACTCTACCTATTCTATAAGAATTCGTAGCTACTTGACTCATTTTTGGAACACTTAGTGCCTACACTGACCTAATGTTAAATGTCAGGAAACTGCTATGAAAACTGTGGACTTAGAACTATGCCTCGAATATGAAGCATTATGTCACATGAATGAGAAAAGAAATATCAATGATCTAGACAGCTGCCCTGTTACTTCCCTTCCCTCATTCATGAGGTACAATCCAGACTGTAGTATCAACTCACTGAACAGCATTTTTAAACAGCACTGTGTAACTTATCCTACTTCCACATGTGCAGCAAAAATAGTCTGGAGTCACCTTTCTTCTCTTTTTTTAACTCCATGATCCTTATGGGTCTCTTCCAACTTGAGATAGTCTATGGTTCTATGATTCTGTAACTATCTTTTTCATTTGAAAAATTAATTTAAGACTGTCGGAGGAGGCCAGACTGAGGAGGAATTCATCAAGTGGCAGAGATATTATAAACGCTGGATGGACGAAGATGCAGAGGCCCGGGACCCCGGGCAGCGCGTGTCGCGACTGGGTCGGGACCGGGGGGGGTTTTCGGACAGACATTTCCCCAGTTTAAATGTATACCCTTAAGATGGCTTTCCTGTTTCTTCTTCCCACAATCCCCTGGAATTGTTCCCACAAAGCCCTGAATTTGTCCCACTGACCTCATTCTCCCTATTGGTCCCTTTGCCGCTCCTCCCTTCCCTCCTCCCCTTCGTTTGCATGCACCCAATGGAGTGCATGACTCCTCCCCGTCTCCTCCCCATCTCCGCCCCTATCCGGGAACTTTGTGCGCGCCCCCTTATAAGCAAGCGCGCTCCATTAAAATCATGCTTTTCCTCGTGGACTCTCGCCTGGTGTGGATCTATTCCATTCGGAGGGGTCACCGGTCTGGGAGCGAGAAGAGCCTACCCTAGCTTCTAAGGGGCATGATCCTAGGGAGCGCCGCTGCCTGCGGCTTGCCGCTTTCCTAGCCTTGCTCCTGGGAGCGTGAAAAACCCCTCCACTATATTAGTGGAATTATTAATCCACTGAGATAAGATGATAGTTTAAAAAAAATATGCAGCAAACACATGAGAGTTTGATACAGAACTTGTAGAGAAAGATTCTGCAGTTTGCATCATGCAAGAGATGACATTGCAACTGTATGAAAGGCACAAATCAAACAGTCTCAGTCTCCTGTTCTTGCTGAAATCACCTTCAGGCAGTAATCTGCAGCTGAAATGTAGCAGGAATTGAAAATAAATCTTTTATGATAGCAACATATAACGATCCAATTTATGCCATATCAGGTCCTGTCAGTAGGACTGCCTCTAAAAAAATTTGGATTTAAATGTAGCTCCCCACAAGGTAATCAAATGAGAAAGAGGTACATAAACTTGTAACGACCTGCATGAATAGAACATTTGCAACAGTGTACATATAAATAGAAGCTCTACACTTGATAACTTTTTCTACATACTGCATTCATGCTTATCTGAATGGTACACATTCAGGAAAAGAGTTATTAAACTCCATTGTAAATTTCTTTAAAAAATATAGAGCATATTTTCCACCAGTTAGCTGTTCTACAGCAAATAAGTAGTGAGACAGCCCAGCTAACTCTTAGAATATGCACATAGAGCATATGCGCATAGAGCACATGCACTCCAGAGAGCATTCCACCCTCTCTCTGCTGTGAGGCAAATTGCTTTCTGAACACTTGTCTTTTGAGCAAAGAGGGTGTACTTTGAAAATGTTGAAATATCTGCTCTTTTCTTTTAAAATGTCTCACTGCTACATTTTCCTTATTTCAATGATAATCCTGCACACAACTTGCACCAGTCAGTATCCATTAATATCTGCCTCTGCTGTGTCCACCCTGAATAGCCTTCGTCAGTTCTCTGATTATTGACTGGCATATGTTACCCTGAAAGACCTCACAAGCAGCTGAAATGAGAGTCTGCGGTTCCTTTCCTGATTTTGAATTCTTTTACTGAGCACACAGTGTATGGCCAATTTGCCAACCTGCAGCTATGTAAAGCTCAAGCACACACCAGTAATTTCTTTTGTAATTGTGTTCACTGTAAAACAAATTAGTCTGATCCAGCAGACAGAGAACTGTGAGTCTACAGGATTGCCTGTTTCTGAACTAAACTACCTATGCCGGGTGACTTTTTGTACGTAGAACACACTTTTCACTCCTGCTCAGTATTCTAGTTTTTCTCCCTCCTTCAGCTTCCTCTCCCTTAAACTACTGCTTCACATTCACCTTTTAAACAGCGACTCTTTCCTGAGATACTTATCTTAATTCTTTATACCTAATAAGACACACACAGAAAATTAATGTATTGTACAGAAACTTGCATAATTAAATCTTTACAAAGTGCACCTCATCTTCTTTTGTAGCATTTTTCTGTTTATATATGGAAACATCTAAACTATTTCATAAAGTGTGTGTATGTGTGTGTGTGTGTGTGTGTGTGTAATGAGCATTTTTTATATACTTGTACACTTATACTTATTTGTATTTGTTATCAACTTTATATACCTGTATATACTTGTAATAGAATATAAAATAAAGAAATAAAGGATGTATGTAACACTTCTTTGTATGCTCTCAGAGAGCTTCACCTTCTCTCTTCTGCTGATGCCTTTACCAATCCCTGCTTTATTTCAAACAGGCTTCTCTGAAACACTATAAAGAGAGTGGCTTTTTGGAGCTGGATAGCTAAAACACATAAATCATACATGCTTCTGAGACTTCCCTCCAGACCTACACCCAAGGAGCCTGCAGTTTTGCCTGGGGAAGTAATTTGAATGGATAGCTGGCCAGGTCAAGTGGAGAGGTCCTTTCTGAGCCTCTGATGACGTCATCATATTAATATAGAGGACCTTGGAGAAATCCTGGCCTGAGATTAAAGTCTGGGGGTCTTGTAAGGTTTTTGGGGAGCAGACAATGATGAAATCGTCAGACAAGATCTCATTTCAAAATTTCAGCTCTGGAAATGTGCTTTTAAGAATCCAGCTTATTTCTCAAGTTCTAACTCTGCTTCAGATGATGTTAGACCCCTTAAAACACAACAACAACAACAAAATTCACTAAAGAAATTATTCAGCCTTACTAGTATGAGAGGACGTACCTATAGTGTCACCTGTGAGCAAATTGGGTGGTTGCCCAAGATTACAGAAAAAGAGGAAAGGAAAATCTATCCATAGCCCTGACCTCTCTCCTGGCATCCTCTGACTCCTTCTGCTCCTTTCCCATCACCAAAAAAAGAGGACAGATTTGCCTCTACTGCTCAGAGATTTCCTAGCCATCCTTCTCTGTCTTCAGCACCAGCACAGTGTGCGCTGTGACCCTGCAGCTGCGAGGCAATTCTGATCTGGCAACAGCACATTTATGTTGTGCAGTATCCTGACTGAAGAGAATGATACTAGCCTAGGGAGAAGTGTAGGGTATAGGCACACACTTATATTTCCATATGTCTGCTGACAGCATGACTTTTTGTTTCATTCTTGTATGAAATCATCTCATTCATAAGCATGAAATAAAATGCCAATATGTTTATAATTTTTAACTCTCTTCAAGGTATTAGGCAATGTCTAGACACAAAAAACCCCTGCAACCCAACCCAAACTCCCTCTTTTACAGTGGCTAGTTCTGAAAGGAATAGTTTTAGCAAAGTATAAGATCTAATAGCTTTTTTCAGGGCAGCATTATTAAGTTTTCACTAACTGATGCCAAGTAAAGTTGTGCTATTCTATTCTGAATCAATTTTAGTGGTTTTCACTCAGCAAGTTTAAATTTAGGCACATAAATATATTGTTACAACTACCATACATTTACATCTGTAGGAGAGTTAAAAAAAGCAGAGCAGCTGAATGAAACTATTACAAAGGATCTTCTAAACTGAGAGAGGTTGAAGTGACAGGATGATAAAAATGCATTTGAAATTTAATATTAGAGGGGAAATATATATGCATTCATACATATATATATATATATATGCATTCATATATATATGCATTCATATATATTTATATATACACACATATATATAATTTCACATATCAGTAACACATGCATACCAGTGTCAGAGAAACAAAGCCTGAACTGGAAAGTAGTTTCTCATAAATAACCATTCTCTATTGGTGTTATTACCATGATAAATTGGGGGTTCAAAGGTAATTTAGAATAAAGAAGAACATCATAGTCAATGCATATTGGCTCAGATGTTATTTATGTTTAACTAGTGATGAGTCCACTTGAAAATAATCTCAGTTTCCTGGTAGCCCAGGTTTCAACTTTCAATGCCTCTCTTTGTGAAAAGGGAAAGTCTTTAACAGATAAGAGCACTAGAGAAATTACTCAGGCTTGTTTTAATAGAAGGGTGCTTCCATCTGCAACTGCAACATTTGTATCCATGCTACAGTCACTTAATATGGTTTACATTAAATCCAAAGTAATGTAAAAAAAAAAATAAACCAACACCCAAAACACCCCAAAACAAAAAAAAAACACCCCAGGTGAATAAAAGAAGCATTTTTGGGTTGTCCTCGTGTCAAATTCAGTATCTGATGAACCATCTGATGTTTTTACATGAGTGAATGGTATGTCAGGGAAATAACAAATTCTTCATCCAAAATTTAAAATGTATGCACTTTTCTTCCCTAAGCATCAAGATCTTTGAAAGAGGCTGGGATCAGTCAGGAGCTCCTTAGGGCCATCTGGTTCCCTGTTAGCAAAGCCTGGAGGCTACTTCAGTCCTACCCAGCTTTGTTCTCTGAGGAAGCTGCATTATCTGTGACATGACAAACAGGCCCATGTACATGCTCATCTATCCCGATATAAAGCATGAGGAATTGGTTGGCTGCCTAGAATATCTTCATAGACAAAAGAACATGGCGAATATTCACTTGTATATGTGACCATAGCAAATAAATATTCTGAAAGAAGACAAGAGTAGAATACACCACATGACACTGAGGTTTAGACAAGACAGTGTGCATGTTGTTTATTGGGACATCACAAGATAGCCATAATCTTTTACTTTCAACAGCACATTAAATAATTAATAATGAAAAAATTGATAAATATGATATTAAAAAAATAGAGTAATAAAGCCTCCAACTCACTCAACCAATACCACTTTTGCTTTGCATTTGCTAATATTTGCAAAGATTTAGGATAAAAAACGTGTAATTTATGAGTGGTTTTGAAGCACATTTTGTTCGCATACCACTGACAACTGGAAAGCTGGATAATGAAAATAAAATCTTATAGACCTGGGATGACATTGGTCCTCATAATTTCTTCAAACCAAAGATGATTCTGAAACATTTACTCATGTTTATTACTGTTTTCCCCCATAAATGGTCCCTTTGAGCAATTATATTTCTTTAGCCTTTCCTGAGCACAGTATTATATGTAGCCATGTATAATGCAGTACTGTTTGCCTAACCTCTCCCTGTCTGCTTCTGTTGCATTTTTATTGGAAAGCTTCCAAAAATCTTTGTTAAAAACTGTTCACAAAGAGATCAACAGAACACTTGAGCTTTGTTGAACTACTGGTTGTGAGGCATGCATGAATTGCATTCCCCATATAAAAAGGTGTTAAATACAAAACTCAATAAAACAGAATTCATGAGGATAGAACACAGTCACTCAACTGAAATCTTAAAGGTTACAAAATAATACCAACACTGAAGCTGCCTGTGCTCCAAGTACAAAAGAGACTTCAGCGTAGTGTCAATGACTAACTCCTGGCTCACAATTTTCTGAAGAACATTAAGATAATAGATTGAAATTGTGCATAGAAAAGCATATCAAAGAAATAAAGTAACTGTTATAGGAAAAATGAAAAATTAAAATTGATTGCTTAAATGTATGCTATGGATTCTGATGGATCATTCAATCAAATGCTAGCAAACAAGATAATAAAACAAAGGTTGGGCTAGAAATATTGAATGTTTTAATAAATTTAATTTAGCTCAAGCTGCAATTAAAAATAACAGATGATGGGTTATTAATCACGTAATGGTCTGTTCAGTCTCTCTAAAAATATCCATATCTACCATTCCACAGACAGTTACCGCAGTTCTTAGACATCCTTGACAAATTACAAGGTGTCTATCAGAAAAGGAAAGAGAATCCTTCCACTCTAATTTAGCTCTCTAAAAGTTAAGCATCTATTCTAGTCTTGTTTAGGATTGGAGATACCTCAGGACACTGAAACAGGATTCCTGTAAAGGCCATTTTGGTGCACTACACCAGGTATCTAAGACAAACTATATAAATAATTATCTGGAGCTGCTGGTGGAGAGGATATGATTAATTTAGCTGGGACACCTAATTGAAATATATTCAGAATAAAAAATGAATGAAACCAACCTGAATATTTGACCTCTCTGTCTCTACTGAGTCCCTGAATGCAGAGTGTCCTCATCGTTCATCAGAGGGCAATAAACAGGGTACTTCAGAGGCAAGTGTTGTAAGTTTGCCATTATCTGTTGTAACCTATTAACTCACAGAATCACTTCCTGTTTTCTCATATAATCACAATTCAAATATAAATACAGGATTGATTCCTCCTCATGGGTATAGCTTCCTAATACTTTGAGCCATCATCTTCTTCAGAGCTTAGAAAAGGAAGAAAAGCTATAGAGTTTTGTATGTTTCACTTTGAAAACAACAATGGAAAAAAGTTGGAAACCTGTCCAAAAGACCAATATAGTAGTCTAGACAGGAAATATCTAGGGCATGAACCTTTATTTTGGCCCTTCATAAAGTAAATAATCTGAATATTTGCTTTCCTAAACTTATTTAATGTGAACGATCTGGCAATTGTACCAGTAAGAGTAGTAACATTCAAACTAGTGTGAAATTGCTGATTCTTAGAGATGAAACATGAATTAGGTGTGAAGAAATGAGTTTGAGAAACTGTCTTTGACATTGCTGGAGCCAGGATTTCCCCTGTGAGTGGAAGCCATACCACATTCTAACAGAAGCATATACATCTGCTTACACTCATTTAACACAGGTGGGAACTGATTAGAGTTGGACTCATAAGTATTTTCTAGGAAAAAATGTACACTCAGCATTGCAGAATTGCTTTGTATATTTGAATTCATCTTGTTAAGATATAAATTTACTCAATTCCATTTCAAATAGTTTTCCATCTGATTTTCTTAAAAGTTTTTTAAAAGCTTTAAGAAGCTGGAAATTGAAATAAAACATTTGTTCTTTACAAAAGACAATGTTGTAACATATTTTAAATTAATCTTTTATTCTTTTGTTATGTTAATAATCTCTAAATAACCCTGCATTTTTTTTTCCAGAAAAAAGTTCATAAAGTTTGAAATTGACGATGAACCTCCTAAACTTCTTTTATTGTTCTTATTTACCTTTTTCTTTTTCCCAGTTACACTATAGTATCAGAAATTTCTGGCTTATTATAGCTGCCTAAAATTCATTTATCTTGTTTTCTTTATTCTTCTTTTATGGACTAAGTTAAATTGCAGCTATAAATATATAGACACTTTTTTTATATACATGGAACTGGAACAGAAGTACAAAAAGTACCAAAAGAAACTTTTGAAAATATTTTAGCTTAAAACTGTGAGCACTAATACACATCACTTACTTAACATTCAATGTATCCTACTTACATAGGACCAAATCACATTTTCTGAGGGAAGGTCACAGTGAAAGCAGTTTCTAAATAGAGGTTTTGTAGTTAAGGATTAATTGGATATTGGCCAGAAAGTCCTAAGAAAACACCCACATGCATGTGCATACATCTGTGCAAATAATGGCCTTGCAACAGCTACTGAAAGACCTTGCCTGACTGAAGGCCCAGAAAATGGGTCTGGTTTTCATGGTAGCAAATGTGTAACTGTGGCCACAGCTGAGCTGTCCCTTATCCCTCAGCTAAACCCTCCCCTTGGTGACTGTACTTTGGCGACTGCTGAGGTGGCAGTACCTGTCACATCAGATAGGAGAGGAGGAATCTCAACAACTTCCAGCCTTAAGCCAAATACTTGCTACTAATAGTGGAGTATTTACCTTAAAATGACAGCAAATAATTAGTAGTTCCATGTATTCATTGATACTTGATCTATGCACTAAAAGCAACAGCAGTTTGATCTCAGTCTGGTGTGAGCATGTGATTGTGCTTCAGTTGTGGCACATGAGCTGTGCCAGAGCACACCATATGCTGCTGAGGCTGCATTTATGTACCTGCAGCAGAAAATGTGACACTTGACCTGATCCTGAGACTGCCAGGACAAAATTACCCTACCAAAATATTTTGAACAAATTTCAAGCAGCAGTATGAACTTGCACTGGTTCTGTACTTGGTGGTGTGTGGCTTCAACTGTCTTAATATTCTTTGAGGAGCTATTTAATTCTTTGGAAGAGCAGACTTTCTGATGCAAAGTTTCATACATAAAACCACAGAACAATATGATGTTTTCATTTTAGAACTTGAAAAGGAGGGAATACACTTGATCTAGACAAGATACATTTTCATCTAAGGAAAAAATCAAGAGGAGTTCCCATGAGATATATACCCAAAGTGAGAAATTCAAATTTGAAACCTAAATTTCATTTCTTAAATGACAATGCTTTCAGAACTATACCAGATCTCCCAGAGATAAGGGATAAATTTAGATCTGTTCTTGGGTCTATCTCTTTATCTCCTTTTTGTAGAGCTTTTAAGGAAAAAAAAAAAAGTATTTTCTTCTTTGCCTGATGTTGTTTCTTTTTATTTATATATTTATTTAATTCGTTAATTCATTAATTCTGTGTGTCTGCACTTGCTTCAGTAAGAACTGCAGAATGAGAACTGGAACACACCTACAACCAGTGGATGCGATCTCCTCACCTGGGATTTCCAGACCAAGGAAAAATTCTGATTTCTTTTCTCTGACATCTGAAACCCATTAAGCTTTTGTTTAATTTTAAAATATTTCAATCAGTGCTCAATGGAGAATGAAAATTATGTTGGGTTTCAGATCTGGTGCTCCTGAGAAACTCAGGGACAGATCACACTCAGGTAGAAGAGGAAATTACAATAGATGAAATCTCTACAGGACATGGCTGTTTTAACCACAGCCCAAGTCCTCAAATGTTTCTTTGTTTCCTAAACACACCTACTAATTTCCTTCACTTCTGTTTAACCTTTTGGTATTTGATTGTTTTATAGTAAAGCCCTTTGTAAGAAATGGGAACATCAAAGTAATCAGTTTCTGAAGGGGACATAGCTGCCCACCTTCTGTTAGTTGCTGCTCATTTGTTTTCACTTTTTCCTCCTCTCTGTCTTGTTTATTTAAATACTATAATGAGCTTTATTTTAGGATCTACATATTGCCATGTGTGGCAGCAAGCCAGAATTACCTCTCAGGTCATGCACTAAAGAGCCTGGACCACTGAGTATGGTGGTTAATGCCTCTGAAATCTAATCCCACCTTAGTTCTGTCCAGTCTTGCATGGCTGACAGCAACTCAGCAGTGACGAAAGGTCAACTTGGAAGTCAAAGAAATAAAACCTTTAAGTGTCATTTGTCTGCAGACCATAGAAATCTTATTTCTTTCCCAGTTTTAAAAATGAGAAGGTCTGTTAATGAAACCTGCTTTACAAAAGGCCCATATTCATTCCCTCATAAAAATACAGTTCTGGATTAATACTGAAATAAATTAAATGGTCTTAAGAGATAAGTTAAAACTGAAAATCAGAGCTTTTCTCACTATGGGCAGACACACTGATTTTAGGATAGTGCTCAGTGGAATTGGGTCAGTGCTTACTGGTTTCCTTATAGTTTGAGGTAAAGTCCTTGACTTTGGGTAATATGCACATTGCATGGCTCTAATAGTGGTCTTTGTGCTTATGTCCCCTTAAAAAATAAACTTGCTATACCTTCTCTGTTCTGAAGTGCATTAACAGGAAATTACAGCACTGTTAATTGTTGGCTCCATTTTGGCAGTGAGTGTCTTTTGAGATGGAGTGGAGGCACCTCCTATTCCCACCTTTTTTGCCCATTTGCTTGAGGAGAAACTGTAAGGTCAAAGAAATCTGAAGAAGAATATGCTGCAACATGTGCAAGAAAGAGATATAAGAAGCACCTGTATTTATGGACATAATTCACCTCCCTATTCAATTTAGAGCAACATTAGCTGTTTAAGTGACAAACCTGAAACTAGCCAATATCCTAGTTTGCACCAGCAGGTATTTAGAGAATTTTGGTAGGTTTTAGACTTTGTTCTTTAACCCTGATGATTTGTAGAAGCTCTATGGAGATCCACAGAGTTGATGACATAAGAGAAGGGATGCACATGTTACTTCTGCTGGTTACCCTGGAAGCTGTGTACACACACAAGGATAGACACAGCACAGTGGTTGTTCCTGTGAGGTCTTTCATAACAGGTTTATTTTCTCTGCAGTATATGGAAGTTGGACTTAACTACCAAGATCTCCTACAAAAGGCTTTGTATGTGCACTCTGGGTTTTGGCAGAACAACATACTTCTACCTAACTTGAAATAAATAAATAGATAAAACAAATGGCCTTATAATTTGCTGTTACATAATATTTACTGCATAGAATACCCACTGCACAGAATACTCAGAGTAATATATCCTTTCCCATTTTCTTTTCAGTTCTATTTCTTTTGCACTTATATTTTAAACCATGATGAAGGCAAATAAAATTTTGAAAAGTAAGCCAGCTGTACTAGAATCATGATAATGCCATGGTGTATTTCAGCCATTTGTTCAGAGAAAAAAAAAAAGCTTTTTCCCTTCTCTTGTGGCTGTTTACTTTGGAAATTATTTAATTTAATTATTATAAATGATCCTGTTAAATAAAGAAAATCACTGGGGTGCGGACAAATCATGACAGTACTACAGCTTCTTAATTAGAACAAATCACTAGTCTCAATTAAAAATGACTGTTAGTATCAAGAATCAAACAAGCTTTTATACCTCATTCATCTGATCTAATTTAAATACATTTTCAGTGCTAAAAAGGGTGGAATCTTGTTGCTAAGATTCTTCTTTAAGTTTGCAGTCTGTCTTCGGCTATGAGGCTCTGAGCAAGCCATGATCCTGTAATGAACTTCGTGGGGGAAGGCTCCTACAGATTTGCTATTAAAGGAATAATCAAGGGGCGGACATGCACAGGGTGAGTGCAAAGATATTGCTAAAGCAGTAACATGCTGTGTCCATTATGCTACACTGCAATGAGGAGACCTTTCAGCTCCTGCATCCTGCACAGAGGAAGGAGTTCGACCCTGATGAGTCCCTTCCAACTGAGCATATTCTCTGATACTATGATTGATCCTATGATTCTATGATTTATTTTATGAATCTTCTCCACAGAATGCTAGATTCTGGCCTTGGGTGCCATAAGACTACGTATAAGACAATTTACTTTCAACCACTTTAGTGCAGAAGAGCCTTATGGCTTGGCAGGAGAACACCTGAAGAGGATAGGATTTCTTTTTTTTTTTTTTAATAGGTGGCTGATGCATAAGACTAGAAGGAAAATTAAAGCCTCAGAAAGACTCTTTTAATGGCTAAAAGCTTTAAGTTGATGAAGAGATGCAACACAATGGTATTAATAGTGAGTTGGAGGCATCTGACTGGTGTGGACAATTAAGGTTTTTCACAAACAAGCAAGATTAATCTGCAGTGAAGAAAACAGGTGAAAACAACCTGACATGGTGTGAAGTGTGTCTTCTAAGGAGAATAAGACAATTATTCTATGACAAAATACATTCATACCTCCTATAACAATGAAAGAAGGTCACAAACAGAGGTCAAAGGGACAAAGGGGTCCTACCTGGGAATGAAAAGCAACACATACTGAGGGTACATTTTCAGGAGTAAGAAAATGTAGGAATAAACCAAAGTCATGTAGTGGAAGCTGACCAAATGTAAAATAGAGGTAAAAGAAATCCAACAAAATCTATCACTTTTTTAGAGGGGAAACTGGCAAAAGGCTTGAAAGTCTGAGAGTAGCAAGGCTTGAAAGTTTGAGGATAGAGTGATAAATAGATAAATATGTTCCTGCATAGAATGGAAGACAATTAGGCAGATGGAATACCTCTGTTCTTTTATTTTTCCATCACTAGCAATACTGTTTCAATGAAGAACTTTTGGAGTCACTTTTTTTCATAGGAAACTATAAGCATGTAAAATGGAACAGAATAATTTAGATAAAAAGACATGCAAGACGTTTATTTAACTAAAATAGAAGAAATGTGTCATTTTATTCCTTCTGCTAGTACTGAAACATATGGACTTTCCTGAATAAAACTTCACAAAAACTTTCCCTTGGGGTAATCAAGGTCAACTACAAGTCCTCATATAAATACACAAATGTTTACCACAAATCATTTCCCTCAAATATTTCAAACTAAATTATTCTTCCACTAGAAACACCCATTCATCTATTCCTAGTTTGATCTTAAACTTCAGTAGTGAAGACTTTATGGATGAAAGCAAGACTTGATTAGTTAAATATGAAAGAGGTACTATATCTGTATCATATTTTGAGTAACCAGAAAAAATATTCTTTATAATGTAAACAGCAGGCAAGAAATATGCAGGACCACACACATGAATAAAATTAACAGAATAATCCTTACTACTCTGCATGATATACTGTTGTTCTAGGCCACACAGCTTGATCATTTGACTTTTTATAGGTGGCTCTGATCATCCAAAGCAGCCTGGACTGACTACTTACAGCCCTTACTGCCACCAAGAAGGGTGGGTGAGAAGAAAGATAGGCAAGAAATGCTGGTCCTGAAATGTTATGTTACTCATTCAGGGTTTGCATGTGCTCTTGCAGCCAAACTTAAATCAAGAGGCAAAGCTACAGGCTCTACCCACCTAAGCAGCAAGATTAGGTCGTGTCTTTTAGTGTTTCATTACTTTTTACAAACTGCTGAAAAACTAGAAAGCCATCAGATACTGAGAAAAAAAAAATACCCAAATGGAAAAATGAGAACTGAAAAAAAATAAGGCAGGCTCTTACATTTTCTTGTATATGAAATTATCCTCAAAAATAGACTTAACAAACTCTACTTTAAACATCAAAAGTGTTATGTGTGTCCTGCAACTATAATTGTTATATTGATGATTGAAGTTTATCTTACCCCCAGGATAAGGAGGATTTTTGGAAGCTTTGAAAAGTACAGAATATTCAGGGGACCTTATTTGCCTTAGCAAAGATTTTATATATATTTATGGCTCTATTTACATTTCTTAGCAGAGGTCTACTGTATATATAAATTCCAAATACTCATTGACAAATCAGAACTGTACCTACTATATTCTTTATCCAAACAATTTCTATCAGTATTTGGAAGGCAACTGAGGATAATATATATCAGATTTTGACAAAAAAAAAAGTGTTTTCTCATTGGCTGGCATATACTGCAAGTTATAATTTGATCCAGAATTAGAAATCATAAGGTTTGTTAAAATCTTTAGTCATTAGTTTGGTGGGGGTTTTTTGTTTGTTTGTTTGTTGGGGGTTTTTTTGTTGGGTTTTGTTTGGTTTTTTTTTCTTTTTTGAATGCCTGGATCTTATTGTACCTAGTTTCTGATATACTCAACCAAAAAAAAAAAAAAAAAACAACAAACCAAGACACACACACACACACACACACACACAAAAAGAAGAAAAAAAACAAGCCAGAAAAACCAGCCCCCATTCAGATTATAGACTTAGTCTCTACCATGAATAGGTCAATTTACCTTAAACATTAAGTAGGTTCTCAGTTGAGGAAGAAACCAATTACTTTCTGTGCTTTGCTTCTCAACATGGAGGCTGAGAAGGCCATATTCGGACCTCTCACTAAACTATTAGTTGAAAAGGAATGAGCTATTTTCCAAGGCTTTAAGGCCTAAGGTCCTTGTAACATGAAAGGAAGCTGAGTAGGTAGTTGTGTTCAAACTACATACTGTGTGTGGCCAAGCCCCCTCCATCTCCCAGAAGTCAGGCTCTGGAAACCTTATGTAGCAGCTGATCTTAATCTGAAACATTCTCACATTCAGTGGCATTACACACAAGAGACCCAAGAGACACTTAGCCCTACATCTCCCCTTTGCAGCCACTCTGCTACAGCACAGAGGTTACCCTGGCAAACAGCTGAAAAACAGTCAGAAAATTGTAGGATAGGCATCACTGTGGGCAGTACATCGTGGCTGTTGGAAAAGTTAAACCAGGCTGTACTAAATAAGAAGAGATGGCAGAAAATTTCATGCACTGGCCTAGAAACTGCAGCAGTGTCTTTGCTCTTGGCCTGCTCTCTGTGTTGTATTGTTTCCTGGTTAGTAATGATACCTGTTTTAACAAATGCCACAGCCAATTGCCAAAACACCAAGCAGATCAAGATGTTATAACTCTCAGTATCTTGCACAGATGTGCTTGCATTGTGTCACAGATAATAATCAGCTGTTAACCCTTCATAAACAACATATGAAAATAATATAAAGGATGAGGGAATTTTAATAATAAACATAATATAAAACAGAACAAGATCAGAATGCAGCTGTAGAGATATGTGATTTTTCCCATTCATGGTAAGGATACGGTGGTATTTCTGAAGTTTTCTGAATGCCAAGCACTCTAAAATGAACCACGAACAGCAGCAAACTAAGCACCACTGGTTTAGATGGTTACTTTGATCCCATCAGTCTCTGTTATTTCACTGTCCTAAAATTATCCCTCATCCAGAGCTTTGTTTGAAGTAATTGGTTGAGGCTTATTGATTTTTTGATATAAATACTTTAATTTAGACACTGCTGATCTCAGCATATCAATTGTCAGACCCACTTAGATAAAACTCACACATCATAGTAAACCATGTGTTGAATCCAGGGTTTGCTTTGGGGTGATGGTTCAGAGTCAGCATTGCCATGTATGTGGTGAACCAGAAAGCTGAGCTGTGTTAGCCTGCCTTCTTGTCAGTGTCTGATTACACAGTGAAGGACACACTGGGGTGGATCTGTGTGATGAAGACTGGCAATGGGGAAAGAATGAAAAAAAATCTTTACCCAGAGTTTAGGAGGTGTTCTGAAATCATTCCTAGTCATAACAGAGTCTAAAGAAAAGGGACACTTTCAAGTAAAAAAGAGCGAGCATTTAAGAAGCAGTTAGAGACCTTGAATCCAGTACATTCCACTCCTTGACCCCAGTTACAGAGTCTTTGGGCTTAGCCCAAGGCTTGAGGTTCAAGACATTAATATTTCAGTCTATCACAAGTTCCCAGTGTAGTGGTAGAGCAGAGAGTCCCTGCAGCCTTTCTGCCCTGGAACTCAGATGTGCCTGTGAGGGAGACAGCTGAGTCTCATACACCAACAGTTTCAGCCTTTCCTCTGACTTCATAAGGTACAGGACACTTTCATGGCAGGGTTAATCACTTTTCTGCCAGTCAAAACCACAATTGTTATGTATGTTCTTGGTCTAACAATCTCCCAGTCACATGGTGACATCATAGTGTCATTACAGCTGGAAAAACCTATAAGATCATCAGGTCCAACTGTTAATCCAGCACGGACAAGTCCACCACTAAACTATGTCTCTAAGCACTACATCTATAGCGGTTTTGAGCACTTACAGGGATGGTGATTCCATCAATTACCTGGGCAGCCTGCTCCAATGCCTAACCACCCTTTCAGTGAAGACATTTTTCCTAATACCCAATATAAACCACCCTGGCACAACTTGAGGATTTTTCCTCTTGCCTCATGATGAAATACATGAGGTCAGGAAGTAAAATGGAGATACAGCTTCCTTCAGCAAAGGCCATACCAAAATCAGGCTCTGTATTCAGATCCTTTTGTGTATGGCTCCCAGATGTATGCATCACATGAAGAGTCAAATCACAGGTGTTGCCCAATTTGTGGTCTTTTGACTGGAAAGTAGACACCTGTGAAAGATCCATGTTGCTCCTGAGCTGTCCTCTGGTGACTGCACAGCTGAGCAGGAGGGCAAAGTTTTAGGAGTCATGCCAGCAGGTCCCAGGGCCACTTGCTCTCAAGAATTATCAATAACATTGAGGGGGAAGCTGTGTAGAAGCTTTTAAACAGCAGCCACTGAAGGCATGCCCCGGGGCTGACAGCAGGTATTTGGAAGCATAGCTCAAAGGAAAAACTCAGGTTTGGGGCTGAAGTGTGGAGGGAGAAAAGCTTCTTTGAAGTTAAATCTTAGTCTGGTTCTGGAAAGTGATGAATTCTCTATGGAAGTTACAGCTTTAAAGTTTGTTTGAGGGAACAGACAGAAAAAAAAATGACACTGAGGATAAAAAAGTATTTGGAGCCAGAAAAAAATAGATAATCAGTAGTGAATAAATCCTTATGAAAGGTCGTTTATTAGAGAGAAAGGAAAGGACTGAGATCAGAATCATGATCTTAACAAGATCCAATCCAGGGTGGTATGTCTTTAATGGAAAACTTCTGACAGATAGCAAGGGGAAGCAGCCTGAAAACTCAGCTTTCCAAAGGCCCTCATGTGATTTTAATTTCAGAGCATGAACAATGTTGAACACAAATGGCAGGACATCTGCTGAATAAAGGAGAAAGAGAGGGCTTTCAATCTCCAGTAATTTCTCAGTTGCAATGAATTTCTCCATAGTTTACAACTTTTCTGTTAAATCATGTTAATGTAAAGTTCTAGGAAAACAATTTCTTTTACTAATAGTGTTAATTCTTGAGGGGCGGTCCCGTGGTGAAATGGAGAGCACTCCTTTCTCTGAATCCCAAGGTCGCGAGTTCGAGTCTCAATAGGACTGTCCCCTGGCAGTTCAATGCCTCCCTACCATCCCATCACGTCAGATCTCGGATGCTCAGCAGGGTCAGCCCCGGTTAGTACCGGATGCTGTGACAGTCCCGAGGACTTCACTGTCACTGTCCAAGCTTGCTCGGCCGTGGCAAATGAACCTTAGGACTTAAATGGTGGGGCCAGTTCTGCGCACGCTGTGCCTCACCTAAAAACTCCACTGCGCAGGCTGGAAGGGCACACCCACGTGGGGAGAGCCCTGCCCAAATCTTCGTTAGCAAAGATTGGCCATTAGTGTTAATTATTTACTAGATAATTGCAGCTTTTCCACCATCTCATATTTTTGTTAGCAGTCTTGTGAAGCAATGCCTAGGTCCTGTTAACTTATACCCAACATTCTCCAAATTTCTGTGAGAAAATTTGATGGTTCCTTACATAACATACAGCTCACTGGTGAGTAGGCAGTTAAATTTTCATTCTGTATTGTGACTCCAAAAGTGATGAAATGAAGTAGGTTTTCACTTTCATTTCAGCATTCAACTTGTGCCTGAACCCAGTCACATGCATCTGCACTAATTATATGCTGACATTTTTGATGCTGTAGGGGAAATATGCACATGCCAAGATTTGTAAAAAAACTGTGAGGTATGCTGCCTGTATGTCCTAACAGAATCTAAGTTACTAGATGTGTCTTTTAGCAGCAACATTTTTGTGCTCAACGTTTTCTGTTTCATAGCATATTGTAATTGCAACTTTAATGAAAGGAATCCAGCATTAATCTTCACCTTCAATATCTTCTGATGAGCTTAACACTGAGTAACTGCAGCAGTCCTGCTCATTACTGGCCTGGGCAGATCTGAGACCTTTACTAACAGGTGGTTTTGCTCTGCAGACCCCTGGTACTTGTACAGACCCCCTCTTCTGTCTCTGTCCTGTCCCTCTCTGCCACTACACCTCCTGCTTTCAGTACTTTAGGACCAGATGCCTACAGAAATGACAATTAACAAAGGTGTCATTTAACAAGAGAAACAACCAGTGTGTCTCTGCAAAGGGATCTTATTTGCACTGATGTAAATCAGTGATACGATACTATGTGAGGGGACAAAGTGGGAATATAGGAAGCGGCAGAAGAATCCAACTCAGTGTATCTGTGGCTGTACTTGTTTAACAGCCAATAACTGGAGACTAGCAGGGACTGTAAATTTCCTGAGACAATATAATTAAGGCCAAGCCTGAATAAAGTCCATGAAAAAAATAAAGCAAGACAAAAAAAAACCCTACACACTCCCTCCCAACCCTCCCTCCTCCACCAAACAGAGGATGGAGAAAGGGAGTGAAGAATTCATTCTGAGTGATAGGAGCCCATCCTATCTTTCCAGAAGGGCAAAAGCAGGTTTTATATCAGAAGTTGGGATTTTCTTGGAAAAATAGAGTGCATCTGCCCTGTAGTCAGATACACATAACACCTTGATAGGAAGGAGCACACCCAGGACCTATTTGGTGCCTCAGGGAATTATTGTAACATAAATGAAAAATGACACTTTTCCCACAGGGTCCTTAAAAAGACCCATGGAAATGACACACTGGTGCAATAGTGGAATGATGTAGCTCAGACAAATCTTTTGCACAGTTTCAGTTCATGATATTTACATGTTGCCAGCTTATTTATTCTTAAATAGAATATTATAGTTTTGTTGCCTGAAAATTTCAAACAAAAAATTGAAGCAAACACAAGGCTATATTTATCAGATTTCTTTGATCAACCACAATCAAAGTGATTGGCCTAATTTATTCTTAACCATCAACTTATAAGAAAGCATCTGTTTACCAGCTGGCTCAGTAGCTGCCCAAACTAATCAGAATGACCTCAGCTGGAACAGGCCTGACCTCCATCAAGTTGAAGAATTGATTTCTCCCGTGCATACATATTCTTCAGTGGTTTAGAACTACAGCATAGAAACCTATCTTCTGCCTTCTGCACATTAGTTCCATACATTATTTAGGAATGTTGCTACTTTTACTTTTTAAACCCACATTTTTAAGCACCACAAACCCTGACATGTTCTTATTGGGAAAGTCATGTCCTTGGAACATGTTTCTCTGTGTAGGGGAAAGAAAACCATGGCATCTAACTATCTAACTCTATCCTTTACTTACTATTTCCACAGCATAGAGATCTTTTAATTATAGTAATGAACATGATACTAGTGGCAAGGGAGAGGGAAGCTTTCACAGCATCTGCCTTGGGATTTATAACAGTTGTGTTTTGTTCTGTCAAATTGTTCCTTGAGTAGTAGGAGAAGTTTGCATTCCAGGTGTGTGTTATTTCCTCCTTGACAGAGAAATGAATGTAAATTAAAAGAGGACAATGTCTACCTTTGTGCCGATGTATAAATCCTTACCTTCTTGTGCAGCGATAATAAATGGGTAAGGAGTGATGAGTAAATTTAGAGTTTTAAGTATGTCTAAGACTAACTTCAGCTCCTGTTCAGGCATGGTCTCCATCATGACTCTTTCCAGACACTGATCCAATTGCTCACAGTTGTGAAAACTTTCAGCCTTGAAGACAAGTTAGCACAGGGTCCTTTATCCTGAAAACACTGTCCAAATATATTATTAATTTCTGGGGGCTGATCCAGTTGAGAGTAACCTCATAATTCCCTTCTTTCTCACCACATGTGATTGGATGTTTTGCAATGGTAAATGACCTCAAAAGTCACAGTCACAATTTCCCTCTATACACATGAAGCAAACATGAAGTTAGAAAATTGCAGATTTGCCTTCCAGTTCCTTTAAACACTTGTCTCAGTGGAAAAAAATTGCAAAAGTGATTGTAAAAAAAAAAAAGCTGCAATGAAGTATTTTTAATGCAGTTAGACAGACAACTCTTCACAAAGTGCAAAAGAAAGAAGAGGTCTAGAGTGTGTTCATTCCAGGAACCACCATGATGTGCTTACATTGCTGCCATAAGTAAGATTGTCATTATGCAGACCATTTGGGTTTGGTTTGTGGTGGAGCTTTTTTTTTAATTTTTCTTTTGGGTGTTGATGGTTTTGCTTTTTCATGGAAGAGTTAAAAGAAAGAAGGGAGGGAAAGAACAAAGAAAGGAAGAAGGGGTAAACTTTGTTCCAAGGAATATGTCTTTCTTCAAGCAATGCCTACTTTTATTAACTGGAAACACACTGCAACAGTTAAAAGGATCCTGCAACAGGCGATTCAAATAAGATAAGTAACTCAAAATGCTGAAAATGAAAACCAGAAGAAAGTTCAGTATTAAAACCTTTGTTTGCTTTAGCTGGACATGAAGTGATCTCTTACGTTTGTTCTTTCAGCTAATCCTGACTCCCCAAAGATTCAGTAGGCTTTGCTGGATAGAGGTTCAGCCACTCAGTGACTTAATGCTGAATCCTGCAGTATGTTGTCATGGTTAGAAAATCTCCACTGGTGGAAATTGCTTCTAAACAAGGGCAACTCCTTTTTTTATTTATTGTTTGAATCTAATCAAGGTTTCCTGCCTTGCACATCTGGTCTTAGATAGATCTGGAAATGTTAGCTTTTTACATTGTTAACCCCACCCTGTAGTGTTGTAAGGACGTGATCCAAATCCCAGTCAGCATCTTTTTTACTGACTACAGTGGAACTGGATCAGCCCTTCACTTGCTGCCTCCAGTGAATTGGAGATTAAGAAGAAAAGATTTCAGGAAAAAAATCTGTGGTTTCTCTTGCTGGTAAGAAACCAGGCATTCTTTAATTAAAGAGCTAGAACTACTTTGAGTCACAGAAATCTTCATTTGTCCCTTGGTATTCATTAATCCATTTCTTTCTACTGAGGCTCTCAGTTGCTTGTTAAAATGTGATTAACTTAGGATATAAACAACAGATGATGCTTTTATTATGTGTCATTCCATGTTTGGCTTGTTTTTATCATATACATATTTGTCTTATCAATGTATTCCCCTTTAAAAGACTCCCAAACCCCATCATAGTTACGTAAAGTGAGTTTCTGGATGGAAAAAAAAAAGTAAGAATCATGATTGTTGATGCTCCTAGTTTTATAAAATGACAATAATAATACATTATTTACTCAGGATACATTTAGATTGAAACCCCAAGTCAGTTATGTTCACTCAGAGGAAGAGTGAGAGTTGGTGAGAGCACCACAATTTCCATTTGTTGTTCTGTCATAAAAGCACTTTTTATAAGAAGTAGCCTGCTTTTAGGAACAAGCAGATCAGTATGAACAGCATCCCACTACGGACAAGGATACTGCTTGATTTCTAGGCAGTTTCTTTTCCTAGGACCAGTATTGAAGGCTGAGGAAAGGAGCAGCAATAGAAAGTGCTACATCCCTCTTGAATTTTGCCTATGAAGAAAAGATACATACAATATCTCTGAATGAATATAAGCATCAGGTGTGTGAAGGGGTGACAGTGTGTGTATCCTTGAAGGGAGGCTGTGTGGAGTGCGCCCTTAAGGAGCAGAGAGTTACCTGTAGAGTGTGTGGTGTCTTTTGACCAACAGGATGTTTCTATGTATGTGAGGTGAATTTGGTAACCAATAATGTCATGACATATTAGATATAAGAGGATATAAAAGATGTTGGTGTAACCAAAAATAAACTCTCCTAATTGTAAGCCTTCTGATCAAGCCTTCTGATGCCTGCTGTGCCTGACCTCTTCTGATCGTCATCAACACAACCCCCCTGACCCTACAAAGGGTGACCCCAATAGGTGTGAGCCAACAAGCATGAGGTTAGCCCTGTTCCCAAGTCACCTGAATAGAAAGAAAAAGAAAAACAAACAAAAAAAAAGTGGAAAATACAGTGTAATTTTCTTGTGTAATAATTTGATCCTGTTTAAAGTA
Source organism: Sakesphorus luctuosus (assembly GCA_013396695.1). NCBI lineage: Eukaryota > Metazoa > Chordata > Aves > Passeriformes > Thamnophilidae > Sakesphorus > Sakesphorus luctuosus. The sequence continues at coordinate 33,453 of VWZD01004075.1, read as the reverse complement.
AAATTCTTTGTGTTTATGTTACAGAGATCACATATGTCACATTTGTGAACCATTCACCATGGTACAATGGAACAAAAATTATTTTCATGTTTACCTGGGCCATGGTTCAAAAAGACAAAAAATTTGGCTTTGAAGTTATTTCTATGAGATCCAAAACTCTATGGCCACATGCCACAAAGCACTGATCCAGTATAAACCCATTCTGCTGGTTCAGATTTGTTCAAAACATTTTGAAGGTTTAACCAGAGAGTCGTGTGCTGGACCAGAGAGCATCTGTTCCCACACAGCCAGTAAAAATCTGTCGTAAAAGTACAAAATGCCAGCTAATGCAGTTCTAGTTGGTGTCATTCACACATGTTCTGGATTACATTTGTGTGTGGAGTGCACCAGAATTGCTGCAATCAGGGATTGTGGAATTGCAATAGTGAACAGGCTGTTCGCTATCACTGCACAGTTATCCCTGAACAGTTTTGCTTCTGCACCACAAAGAACTTCCTTTTTTCCCCTGCCCAGTAAACTCTCCATGCAAAGTGTATCAGGAGCGGGACAGGCAGCTCACAATGGCTTTTGACCAAGCACTTCCCAAAGAGATACAGTGAAGCAAGTAACAGTGACTTCTGAGATATTTTATTCCATAAATTTGCTTATTTTCTACTTTAAGAGTATCTATAACCTGATCCTGATAACTGAACTGTAAGTATTTTAAATAATTCTCTCTTTTTTTTTTTTTTTTAATCCCAGTCCATGTTAAGAAAACCGTTAGTCACATCATTTACCACATATTCGTTCACTCTTTTGTTATCTCTGGATGGAACTAAGAGTAACAATCAGAAGATCAGAAGTATGGGATACTTTCCAAAACATTTAAGTCATCAAACATCTTCCTACTGATGTCAGTGAGCCTATAGACTTTGGCAGCTGATGGACAGAGCAGAGAACCCAACACCTTCCACACAGACCTCGCACAGAAGGACTGTCAGCAAGTGTGAGCTCAATGAGCTGTGCCTGAGAGGGTATAGAACAGGGAGAAATGGGTTTAATTTAATGAGATTTGTTAGTTTAGCCGAACCTTTTTTTTTTTTTTTGAAAACTTTTCAGATTGAAACTTCTTCTTGGGTGCAGAGAAAGAACATTCATCTGTTTTTGTAACATTACTCAAGGCTTCACAGAAATTACTGACTCACATTCATACCAGTAAAAGGTTTTTAAATATTTCACCAGGGGCTAAGCAGGAAAAATATGTTGTAGTTCTGGTGGTTGAACCTAGGATTTCATAGCTACACATCATTAACACTATAAAATGATCTGTTTCATTTATTTTTCATTTATATTTCTCTCATATCTCCTTTGTCAGATCTCCAGAGATTTTTCTAACTATTCCCTTGTACTATTAAAGCTGGAAAAAGATAATTTTTCAATTATTGTTTATTCACCTGAATACAACATTTGGAATTTAGAAAAGTGAAAAAGCTTAAGGGAATTTGGTTTTTCCCCTTCATGATTATCTTAGTCTATTCTTTGGAATTTTTTTCACAATTATTTCAAAAATAAATAATAAAATTTCCTGGGTTGAAAAGAAGACTGCTATGAAGGAAAACTAAGCAGTTTTGGAGCAACACAGTCATATTTTAAGTAATGTATAAAATAGGTTGAAAATTATGTGGTTTGTTTAAGATGCCAAAATTTTGAGTTCTCAAGTCTTGATATTGTAATGGATTTATTTTTACTATTCATACATATATTTATATCATAATATGATAGTGTGTTATAGGGAAAGTAATATAGAAATTATTATGGCAGCTCTCAAATGAGAAGTGATATACACAAGACAGAGCTTCTATAATAAGAAGAGTCATCATTTATTAACTCAGGACGAGTGTTGCTCTCATATGATGCTACTATTTTGGGACGAGCTGGTGCTATTCTGGGATGCACAGTGTGGAGCTCTGTACCTTCTGCCCTACTGACTTGATTTGCTTGGATGTTCCTGGAGCACATTACATATTTGTAGGTAAACTGAGGTTCTTCAATTTGTTTTATCTAGGAAAAAACCTCAAACCCCACTTGTGGTACACAGACACACCCCCCACCCCTCCCTGTAAATAATTGCCCTTATTCTCTATAGAAATAAAAAAAAAATTAGTTTTCCATATTATTTTTCTTGTGTAGCTCACACAAATTCCTATTTCCTCATTGGTTTCATGTTCTGTTACAGTTTGCCCTCCACAATTTCCTTTGTCTTATTCTACAAGGAAATGTTTGTAAACTGAATGATTCCAAGTCATTCCTCCAGGTCCACAGCACTACGGACAATGCCAAAGCCTATACTCTATTGAATGTCTGAAGCACAAAGATTTGTATAACACCACTGTCTTTGGAAAGCAATTATTTTTTTTACTGTTGTAAAGTTAACTACTATTGTCTTCTCTAAATATCTGTCCACTCAAGCATTGATCTTATGGCAACAAGCCCCTATATGTGTGGGAATAGGAGTTACAGGACAATCCTATAACAAAATCATCCAGTACGGACAAATCTGATCAAGAATAATTTCCAAAAGCTTCAGCTACAACTGCTTTACAATTTGGAAACTAGGCAATTTCTTCTAAGAGACTATTGGAATTTTTATTTACCTAGTTGGAACTTGTCTGTCTGTCTTGCTCATTTTAGGTAAATAGAGATCCATTTAATAACCTTTAAGTTTATTGTTTAATGCTGACTTTGTTGGCTTAACCAATGCAAGCCCCTTTCTTTCCCACCTCAAGATGTTTGTTCCAATTTTCATTTCACACCCTTGCAGTTGATCCAACCGATGCAACTGTTTAAATGTCTGTGCTGTAAATTGGATTACTTGAATGATCCAGGCTAAAAATAACTTCAGCCTGAATTTTTTAAAACAATGTTTTGCTGCTAAAGTGATGGTATTATGAACATATGTCTTTTTGGAGCAATACTTTGACCTTTATGCTTTCAGTGTGAAGTCCAGCTTGTTTTTCTGAATGACTTTTTTTTCTGGTTGAAGCAATACATTAACAAGTTGCTTTTTGAATACTCTGAATTTTAATTTCCCTCAGACACTTAGAAAGAAAAACAAAAACTTCAGTTCACATTGATATCGGTGACTACATCAGAGTCAGTAGAATCATGAAGAATAAATACCTTTCTGTAGCCCACCTTTCTTGAAAGAGTTGTTCATTGTCTGCAAGCCCTCCATGAATCACACCCAGAAAAAAAACCCCAACACTAGTTAACAGACCACAGAACAAATATGCAGGCTAGGCTGTCTGTCAATATATGCCAGAGTGAACATGCCCTGTAGCGGACAAATAGTGCTGAAGACTTGATAAATGCATGTGGTACTGCGAGACCAGTAATCATCATCTTGGTTAGTATGTCTGAGATTGCACAGGCCAAGGAAACCACAGACCTGTTTCCAGCACGTAGGACATCAGAAGCATCAGAAGAGGTGTTATGCTGTTGTTCTGCCTATTGAAAGGGTTAAAGTTGAAAAATCACTGCTAGAATTCTTTATGTGCACTTCTACACTGGCTGCCAATTGAGAGCAGTGGATCCTGATCTCTGTGTTCCTCCAGTCGTCAAGCTGCTGCTTGGATTCTGCCATATGACTGATTTTGTGCATGTTACATGCAGCACCTGCTGCTCTGAGTAGTACTTTGGAGAACGCCAGGAAAACTGAATATGCATTTTTTCCTCATGACTTCATATTAACTAAAAGCCTGTGACATACAAAACTTGATGTTGTTACAAGTGCTGCTTCTGAGAAATAGCCTCTCCCTCTCTCCAGGGACAACAGAAGATTGAGCTGGAAATCTGGACTTCAAATATCTCCTAATTTGATTGATTTTTTTTTTTTTTGTCACAGACCCATGCAAAAAAATTATATCTGTTTGAAATATATCAGAATTGTCACTTTAATGCATGGGCATTTTTTCATATCAGCAACTATAAGTTGCTCAACACTTAGGTTAGGATCTAGAAATAGTGGCTGGAAATACTCCTCATAAGAGCAAAGTTTTTGACAATCTCTATGCCTTGCAGATAATAATTATGTTTAATTTTTATTTTGTTTACTCTAACAAAAACTGAAAGTAACAGGAAATAGATAATGTAATAAATCTTGCCTTTATTGTGTAGGCAAGAGAAAACATTATAGTTTTCTTATCTGGCCTGTAAAAGACAAGACTAATCCTGTTTGTAATCAGAAAAGTGTCTCATCAGCATCTTTGCAGTCAGATTAAAAAAACTGTGATGCCCAAATTATAAGACCACAAATCAGCATGCATGACATTTCTAGTGCAAAAAACCAGTTGCACTAGTAAATCCTAAGGAAAAATACAATAGTGGATTCACAAAGTGTGTGTGGACTTTTAGTTTTCTTCCTTTTTCTTGTACATACATAAAAACTAGTTTTCATTAAAAGTGGTTAACTAAACCAGCTGTAGTAAGGCTAAGCTGCTGCAGACTCATGGATAAAGAGACAAAAGATTTAATCCACTTCTGTCCTTTGCTGTCCCAAGTGTGTGGCTACTCCTGCTGATCTCTGCAGCTGTGTATGTAGTAGAAACACAGATGATTAACCATCGAGTCTCTTCAAGTTCAGCATGAGAACTGGATGCAAGTTCATGCAATAAATTTGGCCATCAAAATACTTGGGAAAGAAAAATTTGACTAGAAAATCTTTTCTTTCAAGATCTTCTTGTCCTCCTCCAGTCATACAATTCACAGAAACAATAAAAAAAACACAAATATTTTTCAAAAAGTTTGATATATACACTGTGTGTTTTGTTTGTAAGTATCAGTAACTTTAAAGATAGAAGGCTGAACCCTGCAACATCCTTTGCACACCTCTGTAATAAGCAAGATTTAGCTCCTAATGCAGTGTAAACACCAGAACTAAAAACACCGTGAAAGTTCTATGAAATGTACATATAAATCCCTACACATAGAATCCTAGAATCCTAGAATCCTAGAATCATAGAATCAATTGGGTTTGAAAAGTCCTCCGAGATCATCAAGTCCAACCCTTGGTCCAACTCCAATCCATTTACTAGATCATGGCACTCAGTGCCATGTCCAATCTGCTTTTAAATGCATGAAGTGGCCTCATGAATTGTTGCAGATGCCTCAGTATTAAATGATTAACTGCAGAATAATATCCAAAAATAAATTACAGGCAAAAGATACAGGCCGAAAAAGGCCTACTCTCCAGGGAAATAATTTTCTCTGTTCATTGTTACTTCATATTACCCATCCATCATTTGGTCATCAATTCCAGTCATCCACTTGTTGCCAAGTCTTCTTTCAAGTTTCCTTATCCCTTCTTCATTGTATCTTCCTTTTTCCTGGAATGTCTGCTGGCTCTCCAGGTTGGGTCAAATGTAAGGAGCGTCTGGGGTCTTGAGGAGCTGTGTTGGTTTCTTGGGGCTTTTCAAATCCATATATTTTGTCTTTTGTGCTTGCACAGCTACTTCATTACTTCACCCAAGAAATGCTGGTGTATCAAACAAGTGTGGAGAAGTATCTGTGCCTCCCCCATGGCCTCTTGGGCGGGATGACACCAACCAATGTCACCTTCTTGGGGGGCTGATTAATCCGTGTATATTGGCTTACAGTAAGATACAAGTGTTGTTTCTCCTTTTTTCCCATTCAAAGGGAGTATTTTCTACCTTACAGTTTCTGAGAATTTCTGGCCAAATTTGCATCCCAGCTTACTGTCATGTATCTAGAATTTTTTCCACCATGTTAAAACAAATTGTAACTTTCTGCTCTTCAGGAAGTTCTTTTGAAATTTCCTGTGTAATATTATTATATTGGTTAGGGCATCATCAAATGGCTGGGGCACCACTTTCTAAGAGAGCAATTTGTGTTGTGTCACCTGCAGAAGCACAATGTAAAGTTACTTTTTAAAGGAAGTTCAAGGACTGATCTTACGTCTACTGCCATGAACATAACCATTTCACAGAGTTTTTCAAGGATTTTTTTCTTGTGAAATTGGGCAATAAACAGCACACTTTCCTTCCACTGAATGCTTCCTTGACTGTTTCTGTGCTCTTCTTTTTGCTTTCTCGCAGTTTGGCAGCCTAAGGAAACAGATATAGTACAAGTTAAAATGGCAGTATTAAAATTAACATCAAAATGTAGTTTCAGTCCAGTTGCATTTGAAAACAAGGTTTTCAGAGCATAGGTAAGTGCCAGAATATTTACATTCTTACTTCAGCTGAGTCCACAGTACATGTATTTATAGATTCAGTCATCACTCTCAATAATCTTAGCTGATGTACATAGGTAATTAAAACATAAGTAAATAAAAGAGTGCTGGAGTTGAGAAAAAGCTTTATTTTCATTGGTTTTATTTGTTTGTTTGCTCTCTAACAAATCTATCTCTGTATTAGCCCTATTCATTGTAGTAATTGATCTTGATTCTGAAAATACGATTATCCCCCATTAACACTCCCTTTCAAGGAGCATTATCAAAACAGAGACCCAAGCCATAGTAAGCTATTAAGGTTGAGTAAGAAAACTGTGGTTGTACCAGAACAATAAATGTTAAAAGCAAGAAAAAACACAATCAATTGCTGCTTTATCACTCATATGCCCATACCAAAGTCACTGGCATCAGGATGACCTTCAGCCAACAGAAATGCACCTTTTCTGCTCTACTCATCTAGGATCCCTGTTCTGGTGATTCTTGTCATTAAACCAAATGAAATTAAACATGAATCTGCCTTCATTTATTAGAATTACTTTAACATGAAATCACAGCTCAGTGGTAGAATCATCTGCAATAATGACTTGCTTGCATTATCCCTGAATTGGTTTTGGCCTGGACAAACTGGCATGATTATGTACACTGTACAGGAAAGTTTTGGAGATTAATTGATATCCATGACCATGCTCAGAACACAATTTTTGATGAAGCCATCATGGCTTTGGTAGTAAGACTTTATCACCTAAACACAGTCTGTGTCATGACAATTGTTTTCAGAGTATTCACCCATTTCATTTATAAGTATAGGAATAACCAAAACCAACTAGAATTCACCAGAAAACAACAAAAAGTGCTCCATTTCTTGTCAGAGAATTTGGGCATTTTTTTCTTCAGACTCAGATTACACAAAGGCTATGCCACATCTTAGAAAAGTTGTCTCTCAGACTCTGTTGGTGTCCTTTAAAAATTCTGAAAATAAAACCCGAGGTTCAAAACTACTCTGGATGAAGATTCAGGCGCAAACAGGGAGTGTTCATCAGTCCCCTCTGGGAGAGCTGCTCACCCTAAAGAAGTAAATTTACTTGTGCCATGTGTACAGGAGATGGGCAAACTTTGCCTCAGTTTTTACCAGTAAGACAGGTGGCCCTCAAGACAACTGGCCTCCGGAGCTGACAGAAAGAGACATGGAGCTGAGTAGCCCCCCTGTATTCCAGGAGGAAACAGTTAGTCACTTACTGAGCCAGCTGGATCCTCACAAGTCTATGAGACCAGACAGGATCCATCTCAGGTCGTGAGGGAGCTGGCAGAAGAGCTTGCCAAGCCACTCT
>VWZD01004075.1:0-25227 GCA_013396695.1 Sakesphorus luctuosus | reverse complement strand
GAGCGGGTCCAGAGAAGAGCAACAAGGCTGGTGAAGGGACTGGAGCACAAGTCCTATGGGGAGAGGCTGAGGGAGCTGGGGTTGTTTAGCCTGGAGAAGAGGAGGCTCAGAGGTGACCTCATCACTGTCTATAACTACCTGAAGGGAAGTTCTAGCCAGGTGGGGGTTGGTCTCTTCTCCCAGGCACTCAGCAATAGGACAAGGGGGCATGGGCTCAAGCTCTGCCAGGGGAAATTTAAGTTGGATATCAGAAAAAATTCTTTCCAGAGAGAGTGCTCAGGGATTGGAATGGGCTGTCCAGAGAGGTGGTGGATTCACCATCCCTGGAGATTTTTAAACTGAGACTGCACGTGGCACTGAGTGCCATGATCTAGTTAATGGACTGGAGTTGGACCAAGGGTTGGACTTGATGATCTCGGAGGTCTTTCCCAACCCAATTGATTCTATGATTCTATGATTCTATTTGATTTCTGATCAAAAAAAATATGACATCACAGTTTTCAGTCTTATTTGCTTGCCTGGAATGATGTATCTTTTTTGCTTGATCAGTGTTTTGCTAAGTCATTTCTTCTAATGCCTTCATTCTTTCACATTATATATACAGCAAGTATTCAATAATAACACTAATGTTACTTATTGAATAATATTTTTGATGTTTGTGGTTTAGTAAAACAGACTTCTCTCAGGTCTTTTGCACCCACAAAAAAGAAATCCTTTTCATTTACTTGTCTAATTAGAATTTTTACTGGCTTTGTTCTCTGCAATGCTCCCTATAAACTCTGCTTCCAGATATAAATTCTTATCTCCATTCTTTCATCTGGAGTGAAAAATAAAGCAGACATAACAACATACAAAACAAACATAAAAAAAAAATCTCACAAAATTGGGAACAGTGAAAGGCTGGATTGTTTCGCAGGCAAAGACCAGTCATCTTCACTTCTTAAAACTTGGGTAATTCTCTTCTGGAGGTAGTCAAAAATGAAAGTAAATGCCTCCATTATCTAATTTGAGAATATTTATAATTAGCAGGAAAGAGCAAATATATACTGCTTGTGCTGAAAGGGGAGGTCTCTGGAAAGAAATGCTCCCTTTTTTTTTGCATTCAGGGGAAAAATTAATCCCAAACTTTTTCTTGTTTGCCAAGATATTCTCATACAGATCTTGAAACACATTTTTTTACTCTCTTCTACAGCAGTTGGGTGGAGTCTTTTTTTGTTTTTTGTTTGTTTCTTTGTTTTCCTAATCACACGACAATTTATTTCTGAGCCCACTTCCTGATGCCTTCCTAAAAGATACACATTTGGCAATTGATTTGTGACGTTTTGTTAGTTATAGCAATTGTATGAAAAAACCCACAAAACTCAAGTACATTCCTGAATGAAACTTCAGCAATGATGATGTTTTCATTAGTGTTTCTATGGACAGCCGTCACACAAAATTTTAACTCTAAGACACAGTACTGACTCAGTATTTTTCATCAGCATCACTAAAAATTTACTACTGTCCCAAGGGATTTTGTTTTAATCCTTGTGGTATTAACATTCAATTTTGTGGCTTGGCGAAATGACCAAGAGGTGTTGGCTGCAGTAATACAGCAGCTGAGATGGTGCTACCCACTTGCCTGACTAAGTTCAGGGCTTGCTTTTGCTTCTTCCCTTCTTGCCAGAGTTGAAGAGCAGCAACCGGACCTGCTTTGATCACAAAGCCATAGTTACCAATCCAGTTCAGCTTCAGCACTCAGGAGAAAGGCGCTGAAAAGAGAACCGCTTGCCTTTACTTTACTTACAACTTTTCTTTATACCTGGAATATTCCCAGACAGCATCTTCTCCCAAGTAAAGATAAAACTCTGCTTTTCCCACTTCACTAGAGAAACACAAAACTTTGTTTTCCTACCCCTAGCTGTCTAAGGAACTGCCGGCTTTCTCTATGCCTGAAGCTGCCCTAGAAATATATAATTATTGGAACATGGATGTATGAAAACCTACCAACACACCTGGATCTGGTTTTGTTGGTGCTTTTTTTATTATTTCCTTATTATAAAGGAACATTCCTTCCTGTTAACTGTGCTGTTGTTTTTTCTTTTCTTCTGCCAATTTCAGTTCTATAAACAAGTTGCCTTATTTGCGCTGTTACCAGTTTTCACCCTTTTGCCCAACAACTTGTCATAATTTAGGCCACAACTGTCTCTAGTCTCTGTGCTAAATAGTAAGCTTCACTGATAGTAAGCTAACTGATTCTGTTTTCCCAAGTAAATATTCAGAAACAACCAAACAACAAATTTCATTCTCTTTGCTGCCCTTGCTAACATTGCCTAGTTCTTCTCTTCACTTCTCTGTTCTGCTTGTCTTTCTTGATGGGGCACTTGTTTCCCAACTTTCCTTTTTGTCTTGCTAACATTGCCTAGTTCTTCTCTTCACTTCTCTGTTCTGCTTGTCTTTCTTGATGGGGCACTTGTTTCCCAACTTTCCTTTTTGTCTTCCCTTCACTCACCACCTTTTCCATACTACCTGTCATTAGTTCTGTGGTCAGAGCATTACAACCATTTGTTTCAATTTCTAACCATAATAAAACCTATCAATCCAAATACGTTCTGATGCTTTTAAATAATTGCAGCCCACAATGACAGATAACATTAATTAAGCCATTAAGCGATCCTAGAAATACCGTTCAAAGAAATTAAGCTGCTATGAGCATTGACTTCTACCTCCCTAACTATCAAAGCAACATTCCATTTTTTTTTTCTCCTTTTGTGGGGGGTTTGTGTTTTGGGTTTTTTTGGGGGGTGGGTGGCGGGGTTGTCTCTGGGTTTTTTTCTTTGTTCAAGTTTTGGGTTTTTTTGGAGAGGATGTTAAATGCAAAATAATCATTTATTTGTCATGCTCTACTTGAGTCATTGTACAAAGGCACTTCACCTGTTTCATATCTTCCATCCATCATTTAGACACTGAGACATAACCCCTGAACTCCTAAAGTGGTTGCTCCACGCAACTGGAATTCAAAATGCAGGGAATGTTCATTGTATCAACTGGCACTGATCAGGTTTACAATATGTCAACACTTTCTACTGTGTTTAGCAAGTGCATGTCAGAAGCAATTGATGGTCAAAAAAAGGGAAGAGGAATATGCAAGTTCTTACAGCTGATTTATTAAATAATTGGATCCAGGAAAAAGCTTTTTGAAAAATAAAATTAAAACCGAGTCCAAACTGCTGAATATTGCTTTACATGGTATATAGAAAGAGCTGACTTGACACTGACTGTCCTTAGAGGAGAAAACTTCTTTTCTGTATCCCCTTTTTCCTAACTGCATTAAGTACAACTACACTCCTCAACCATAATAATTGGGGTAAATGTGAGGTTTAAAGCAGAGCTTTAGTGATGCTCTGTAGCTTGAATAAAAGTAATTTTAGTTCTAACAACTTAATTAAGAAATTCTGACTTGAGCAGTGAGTTTTCAAGGTCTGTTCTTTTAAATGTCAAGAAGCACAAATGTCTGGATATTCTGAAAACTAGTTTGAAATTTGTGGCCTTTATAAATTCAGACCTGAGCTTACAGCTCTTATTTTAATGCCCAAATGCAAAGTCAGGAACAAGAAAAGACACTATGAGGGTAAGCTTGAAAGAAATGGAGGATTAACCCCAAATTGATTTCAGAATATACTTTCAGTCTTTCATTTTTGCCAGGTGTTAANTAACTGAGCAGAGCATGTTTTTGAAACATGGACCACTGAAGCACCACAGAGAAGGAAGAGTGAGGCAACAGTGAAAGCAGATAACATACAGTCTGCAGGTTAAACTCATGATTTTTTAACCTATAATTCAGGGAAAAGACAAAGAAAGGTTTATGACTAGCAGTCTACCCAGGCCAAGAGTAATGGAGTACGTGCATGTGCAATAAATTCTGTATTTATCAATACTGTGCAGGTAGAATTTTTTTCTCCTTTATTTTTTTCCCTCCAACAGGAAAATTGGATAAGTGTAAGCAGATCATTGTTAGTGAGCCTATTACCTCTTCTGTATGTCTATAAAGCTGCTATTCTAATCTTCAGTCATATTTATTGTTTAGCATAACAGGATCCATACGCAGGGAAATAACACTTTCTCAAATGTGCATCACTGGCAAACCTCCTCCATCTAAAGCTGTTTCCAATGTAAATAAGTAAAATAATATGTTAGAGATGCATTTGCTTTTACTTTCTTTAAAAAGTACCTGAAGATTAAATTTCAAATAATGCTGTTTATTTTCTATTTGTTAGTTTTTAAAATGTTATTTTCAAATACTTTGCAATGAAAATTTCCACCAGCATATGAAAGATCCTATAGGATTTGCCACAGTAGAAAGGATAATGAAATTAATTTCACCTGCAGGCCAAGGAATGCAACTTTATCTCACAAGCTTTTAGAAAAGTAGGTTAAGATATCAAAAATTGATTGCAACAGTATACAAATGTATCATATGAAATAGTTCCACAGCCTGGGAAAATGTCCAAAGGCTTCTTATCAGGAAAGCAAATACTTTCCTAGACCATCCCACACCTTGGGGAAAATGTTACTCAAAAAGAGATTATTTTCATAAACATCATCTTTACAGCTCCTTCAATCCTCTCTGTAAAAAGGTATTTTTCCAATGGCATTTGTCCATCTCTCAAAATTCAATATTTCAACCAGATAATTTACTACCAAGGGTAAAAATAAAGGCTGTTACCTATTTTCTAATTAAATCAGAGTAGCTCAGCCTGTCAGCGAGCAAGAATTAATGATCACCTTAACCACACACCTTAAATGTGGGGAAAAAAAAAAAAAAAAGCTCCAAGAAAAAGAGCTTTCTAATGAAAAAAAAATAAAAAAGAAAAAAGGAATCTCTATTTCTCTGGCTTATAATTTACTCTTTTGCTGCTTAATTTGATGTAGTAATGACAATAACTATTCTGTGTTCAAGGTAATACAAAACATTTTTCTTGTGCCTCAGTTTTTGAAACCAATTGCATCAGGATGACATTTTCTGTTTAATTTCTTAGAGAAATCCTTTGATTTTTCCTGAATGTGAAAAACTGGGAAATATAAAAATAAAATTTGAAATTTATAAGCCAATAGAATTTTGGAAGGGTGGATTTTGTGGTTGTTGGTGGTTTTTTGGGGTTTGGGGGTTTTGGTTGGTTGACTGGTTGGTTTTTTGTTTTGTTTTTCTTTCCTCTTAGCATGCATTTGTTGCCTAACGGTACAACCTTACAATCCTATGATTGTAGAGAAGGAATGTGTTTTTCCATCAGCATGAAGTTAGGTCAATCTGTGTGACTTCTACTGTAGGATTACTGTCTAGGGTTTGTCTATGGAGAAATGACAAAACAGAGACAGACAGATTAGAGCACCTAATCTTTATTAACCACTCTACATAGACACACACTGATTCTGTGATAAAGGTGTCATATTTTGGACTAATTTACTAGTTACTAGATGACCATTACAATGAAGCCTATTAACAAATCTCTTTTTCAGGACTATGAGATGAAGCTTTCTTGAATTCCTTGCCCTCATTCACAATCCAGTCTTCTGCATACAATATAAGCTAATGGAATTAATTTAGATTTTGATAATTTGTTTGAATAATTTTCTTTTTTTATATTTTCTGGCCAGTAAACAACCAAAAGAATTAACAGTGACAGTTGTCATTATTTTTACTCTTTACTACAGTCTTATTTTATATGAAATCTGTTTCTAATTCTTGCTTAGGGATCTGAGAGGCACACTGAACAGTGCTTAAGAAACTTGTTTTTATATAAACATACTCATTATTTCAAGAAAATTCAGGGATCACCAAAAAATAAATAAACCAATGCAGCAGGCAACCAACATAGTACAGATGAAACTGGTTTTGTTTTTGGTTTGTTTGTTTGTTTATTTGTTTATTTATTTATTTATAAATTGGGGCTTTTTTAATTGAGAATGGTTTTTTATAATATTACTGACTGAATCTTCAGTAATGTAAATGAATAATATTACATATTTGAATTTCAAATGCCTAAATAAAGCTGTACTATCTTTCAACAAAATCAGTGTAAAGAATTTGAAATTTACAGGACAAAATCCATATTTCAGCATTTATCTGCTTTAAAATTAGCATTTGAGCAAGACAGTTTACATACTAGAGCTCTTGTTAAGCATATATTGCAGATAATTAAAGCAAAAATTTATTTTTCAAGATTCCAGAACATAGCAAGCACTAGCACTTGATTTCTCACTTTTTCTGTTAATATTATGAAGGTTTTGTCATTGGTGAAATCATGTAAGCATGATTGTGTAATGCCAGGGGCATTACAGAAGAATCATTAAGGTGCTATGGAATCAAAAATGTGCATCATTCCAAATATTCTTCCAACATTACCCCTAAATACTAACAAGTCTCTGTCTGAGGAGTCGGAGGCAGCCAGGCATGATGATCTCTTCATCTCAGGAACTATCCCACTGGTGAAGTTTGGCTTGAGCAGCTCCTGCCCCTTGCTTTGATGGGATTGAATTAGATCAAAGATCAGACTGCTGTCATCACATGGCTGCTTCACATCCTTCCACTTACAGGGCAAATTTAATCAGCTTATTCCGGGTCACAAGCAGGCAGGCAGACTTGCTCTTGAAAATAGTGTTAACTCTCATGGAAAAGGGGTTTTGACCTTAGTTCCTTTAGGTGTTCCCTGCTGAACTGGGTCAGGCCGCACTCGCTGTCCAATGCTCATTTCAAGTACATATTTTTCCTGCTACAGGGTGTATTACACTATAGCTGTTACAGCTGTTCAGTGTTTTCCTACTGGTTATTATAATGGAAGAAAATATTTTCACTGAAAATATGTCTTTGCCTTTAAAACACATTTTAAACAAGGAAACAACATGGTAGTTTAAAGACAAAAGTAATTTTCATTTATAGTTTAATTTTCCTTCCTTCCTTCCTTCCTTTCTGTCCTTCCGTCCTTCCTGTATTTTAATAAGCATTTTTTAAAAAATTTTATATAAAACCTCCATTACCATTACAGTCTCTGTAATTTTTCCTTTTCCTCATCAATTAACCTTTGAACTCCCTATAGAGACACTGTTACAGGTACTTTCCCTACTGAACTGCTTTACTTGCCCCTGCCTTCTGTGCACCTGTGATGCCATAAACTAGTCACAGATGGCCTGCTAACATATAATCACTGTCATTCGTCATGAAGTTGATAGCTGTATCACTTTCTCTTGTTTTGCAGAATCTACTTGACAGGTCAAAATTTCGAACCTCTGTAAGTTCTATAAGGAAAAAAAAAATGGAGAAAGAGTCAAAGGTGAAGCCCCAGCATGACTCCAGCCTCTTGAAATGGAGTAACAAATCTCAGATGCCCAGAATCCCTCTGTGCTGAGTGCGGAAACTGATGCCAAAACAGTGAGCCCTGTGAGATTTCCAAATTAACGCTGTCCTCTAGTTACCCAGAGCAAGGTAAACACAAAATATGAGGCTTTTTTTTTTTTTTTTAAATCCCAGAGCTTCAATAAGGTGTTTCTGTTCCCAGACTCTTCCTCTTGGCAGGTTTTTTTTGTTTGTTTGGGTTTTTTTTTATTAATTTTCCCTGAAATACTGGTCCAGGACCATAACAAGAGAAAATAATTCCCTTGCCCTTGTAACAATTTCTTAGTTGTGGTGTTTTCCCAAGAAGTCAGTAAAGATAGATGGTGTTTTCTTTTTTATTTTCTTACATACATATAGTGATATCTCTTAGCTTTTCCAGGAGGATCTGTTTGACTTTCCAGGAAAGGGTCACAAGTGACCCCCCTAAGTACTGGTGAGTGTTACCATATGGGAAACAGCTCAAGACAAAGAGCAGAAAAGGCAGCCTGATTGTACAGCTGGTGGTGGGGATGCTACTTCAGGAGACCCAGCCCTTGGTACCATTTTCTTTCATTGGGACCCTTCTGCAATTTGGATCCAACCACCACCAGTCTGTGGAGCAGGATAGGAAGGAACTGAAACCTGAGACTAGATCTTAAAAAGTCTTAGTGTGAAATAGGCTTCCTCTGTCTACCCTGAGACACTGCAAGACCTATTCAGACTTTCAAATAGGCTTCCTGGCTAAAGCAGTTCTTTATTCTTAGACCTTCTTGCAGGTGTTTCTGTTTCAGAGTAAACCTAATTTTCATATCAACCTAATTGTAATATCAATTTTAAAACTAGATAAAGTCTTTATATTTGTAGTTTGCTTTTACATAAACTGCCTTATTAAAAGAAACATTTTGTAAGCAGCAATTATCTAAGGGGAGTTTGCCCTACTTCAATAATTTTCACTGGAGAAGTAGCAAATTATCCGCTTTTCAAATTAAACTTTGACAGCAATAAGATGAAGCTTGGAACCAGAAACCAGGGACAAGTCTTTCAGGAGTGTGACAGTTAACTTCTGGATACTCACTTGAAATATTTCCTAGGGAGGAATGTCTGAAACTTATAAACCTTTAAAATCTGACCCTATATGCCCTGATCTTCAAACTTTTACTGCTAGATCATGCTTCTGCTATCAACTCTGCCTCTCAATTTTGAAACTCAAACACTTTAGAAAGAAAAGTGAAAGATACATCTTATGAGCCCAGTTAAATGAATTGCATCCAAATAAAAAAGAACTTGACCTAAAACCAGCACAAGATTAACATGAAGAGATTTTGGGACCTCATGATGTCACCCACTGTCCTTGTAGCATTTATAATTAAAAGAATGGATAGCAGCTGCTGCTTGTTTATAGGGCAGCCTGTTCTATGAGTGGTACTGTGTGTTACGTAGCTGAAGAACAGTTACTTCATTATGCCCCTACAGTAACCTCTATTGAAATATTTTTCATTTTTCTCAGATAAATTTTCATTGATTGAAAGTGTTTTACTTTGCTACAGTTATACTTTGCACAAACAAACCTATTTCCCTAAGCTAAAGGAAGGAAGCCAGATTCCTATGCACTGTATCAGTGTCCAAACCACCATCAAATAACAAAATCATTATGTTACAATTTCTGTGTATCGGAATGCTCAATACCAAAAAGGAAAATTTCTCTCAGTTCCACTGCTATATACATTGTAACATGCTAAATAGAGACATTCCTGAGAAAACATAAGCTAGCTATCCATGGAAATAATTTCAGACAAATTTAGGAATACTGTGACTATTTTGAAATCTGACTAGGAGAATAAAGGGGATTTTCTTTTTTTACTTTTCCTTCTGTCTTCTCTCCACCTTTCAATACACAAAACTACTTGAAAATGTAAAATATGATAGTCTGTGGATAGAACTGAAATCGTATTTTGCAGCAACTAACTTCAGGGTGAACCAGTTCACACAAATTAAGAATAATCTTTTTGCAATTGACATAGAATAATTCAGGTTAGAAAGGACCCTTAAGATCATCAAGTCCAACAGTTAACTCAGGTCTGCCAAATCACCACTAAACCATGTCCCTAAGTGCCACATCTACACATCTTTTAAATACCTCCTGGGAGACTGACTCAATCACTTTCCTGGGCAGACTGTTCCAGGGCTTGACCATCCTTTTGGTGAAGAATTTTTTTTCCTAATATCCAATCCAAACCTGTCCTGGTGCAACTTGAGGCCATTCCTCTTGTCCTGTGCTTTTACTTGTGAGAAGATGGCAACTTCCACCTCACTATAACTTCCTTTCAGGTACTTGTAGAGAATGATAGTTTGTGGGTAAGAAATGAAAATTCTGTCACAGCACATGAACACAATATCAGCTTAGTGTTGTCCTCCTCTTTGCTTATACCTTCATTTTGTATGTAGAAAGATTTTTGTCTATTACTTTTTTTCCTTATGAGCTTTGTTTTCTTAGGAGTATACTGGCTTGTTCTGAGAGCTTGTTATGTTCACAACTTCAAACAAAATAGTGATGATTCATTTTAGTGAGGTTCCAAGTAGGTGAATTTAATTGCCATATTTTTGTTCAACATAAACTAAAGCAGAACAGAGAGAAATTTGAACATATTTAATCACAGAGTGCTGTCATGCTGCTGAGGAAAGTCATAAACAGTTGACTCCAAGCTGGGAACATCATGCCAAACATTTTTATCTGGAACAGGACTGTATGTTCCACCAGTGTGCTGCAAAAGGAGAGCATTAACACAGGTTGTTCAGTACAAGAAGAAAAATGTTTCGAAAATGAAAGAGGTCAGGACAGCAGGGTGGAATGGGACTGGAGGATATTGTGAACCCAGAAAAGAAGAAACTACTAAGTTTCTTAATCTGAGTAATATTATTTCCTACATAATCTATTCAGAAAAGAAGGAAGTAAAAAAATTCCCAAGGGACAATGTTTTTCCCCATTATACTCAAAATAAGTAATATTGAGTGACAGACAACTGAATCCACTACGATTAGCATACACCTTCCTCACTGGCAACAAGATCAAACTGAGGACTATATGAGCACAATATATGCATCGTGTTACTAAAAGTTTTCTAAGCATAGGAAGGAAATGATATTGCTTTCATGTTACTTTTGGCTTTCAATTCCAGGACTTGGATGAAAAAGGACTGTAATAATATTTTAACCTGCTTATAGGGATTCAAACACATATCTCTCAGCAGAGTGCCCTAATCACTCTGTGGTTCAGAGAAGGAAGTACACTCCACATGCCTACTGTTGAAATTGCTCCAGGATTCACTGGTGGAGGGAAAAGAGGTCAGAGAGACAGATGGAAAACAGATTGTATTCCTGTTGTAAGGCATTAACCTTGGAGAAACACAGTCCCTCTGCTAATGTTTGTGCTATCACAGGGTGTGGGTGGAATGCATGTCTCGTTCCAGGCTGCAGTCCCAACATCTGGGACCGCAGCCCAGGTCAGCTCAGTACCATAACTATGAAAGTTTTGTACTGAGTTAAACTACCAGTTCCACACCTTAAACACTGAGCACAGTCACATTTTCTCTTAAGCTGCCTGGTTTTGGCTACACTTTGATCCTTCACTTTCAGCAGGTATGATATCTGTTCTAAACATTGCCTTTACTATATGATCTATAAGAAGATTTGGGCTCCTGTGTGTTGCACAGACAGGGAAGCCTGGATCTGGATCTGGATCTTTTAAAGATGAAGCATGAGTGCAGCTTCAGCCCTGCACTAAATATATTTCTGCTTAAGAATAAGTTCTGAGTCATCATTCTGGTGTCCCTAACCCTCTCCATGCTGTGACTGGAGTCAGTGAGTTTCTTTCAGAATTTTGGCTTGTCTGAGGGCCAGGCTGACACTCTTCAGGGCACCATGCTACCTTACTTGTACAGGCCTGCATTTGCACCCTATGCCTTATGTTTTTATTCATCAGTTATGTAGCCCTTATGTAAAATTACTGATTAAGCAGTTCCTGGGCCATAGACTTCATCTTTCTTAGTCTAAGATCTTCATGGGTTCATTAGTACAGATAAAGTGCATCTTGTTTCTGGCCCTGCAACAGGACTTCCCCTCTCTTGTACTGCTTCTGCAGCTATTCTGGTCTTTGGCCAACTCTTGGTCAAGTATGCTCAAATTTATGCAGGTGGCTTAAAATCTATTTAAATTGGTAAATGAATGAAAAGTAAATCAAAATCAACAGACACTTCCCCTTAGCATACTGTGTGTTTTCTGTTATCAGAGTGTCTAAATTATAGAATGTCTGGTCTATGTCTTCTTTTATTTGTTGAGCAGCACTTAGTCCAAGTAAACAGGGGCATTCAGCAAAAACTAATCTAAACAGAGCATTCACTCCTTGATTTATTCTAAAACTACAAATTAGAATAAAGACAAATCTATATTTTCTTAAATCTCTGTTTTGTCTAGTAAGCAATGACTCTATGGGCCTTCCTTCAATTAGAGCTGTATATTGGTTTTGAGTTCAAATGACCACACACAAATTGCTCTGGTCTAGTGCCCAGAGAGTACATAGATTTCTTATAGCTATTCCTTTATGAAAGTTGATTTCTGCATTTTCTATCTTGCTTGTTATTTGAGAAATTAGCTATGTCTTTTGTTCTATGTAAAGTGCATTTTTCCAAGAGGATATTGTTACTACAAACTGCTACATAAAAAGATCTTTCTTTTGCTTTTGTTTCCCTTAAGGGCTATTTAATACAATCCAATTCTTTCAATGATTCAGATTAAATTTTTTGGTTGTTTGAGCATCTTTCACCAAAGCTCTGTCCTCTTATGAGACCAAACCTCTGGATAGGTGAAAATCATCATTTATCAACATGGGCAGGAACAGAAAACCTAAAATGAATGCAAAATCAGGTATCTTTTGATTTACCTAGTCAGAAAACTGCATGCTAAATGCCTGAAAGTACATTCAAAATCTCATTTATTTTAACCTCAGCAGATCTGTGTTATTTGAATTGAAAAGTCTAACCATTTTTTTCTTTGAAAAAATGACACCACTTCACAGGTAATATATAAGTCAATATACATTAGTGTAAAACTTGAATTTCTTCATATCTTAACAACTGCATATGCTTCAAGACACAACACTTTTAATCCCCAGCACTGGTTCTGTTTTGTCCCTACCTGTCTGTATGATGCTGACTGACACCCCAACTTTTAGCCAGCCTGTCTATATTTCTCCTTCTTTGCTTGATTACTCGGTATCTGGTTCAACAGCCAACACAATTAGAATCTCAATTCTACTTTAGTGACAGTGATAATGCAAATGGTAACTTATCCATTCAAATAAAGGAGTGAAAAAAATCCTTACTACTTAGAAGTATATGTGAATAATATATTTTACATCCTTTCTTGCTATAATTTGAATTATATCTTGTTAGTTTGGAAAAATCTTGTATCTCTAAAATGGGGGATGTTGCCTAGGATTTGTAAAGTAAACAATTCTTAATCTAGACTGAGTTTTTCCCTGCTGTACACACCCTGTAACTTAACTATATCCCAAACATGCTACAGTCATTTAAAGGATATGTGTCTCGGCTTTCATTCAACAATTTTTTGAGCTGGAAAACTATGCATCTGTAAATCCAAGTTAGATCCATTTTATCCTATTCCATTGAGGCCAAAATGAAGACAGAAGAGTCACAATTATCTAATGTTACCCTTCCTGACCTCAGTGGAGTCTGGGGGAGTTTTTTCACTGAGTTCATGGAGTCAAAATTTTGACCTGGTTTACATCTAACCTTTGAAGAGAAGAGGGTGAGCAGCACCTGTAATCTCTTTTATGACTAGGTTATTAGGATATGAGGAAACCAAATATTTTTCCCAAAATAAAAGCCCATCTCTGGTATCTTTTTCGAGGCACCCTTATGATTCAGATAGAAAAAGAAACCAGAACTACTCCAAACCAAGAAAATTAATTAAATATGGAAAAAGTTATATAAGTCCAGTGTGTTTCACTTCATTTCATGTCACTCACAACTGAACCACAGTTGAAGGAATTGAAAAATATCACTCAGCATCCCAAAAGAAAATGATTCAGAATACCTTTTTTCCAAGATCTTCTCAGAGTACCTTTTCTCCAAGATCTCCTGTCTCTTTCTTCTCCCTGAAACAATTTGCCATGAAGAGGTAACATAATGATGCAATTGTGCCAATAAAGCCCACTGAAATCAGTGCCTGTGGTTTCAGCTCATTCCCACAGGGTGTGAGCACATACTGTTATAAGCAAGAGCAAATTTTAGAGGATCACTTGCAAACTGAAATTACACTGAAGTTTTAAAAACACTAACTCCTTCCTTGCCCTTTCTTTTCTCTCCTGTACCACAAGACAAATCTAATGGCTTTGTTATCTTTCCCTTCTTCTCCACAGAAATCAACTCTTTCTATCCTGTTGAATGAAAGATATAAATAAATCTCAGAAAAGTAATTATCAACATTTTTTCCCTAGTGATTACATCTTCTCTCATTAAAAAAAAAAATCTCCAACTGCACACCTTGTCCTGATTTGTAGCATCTTTCTATGTATTCAAAGAGAACTTATTTCACACAAATGAGTACTTGACTGCACATTTGTAAGGTTTTTAAACCTGAAAGTATTCCTCCAAGTTTAAGTATTTTGTTACTGCTCTTTTTTGCATTCTCCAAGAAAACTTGGTTTAATAAAAAATTATTTTATACTATTGCTGCATTTCAGCTACTGTGAGAGCAGTGATTTGCAAATTACTGAAACATGAAGGTGGCCTTTGCAGTGTTTCATCTTTTTGATCATGCAGGAATGAGTGTGTCCAAAGCAAATCTCTGTATGTTCTGACCACTTAACTACATGGCAATATTTTTATTTATATATGTTAGTACAGAAGACTTATTGTGTCAGTTTGTTAAATTGTTTTAATGCAACAATCGAAGGCTACTAAAGTAGTCTGATTTTTCCTGTAAGGAAAATAATTAATCACCAGCTATAAAGTTAAATTCTATAGTTCATAGAGTTAAACTTCAGTTACTGACATCATCTAAGAGTTTTGTAGGACCAAAAATGCCTAATTCAACACCTAAGGCAGTTTCAGTAAAAGATCTGCTTCTCAGTTCAGTCCCATAACCCACAAAATCCATACTCTAGCCCTACACTCCATGCTCATCAAACAATTTCCAATTCAGCTTCCACATTTTCTTCCCATCTTTGCCAGTACAGGAGTATCCTGGGTTGTGGTGCTCTTGGTTAAAGTCCAGTTCTGGGCCAAAGGAAAGAAATGTCCAAATATGCATGTCCATGAACTATGGTTCCCCCGAGGGAATTCAAACTCACCCTCATGTTTTCCAAAAAGTGTTCTAAAAGACATGCAGTTAAGAATATTTGAGATTTTGTACTAATAGAAAATGAAGCTACATAGAAATTTGGGGATAAAAAAAACCCCTTTTCTGATTTGTTGAAGCTAGGGCACCACACAACCAGCGATGCAGGACCTAGGGATCCAAAGAATGACTGCATCCTGGCAAATGCCTGCAGTAAAAGAAGTATGTGAACAACTACTTCAAACTATTTCTAATTTTTTTTCCTATAGCTTTTTAAAATGAAATACACTTACCATGTAAGTCCTGATGTTTGAGCTAAAAAGAGAAGGAGAAGTTCATAAAAATATCTATTATTAGTGCATCATGTTGGGTAGCTTAGAATGATGTCTTGCTCAGGAAGCAGCCTTCAGGGATTTCTTAGTCTCAGCCACATTGGTTATTCTTAATTTTCTTGCTGGTTTGAAACCTAGGTGTCTAGTTTCAAGAACTGGAGCTATTAGTTTTGTTATTTGGGCAATTAGTCTAGACCTTGACCTCAGAATTTGGCTCTGAAATCATTCTAAAAGCCTAGCTTTCAACATTGTGTGATATTTTATAGCTGCAGCTCTAGTAAATAGCAAGCGATTTCTAATGCCTTGCATTCCTTTTAAAATAAAACAGCCTTTTCTTCTTGCTGGGGGCTGAAGACAGATTGCCCTTCTCTTGTTCTTTTAAATGACGCATATGCCTCATTTTAATAACTTGTTTATATCTCAGTGACTTGTAATAAATGGTGGCATTGAAACCTTTGTAGACTAAGCATTTTTCCAACAGAGAGATATGGAAGATAGACAATAAGGATTTGCTGTTTTGGAGCTGTCATATGTGGGACAGTTTCTAGATTTGCCAAGTTGCATATTTATTAAAAAAACTACACATCTTAGTTAACATGATATATGTCAGGTACTATAGTTATAAGGCATTATGTCACATATAAAGCCAGTAGTCAAACAGTAG
Source organism: Sakesphorus luctuosus (assembly GCA_013396695.1). Lineage (NCBI taxonomy): Eukaryota > Metazoa > Chordata > Aves > Passeriformes > Thamnophilidae > Sakesphorus > Sakesphorus luctuosus. Next base: position 9,527 of record VWZD01004075.1, on the reverse strand, counting down.
AGCCTTGTTCAGAAATAAACTGAGGTGTCTGTCAAGTGCTTTGTGAGGGAACATATTCCCTTAATAAAACTCAGTAGATTTTACAAAATAAGAAAATGAATAGCAAGGGAATGAAGCCTTGTACAAAAAGTTACGTTTCTGATACAAATTGCAGTTGAACTAGCAATTGATTGAGATGTGTACCACACACATTAATCAGACATAAAAATGAGCACAGTTTATGGGAAACATATTTGGGAAAAGACATGCCTCAATACATTGCCACTGATAGGTAACTTCAAAGGAATCTAATAGAACTTAATATGTACTAGGACTGAATTTTGGCAGTAATTATATTTGTTTGACAATTCCTACAAATATTCTACAGTTTAATTACAGCAGGATTAATGTTAATAATAATAATGATAACAGCCCAACAAAAACCAGTAATATTAACTATAATTACAATAATAACTACTGCCTCAAAATCAGAAAATAAATCTCAGCTGCCTAAAATTATAACTTAATTTCTATAAAACTCTCTGAATTTTATAGTTTCTACCTTTGGTCTGCATTCTCCAATTCTGACACAGGAATAAAAAAGTTGTGAAACAATGAAAATAGGGTTATTTTTGAATAATTTCCAATCCAGACTGAGGAACAATCTTGGAAAGCTTGAGAGCCTATTCTCGTAAGATTTGCAGTTCAAATTTTAGGTGAAAGCGATCAACACAAGTCACTAAAACCTTGGTTTTGTGACTTCTTAGGCTGAGAATCACAGTTAAGTGATTAATATATTGGCTTCAGAAAGTTAATTGTCAAATGCTTACTAATGCTGAAAAAAAAACAAACAAAAAAACCTCAAAACACTGGGGATAGTCCAAACTGGTATATTTATAATACTTGAACCAAAAAAAGTGATCATGCTGAAGCCAAAATATGACAATCATAGCAATGTGGTTCGTTCTAATGCACACTGGCAAATGCTAAACACGTAAGAATTTAACAACATCAATTCAGCACTATCAAGTTCAAGCACAAAGTATTTCAGATCAGTGGATATACTATCTGTATGTAATTCTGAAGTCAACTGTGCTCATGAACTATGACCAATTTTTAATAATGTGGATGGATCTGTTTAAACAGTAAAGCCAAACCCAGTGAACATTTTGTTATATTTCTTAGCTTATTTCAAAACAGCACTTGGTTCTCATATATACAAGGAGAGATCTGAAAAATATGTGCCATAATAATTTACTGGATCCTTTATTGATTAATTCTGATTGTTTTATTCTAATTAGACAATTGTTTAGAACAATTCTTCTTGCCTTCCACCTCAATCTGAAGGCGGAAGTTGAAGAAAACTCTTTCAGTCTGTTCTTTGTGAAGCTCCAAAAGTAGAGATCGCTGAAAACTTCCAGACTGGCATTTCTTTGAAAATAACAACATAAACAGTTACAGATGAGCTGTGAGAAACAGACCAAGAACACCAAATCCAGTCTACCATTGCCACTTGGAACTATATCATATAATCACTTTAGCAATTTAATCCATTATGACTATAAAAGCACTTACAGTCCTAATTTTGCTATGTACTGGATGCTCCAAGACATCCTTTTAGTGGGTAGAAACCTGCTGCTTTTCAGACTATTTGAATTCATTTACGGTTTACAGACATATATTTTTGCACAAAGATTATCTTTGTATTAAAAAGTAATTTATAGTTACTTCTAGTAATCCAATATGTTTAGTAATGATGTGTCCATTCATGTCCATCTAATGCAATAAAAAAATGTTGCCATTGATGTGCATCACTTTTGCTGAGCCTTCAATGAGACCTTAGTGTCCACTCTTGTCACACACAAGGACCTTGGCAAAAGACAATTGATAGAAACAGGACTGGATCTCTAAATCAATAAATAGATCAATAGTTAAAAACCTCTAATGGATTAGCTTAATACAGCAGTCTGTTTCCTCCAAATATAGTACATGCAAACACTGCAAAATAGATTTCTGTAACAGAAATACAGAAGAACAGCAACAAGTGGTTTAAATGTGTGCATGTGTGAGTATACATGTATAAAAATACCTGTATAAATGTATGTCTGTGTATGAACATACATATATTTACAAACATGTGTATATACACATTCACATACGTATACACCCACCATTCACATACACTCATCTCTGAAGCTGTTTGAGGCCAGGCTGGATGGATCCTGAATCACCTGCTCTAGGGAAAGGTATGTCTGACCACGACAGGGGGATTGGAACGAGATGAATTCCAAGATCCATTCCAATCCAAACCATTCTATGATTCTATAATAAATACACATGTACATGTATACATATGTATATAAATATAGACACACATATATATTTGAAACTATATTGACATATATAGTGAATCACAGAATCACTTAGGTTGGGAAAGACCTCTAAGACCAAGTCCCACTGTAAACATATACACATGCTTATGTAGAAAAGTATGATACTGTTGTATTCAACAAGATATTGTACCCAAGGATCTTAGTGGTCTTTTCCAGTCTCAATGTTTCTCTGATTCTGTAATGTATAAACACTCTGTTGCTGATCAGGAAAACCTTTTCTGTGAAGCAGAAAATAAAAGATGTTGAAAGATTTCCTTTCTTCCATTAGCACACATTACATACAAGTGAAACTTTTTACAAATGCAAATTTTGGCTTGAACTCAGAATGTCATTGAAGTTTTGACAAAATCGTCAATCAACAGGCTGGAGATGGAACATTATTTTCTAAGCACTCATTTAGAAAAGGAAATAATTAAATTTATTTAGATTCCTCTTTTCAATGCTTCCCACTGTCAATTATCTGTACTCTGACTTAGAAGCTCTGTACCTTCTATAAATGTGCAATTTGAATGAGACACAGAAGCTCCAGCAACTCACTTGAAATTTCAAATTCAAACACCCTATGACACAAAACCATTTTCAATAACACTGGCAATATCGTTTTTCTCCCTTATGTTGTTAATGACATGCTATGCATGTCCGTTCCCTAACATCATTAAAACAAATCTATAGTCAGCTTTGTCTGTATTCTATCTAAGTGAACCTAGTACCTTTCTACTCCTTGAACTTTTTCAGCTCAGTCATGCAAAGTATTTTGCTTTCCTCTCTTCTCACTTAGTTCATCCAGACATTTGTTATTTTCCCACTTTTTTTGCACTGGGAAAAAACTATGAAATGTATTGTTTTTATTGGTACTCTAGAGTTTCTCCAGTTGACGACGAAACTGCACAAAAGGTGTCTGTATGGTTTACAATAATCCACCGTGGATGTGAATTACAGTGTCCTGCCAAAAAGCATTCTCACTGCGAAACTGCAGTGTCCATACAAAGGAAGGCTGGCAGAGAGCTGCTGTTTCGCTAAAACATCCCATAGAACCTGAAAAACACTGAACTCTTGAAGTCTGTTCCAGTGATGGGGTTCTCCAGTTTGAGGTCATAATTGAGTAGAGTTTCAGACAAACTTTCCATATCCTACTGGTATGGATGAAAACTCTTACTTCTCTTGTGTTGCACCAAATATTTATTACTTCACATCCTGGCACTTGGTTATTTGGAAGAATTTTTCCTTTTAAAGGCTCCATTGTTCCCTCTCCTCTGAACATAGCACAGAACTTGAATTGGTCTCCTCCTTCACTGCCAAGTCCATAGGCAGCTTCTGTGATACTACACTGACCACTGAACTAAAAATATGTAGTGTAAAATGACTCTTTGTTCTGAAACGACTGAGTTGGTTTTGTTTGTTTGTTTTTTTGTTTTCTCCTATTCACCTTCTTAATCCCTGGTACATAAATACGCATTTTGAGGTCTGGAAATCCCATATCTATCTCAAACTGTAATTGCTCAGACAGAATTTGGAAGACCTTTCAGCTGGCATTCAGCCTATAGAACTCCCAACTGCTTTCACATTCAGTTCAGCATGAATACACTTCTCCTTTAACATATTTTCATATGTCTTTGATTAAATTTATTGGAGGACAAAAATCTAAGAATTTGAAATTCATACTCAGTGTAAAAAAATAGTTTGGGTTCCATTTGGCTTTATATGCAAAATTCTCTGTATTTGAATCTAAACTGGGAATGACAATCTAACATGGCTTTTAGTTATAATAGCAAAATTACTTTGTCCAGTCAAAGTAATTCCTGCATTTAAGGGCAACATTAAAATTAGGCTTTGCTTCTTGAAATTGTTGTGTAAATCAGATACTTTGTTATTATACTCAGACCAAAGTAACCGAAAATCTGGAACTCAGACATCTTTCAAGGTTGTATTATTTATTCCACCGCTAAAACATCTAACAAAATACTTGTATTCCAGAAGATTGTGGAGAGACAGGCCTCAAATGGTATTCCTAACCCTAAATGTTTCAGGCATTTAAGAAGCCCCAGGAGTATAGTATTTTATTTTAGACTCTTCAAGCTGGAGTATGACACAGGGGCCTAACGTGGATTTACTACCATGTAGTCCTGGGATACTGCTCATCACAGGTCAGGGTTTTCAGGAGACAACCTCACAGCCATATTTTCCAATTTTTGTACCAAGCAAAAATATTTCAGACTCCTTTGATATATAATATCCTAAAGTATGGATTAAATTTGAATCTAAACTTGAAATACATGGAAATTATTGATATAAGGGATCTTATTTGTTACTTGGCCAATCTGAACAAAAACTAAAGTATTTTAAGATTCATGTATTTTTTATTTCAATGTATTTTTCATCGCTGGACAAAAATTTCAGTATAGTTATAATTTCTAAATCTTGGAAACTACATGATACAGTCCTCTGTTGGAAAATTGCTAAGAGGTTTTTGCACACATAAAAGGTCAAAAGAGTTCTTAAAGGCACCTTAATTTTGAGATTTTTTTTCTGAAAAAGTAAAAAACTTTAAAGTTTTGATTCCTATTAATCATACTGAAAACTACCAATGACAAGGTTTCCAATGACAAGGAAACACTATTAATAGTTTTTCCTTTTAAAGAAGGAAGATGCAATCAGAAATTAAATCCTTTCCATTTTGGTGTTGCACTGCCTTTCTTGCAATCTCTTTTTTATTGAAATTAATGAAGGTCTTCAGCCTTGTGATTTCTAATAACACTTAGAGAGGTATGTCACAGTGCTGAACTGACACTACCTGTGTGCACTCCAATGTCTTCAAAGTGGTCAAGCATCTGGGAAAAAACAGTTAAGAGTCCATTTACCAACTATTCCTCTTTCTTGTCTATTTCCAAACCAAACCTGTGAAATTTTAAAAGAGCTTGGAATGTTCTTAATTTCATTTCAAACACTTATACTTTTACCTATTTTGTCCTCTGAAATATCCATAAGAAGACAACTGGAATAAACAGCCTGAAGACAGACATGGTTGTGGTACTCTTTGGCTCAGCTGTAAGAAACAAAGAGCTAAATTTCTCACAGATGGATGGAAGACAAGGTCAGGGACAAGGACAGTGACATTTATCTCACATGTCTATGCAGGTATATAATAGCTCTCTACACTTGAGCTAATCAATACAAAGAAACAGGTAAGGTGCAACTCATTTTACATTAGCTCTCTCCTCTACAAAGAGATCAAGTGTTCCCTAAATTTCTATTCTTCAAAGATTACAGACCTCAGGTGTCAGGCAGGAGGGCACAGCCGTTAAGATAAATCCCATTCAGACTATCTGCATTGCTTGCAACATATATGTTGGCTTCTGTGTTGCTGCAGCAATACTGAGCCTACCAACATAACGACAGCTTTGAAATCTCCACATTGCTCTGCAATGCATAATATGTATAAACAATTTCCAGTAAAGATCTATAGTTTAAATCAGCTTCAGTTTAGGTATTTTGTCTTTAATGGATTAAACTTATTTCCAATTATGTATTTTCACTGACCGTAGGGAAGTGAGGATTCCACCATAGCTCTCCTGAGTGATTTTTTAATATACTCCAATTGAACAATAGCTTGCCAGTGTAATTAAGAAAAAATTAGCTGTGAGTTGCAGCAGACTGTGAGCAAGTATAAACCCCCCAGTTTTCAGGGGGGTTAAATCTAAATAGACCAGTGTTTATATTTCCGCCTTGTCTCAATAAGGTCTTTCCCTCCAGATGGATTGTGCAATTGTTGCTTTTTTTTCTGTCAACTGGCAAGTCAACCCTTTCCCTCCTTTAAAATTGTCTGTAACAAGATTTTTGTTAGTTTAAGGCAGGGTGGGGGTGGGGGTTGTGGGTACAGCCAAGCTTGAGCTGAAATAAATATTTCACTTGGATGTCTATTGCATTTACAAGGGTCTATCAGACTAAGTTTTTCTTTCAAGTATTGAGTTACATTTCCTACTTTCCAGGAACATGCCACAACTCCTAGATTACAGGTATTCTGTCTTTCAGTGCTATTACTGTCTTCTTCTGACATGTCTTGTCTTGTACAAACAATGAAATATTTAGACGGAGAAACCATTCTGAGGGAATACAGTGCTTCTTAAGCCAACAAACAACTCCACTTGGTTTTGCATTCTATTCAAAACAAAACAGGTAAAACATGAGAGGTGGAGGAATAACAAGCTCAAGACAGTGAAAAGCACAAAGAATAAGGGATTATTCTGAATAGGTGAAAAATCCCTGTTCATATTTCTGTAAGAGAGGAAATACCTGGGAGTCATGGATGAATGGCTTTTCCAGATTATAAGAGAGAAATCATGCAATGCACTGGCTCCAGCTCCCCACTTCCAAAGGTAGCTATGACTTTTTCCAGAAAACAAATGGTAAACTCAGGGTCTGAAGAGCTTTGGGATAAATAGCATTACATTTTTCAAGAAATAAAGTATTTACAGATGCACACATGTGTGTTCACACTTCTACATAGTGTTTCCAGCTTTCATTTGACATTCAGTTAATGAAAAGTGCTACTTCTTAGGCAGATGCTTGACATCCAAAGTTTCCCTTGAGACCTGTATTTCATAGTACATCAGCTTTTGACCGGGCTAAGTGAGATTTTACAAATTCAGTCCTTCCAAAGTTTAGAGTTCCCTTTCTAAATACAAGTAGCCGGAATGGAGTAACCTGAATTGAAGTTGATTTTAACAACCTCATCTTAAATATGTTACTGCTGTACTTAACTGTGCTGCATGCTTCTGCCAGGCAGTGGCCTCTGATTCCCCAAGCCAAACGATGCAGCATGGCTTGTGAACAAGCTGATACTTTCCATAAAGTCCACTGGTGAAACCACACTACACAGCACAGGAGGGACACTCATTTTTCTGGCTTCGCATGTTCTGTCTGTTCTCTTGATACACATTTACTGTATGTGTGGGTTTTCCAGTAAAGCAAGTGTGAAACAACATTAGACCTGTGTTGCTGCAAGCAGGCAATGATGGAGGCTTGCTGGGGCAGTATGAAAGGACTATCCAGCATAAAGGGAGCTTAATCTGGTGCAGTTTCATCTCTATGGTTTACTGAAGCAGCCCTGCAGCATGTTCTCTTCATAACAAAAGTGGAAAATTAACTGACAGCCTTACACACTTAACCAATTTTCCTTTTCCAAGTCATAAATTTGGTGGAATTACTTTGAATCTGTCCGGTAGTGTGGATCAAGATAGTTCGTTCTTTCAAGTTAACTTTATTTAGGATAATATATAGATGACACAATTTTTTACTATTTTTTTCTGTAACACAAAATGACTACCTGACTTCATGATCCTTACACAAATTCACATTCTTCACCGTAATACCCCTATATGTCTTTGAGGAAGGTGTCATCTGACTGTTATTTGACACTCTTAGGTGCTCTTGGTATAATTACTGTACAATTAGTTCCCCTTTCTAACAGTATGCTTGTCTCACATCTATTGTTTATTGTATTATTAACATCAGAAGGAGATGGGTTTGATAACATCATCAGATACCACAGTGTAGACAACCACCTAAAGCACAGCTGTTGACATCTGTACTAAATATATTAACTGCCATATATACCCAGGAGATATGTCCAGAATAAGCTGAAGGACTTAGAGCAAATTTGTCCATTTTAAGTTGTTATTTGTTAAAGGAAAACCAACGTGGAATGAAATCAAACATAGACAATTTCTCTATTGATTCAATAGGCACAAATGGTCCTTTAGATCACTTATAGCTATTTTAGAGTAGCTTAACCCGCCACTGCTTGAAGTTTAAATAGCAAGGAAATGAAAGCATGCATAGAAGGCCTTGCTTCATCTCCATTTCTGCCCCTCCCTGGCCCCCCCACCTTGTGCAGCAGTGGAATAAAGATGTAGACACAGATTGGAACTATATCCATACACGCCCTATGGAGATTTTGATCTGGCCAGACCCAAACCTTTTCCACCCCCTTCAACTATGAAGATGCATGAGTCTGTCACTGTGCCTCAGCAATAACCAGAGCCTGAGCAGAGCTCAGCAGGTTCAGTACAGTGCTGTGCTAACACAGCCAGCTTTCTGACAGATTGAAGCTGGCTCACATCCACCTACCCTGGAGTACAGACAAAACAAGTTCACGTCTATCTGCACGTGTTCATAAAAGCCAACGCACAGCTGCACAGCCCAAAAGGGGAAGGGAGTGGCTCAGGCTAGAGGCTCACTCTGCTCCCTACACATTCACTGCCTAAAAAAGGAAAGACAGCTCAATATTCTGGAGATAAAAAAAAAAAAAAGCAAAAAAAAAAAGCTCTGGCTTGGCTTGTTTGATGACACAACATACAGAGAGTTGTGCAAGAGGTTTGTCTTTCAGAGGATGGAGCTGCACAGGAAGCCAGTGCTAAATGGCACAGCTAATCCTTCAGAGTATGATTCCTACATTAGTCTCTGAGCCTTCATTAGGTCAGCCAGCTGTGAAAAGGAGAAAATGCTTGGTGGAAGGGGGAAAAGAAACCAAGGCAATGTGCACATGTATTTGGGTCCATATTTCCCCTGTATGAACACTACAATTTTATTACTTTCATGTAGGAAAAAAAATTCTGTTAACAATTTATCTTTGTGTGTCTCATCTTTGTGAATTCGATTTTATTCCCTGTAATGGTAGAATTTATAATAAGTTCTTTATTTGATATTTTAATTTATTTGATATTTTAATGAATTTCAGGTTAATTTCTTGGTTTTAGCTTTAAATTTTCCAGCCAATTTAAACTAAATGCAAAGAAAAATAATGTCATTTATATTATCAAAAGACAAACAAAATGGCATCTGTGGAAGAAATATATACTATTTGATTCTTGCTTGGCTTGTTTAAAATATATCTTTGCTTTAACAAGTGTGAATTCAGAGAAATTTTATTAAGATCAGCTTCAGAAGGAAAGAAAATTACTAGAAGAGTGTAATGTTTATCAAAGCATGTAAAATTTTGACATACATCTTCACATGTAAAAATGATTATACACAAAGACTGAACTATGAGAATAGTAGGCACTATATGGAGCAAATCTTAATGTTTTCACTCTGATTTCATATTTAGCATTTCCTACCTTATGTTCTGTCTTGGGTTTAGCTGATGGGCTTAAGTTT
>VWZD01004074.1:34684-83979 GCA_013396695.1 Sakesphorus luctuosus | reverse complement strand
GGATTTTATATATATATACACCTGTATATATATATATATATATAGGTATATATATATTTAATAGCTAAACCTTTTGAAAAGAAATAGTACAGATTCTAGTAAGAACTACAGATGGAGAAAGGTAGCCTTTTCTTTGCTTCAGTATAATAGGTGTTAGTGCTACAGATTATTGACTTTCAAGCAATATANAAATCTAATGAAAATTCTTCACAATATAGAGTGGATCACTCTTACGAGATATGCTGGTGCTATTTTAACACCATTCTGCTAAGAATATGCAAGGTTAGTTTTATGACCTGTGTCTGTATTACAGAGACACAGGGAGAAGACAAGTGCCAAGAAATGTTTTTCTGAAAGTATTTCTTGAAAATGTAGTTCTGTTTCACAGCTTTCTACATATGTTAGCAGACTGATAGAGAATCTGGTGCAGATGCTGCTGAGGCTTGAGGGAACAACAAAGGGAAGCAACAACTAAGGGACTTTTTACTCAATAATGAATGAGGTAAGCTAACATAGAAGCCCAGGACTTGAGGATTAAATGTGTTAGAGTTATTAATTTATTAATAATCTATGTCTTTTAAAGCTGAGACATCATCTTACATTTATATTAAAAGGTTTGTTACATTATATCTAAAATGTCATACTATGTAATTGTGAAAGGAAAGTAACTCAGACACTCATAAAGGAGTATATCTAAAAATAAATCTGTAACTTGGGCACAGAAAGAAATTCTGGCTATTTAGGAAGCGGTAAAGAGCGGGGTGGGGGAACTGACTCCTAAAATGAGAGTTAATAAGTGAAGTTATACAATGGCCTGATTTTTATGGCTCAGTCATAAACCTTTGAAGGCAAGGGTTTATAAACTAAGTGCTGACACTCACTTAAACACTGTAAAACATTCTGTAATGACACTAGATTTCTGGGATTTTATATATATATNAGTTCAGTTAAAGCCTTCAAAATGAATTACACTTTTAAAAATATCCTTTTAAAAATAAAAGGTACTTACTCAGTTACTCGAAATAATTCTGCTGACTATTGATTTTTTCTCATTATATTCACACTCTTCCCTTCACTCATGAGAAGTGACTGTTCGCTTCAGAAATGAAATATCCATTAGTGCCACATAACTTAGAGATGAGTTTGCATGCTTTTAGATAACCATAATCGTTCCATTCATGCACCAAACTTCTAATATTACTTATAGCTGCAAATTCATAAATTTGAGCCAGATGTTACATACACAGAAACACTAATTTATTGTTATGAAACTGCTTTGGAAAAAAATCTGTTTGATAGGTAAGGACTTTAATATATAAAATCACATTCAACGGCTGGTGTTTTTGGTTGGATTATTTCCCCTTTTCAATGTTGCATATTTTTATCTACTGCAATTATATTATTGCTAATTTATAATTAAAAAAAACTCATGGTGTATTATAGATTACAATGTATTTCTCAAGTTTAAACTTGTCCTCACCTGCAAAGTTGAACCTTTCTAAAGATTATTGCTGGGAACTGTTGCAGGAGCTCCAATCTGATCAGTAACTCATGATTCATGAGAGCCTTAAGCCTTTCCATGTGTCATGTGGGAAGCTGTGCAGAAATAAAGAATCATTATCCCTTCATCAGCCCTTCCCATCCTCCCACAGTAATGACTGATTATGCCCAGCCTGGGATGAGCATATAACACCTTTTTTAAAAGCCAGATGCTACCTTTTAAAGAAATAACTAGAAGCCAGTAGTCACTGAAGCAGGTATATGTTGAAAATACTGAAGGGAAAAGTGTTATACATTCTTCAAAATTACCTATTTACATTTTTCTCCAAAACTTAATATCATAAGATGGTGGAGGTAAAGCACATTTTTGCTTGTTTGTCTCTGTCTACTTAACTAATGTGATGACTATCTGAGTTTTAGGGTACTGGAGCTTCTGCTCCAACTATTGGAAGCTGCGCTATTTCAAGGAGGTGACATCATCAAATCCAGACTGTAAATACTGTCAGCCTTTACAGATAAGGCTGTTAAAAGTCTCATGTCATAGGACTTCAGGGGCATTTGTGTGCTAAGATGAACATAAGAAATTAAGTATAATCCTTTTTATGCTGAATATAAAAGATGTAATTTTTTTTCCCTATATGATCACGTGGTACAGCATCTGGAAGGTGGAAAAAGAAGGTTTAATAAAAATTAAGGGATATGTTCCACTGATAGTAAGAATTGCTGAATTAAGCATTGTTGGTCAAAACAATGGTTTACCAAGAGAATGTGTATTCTAACAACTCTTACTGTGCTTGAATGAGCAACCTCTTAGAAATTGTCTTCTCTGGAGCTACAGAAGAGGAAACAAGGGAAAATGAGTAAATCTTTAATATGGTGTCAAGTTTGAAAAATAATTTTTATGCTCTTTAACGGTCTCTAAATTTTTTTTTCACAAAGAAGTTTGCATATGTCTGTATAGACATATGTTTTCTCTCCTTTTTGTCTGTGAACGAGCTGTGAATGTTTACTCCCACAAGAATTTCCACATACATAGAAAATTTTTGTTTGTTTTTCTCTCTTGAAATTTCCAACTGCTGCTTCCATGAATCTTATGAAAAGACATCTAGCATTGTTGCAAAGACCCCCAGAGCGCTTTCTCATTTTTCTGGGTTTATTTCATCAAGAATTTTTGCATTTGATTTTTTTTTTTTGGCCCAGCTTTAAGGTTAAAATAGTTTAGTTTTAGTATTAGATGTCTCGTCTAGACTCACATTTCTATTTCCAAATCAGATACTGGGGCATAAGTTTCAAATTGAAATATTGTTGCAACATTTTGTCCTTATTTAAGCCACATGATATTTTGAGCCGCTATGATTACCTGAGAGAAAATAGACTTTTGGTGGTTAATAAGGTGAAGAACACAAATAGGTTTTGATTTAGCTCCTGGAACATCAGCTTATTCTGTGGAATATATGGAAGCTTTCCACAGATATAGCAAATTGTCTGGGAAGAGAAACAGACAAGGCCAACATCATCATCTGCTTTTAAAGACTGATCTAAGGCAAGCGGCACTCTAAAAACAGGAGTCATAAATTGAAGATAAAAACGCATCCAAGTGACTTGTAACAAAACCAGTATGGCTGAAGATGAATTCTATAATGTATCAGTCACAATGTCTTTGGCCTTTGTTAGCTTTATGCTATTTTAATATCCTTGTAAAAGAAGACTAGTCCATTATCTCCTAGTGCTGTGTAGAGAAGATTAACATATGACACAAGGGTCGTTGTGGAAATTGTACCCCCTGAAATGTTTTTTCAAAGCCACGTTTCATCAGATGGCCAATCTGTCTTCATAGTGTCTTGGCTCCATTAAGAAACAAACCTGGTTATATTGAGAAGCAGATAATGCCTTGTGTTATAGTTTTAGTAAGTGCTAAAATATACTCACCAGTTTTGAACAGTTTAGCTCCTTGTCAAGTCTGAAATATTTTTTAAGGTAGTGAGGTGAGGAACAACGAGGGAATTGTTTGGCTGTTTCCTATAAAACTGAAATTTACTTTACTATTGCAGCTCTAGATAATTTTTTGTTACCACTGATCTCTTTCCTTACAGAACAGTCTCTTGTGAGTAGTTTTCTTATGGTGGTATTAAGTTAGCAGGAGGCAAGCAAAAGCCACTAGCTTAAAACTGTAGGATGGCGAAATGAGAAACTAGATTAACCATTGGGTGCAGATAGAAGGGAGAATAAAGTCACATATTTTAAAAATTCAAGCATACCACAATCTCTGTGCAAAAATATACATATAATTTGTTTTTGAACAGTAGCTAGCCGTATCAAAGGATCTTTTCAAGCTAGTCTTGTGAAGTGTTTTAAGTGTCTGGCATGACTGAAGCCTGGTTTTAACAGAGTATGAGATTTGAAGATTGGTTTCCTTTGAGATTTTTGTCAGGATAAGACCTATATTTTCCTTAGAAATAGATTTTTCTGGTCAGTATTTATTCTCTTTTCATTCTACTGTCCAAATGTTTTCCCTCTTGATGGAAGTTTTGATTGCATTTGTGGTCTCTGTACTGTTCTCTCACGATAGATGGAGTTAGTGGCTGTTTTACACTGCTGTAATTCAAACAATTATATTCTGTAAACTCTGGGTGTTAGTAGAAAGCCAAGAGTAAAGAAGTGTCTCAGACTGGGCAATTAAAAGCATAACAAACTGTGAAATTGGTACCACTTTTGGCTGGTGAAGCAGGATTTCCTTTCAAGATTTTTTATACAGAAAAAGATTTTAAAATAAAACATGTAGCTTATGATTAAATGGTTTCAGAAAGTTTATGATAGATGAAGTGACTTCATTCACCTTGTTACTGAAAATTGGAAGACCTCTTATTTTGAAAAATATCTCTTGGATCATTATATTGAAACCATGCTGCCTATATTAGCCCAGCTGTTAAATTAACAGAGGCTTCTTGCTCCATTAGTATTTCTTCTTCATTATTATAATAATAGACTTTAGAGTGTTGAAAATGAGTTAATGTTAAGCTCTAATATCTTTTTAGTGATATAATGAAGTAACAAAGACATTTTGATTTAAATTAAAAGTTTCTTTCTCTCCTAACTAAAATCATGTTAATTTCTAATTTATAAAAAAAACAATTAGCTGTATGATTACATTAAAAAAAAAAACCAACAAACCCCAAACCCCACAAAGATAGCCAAATTCAGCCCTTGCTACTCCCAGAAACATTGTACTCAGTGCTCAGAAGACATATTAAAATCATTTATTCAGCTTGATTGTGAATATTAGCCTGGATTTGCCCTGCAAGTAAAACTTTGAGGTAACTTCCTTCATGCCCTGCACCCAGCTTGATTGTTCCCCCTAACCACATTATCCCTTGTAATGTTTGCTGCACTGTAATGCTCACTACCAGGTATTCAGATGAAATCTATATTTAGTAAAAAAAAGTGCTGAACACACAGGAAGAGGCTTTTCTCCTTCAATCTTAAAAACACTGGACCAAATTATAGGCCCAGCTGTACTGTGTGAGCAACATTCATGTGATAGAGTGAATTTCTGAGCATAGTCACTTGATAATGTCTTTGAAGAAGACATGATGGGAAAAAGAAATTAATTAGAATAAAAAAAAAATCTTGATAGGGCTGAGGATCAATTAATAATTCCTTCTCTAATATGTCTCCTGAGGTTATTTCACATTCAAGGTCTTTAAATCTAAGATTCAAACTTTTAAGCAAGGAAAACTTGAAAGTGTTTAAAATCTTCATACACTATATACATTTGGAGCTAATACATTTGGAGCTTTTATATTGCTAATGACTTGTTTTATCCAACTGTTTTCAACAGCAAGTTCTAAAGTGATGAGTAAATCTATAGGCCAAATTCAGTCATTAACTAGACGCAGGAACCACTTCCAACTTTAAGGTCAGTACGAGGATTTTTCTATATTTCTGTAGGTATTGTGATACTAATTCATACACTGTATTACAGCAATATACTGAGGACTGATTTTTGTAAAAAAATATTTTATATATGTACTATTTCTGTATTTAACATCATGCAATTTCATTAGACTTGTAGCCAGTACAGAATTAAGGTGTCCAGTTGAGAGAGAAGAACATTCAACTTCTGAAAAAGCCACTTGCCCACACTTAAACCTCCTCAAACCGTTGAAGATGTGGCTTGATGATTTATCCATTAGTTACAAGCAACTTGAAAGTGTAAATGCCTCCTCTTCTTTTCCTCAGTGATAAACTTTGAAATACCTTGCTTTTGACCATGAGAGCAGAAACTAATGTTGTAACTTTCAGAAATATTTCCTGGAAGAGAATAGTTTTTATTTTAATTCTAATTAAAAGGCAAGAGGCTAGAAAAGCTTCCAAACACCTTTGCAAACATGATGGAAGTGACTTTCATGCCAAGTTATCGAATATAAAAGCAATACAGTGTGGTCCAGTTGTGAATCAGAAGTCAACTACTAGAAAGGTGGAACAAGACAGAGGTAAGTACTGGAATTGTCAGAAAAGGTGATCGAGTTGCATTTTCTGTATTAATGCAATTACTCAGGAGGCAAGAGAGAAAGCAGACATGGATGACTGTCTGTGCAAAGTGCTGACCTATGATGAGGAAGAAGTTCGCATCCAAATTTGCTTGAGAACTACAGGTCAGAAACCATGAAAAATTCAAGTACATATATCCAACAACATTTACCCTACTCAAAGTCATGTTGAAATTAATATCTTTTTCATTAATTGAATTGTAGGAAATTTGCAATTAGCATACTGATATGAGTTTTAATGCTATTTTCTTATTACAAGCTATCTAAATCATAATTTATACAGCCAGTTCATTAGCCTTCTGAAAAAAATCACTGCTGAGGAGAGTTTTCCAGGTTTTTTTTATTTGTATATATATATGGAGAGAGGAAAAGCTCATGGTTGTCACTGGGAATAGTTATTTTAAGAGACGTTAAACACTAACTTGGAAAGTAATTTATATTTGCTAGAGTTATGCCTCTGCAGACTGTGGAATGGCTCCCAAGCTCAGGTCTTATCATGTCCCAGTTTGCTTCTTAAATTCTATTTCCTTCTATTTCCTGAGTTTGTGAAAACTCTGTGGATTTCTGCGCAGTACCCACAACAAAAAAGTTTGTGACAAATCAAGCAGAAGCTAATATTATGTGTTCTCTCTGTGGCTTTGGATTAGCCCCTTAGGTGTGGTTGGCCATGGGGTGTTGAGTTACACTGACAAACAATGAATGATACTTAGCTTTTTATTCAAGATGTATCTATTTAGGGGCTGAAGCTGTAGATGATGTCCCTTACCTCATCGCTGTCTTGTTTTGCAACAAGTGAGCCCTGAAACTTGGTACAATTGTAAAGTGTGCTCTGTGAATTTATACACTCTAGATTTTCCTATAAGCTTCATTTTTAAAGAATTTATCACAAACATGTAGAGTGAATTATGTATTGCTTTAAGTATTGATGTAACTTTCTGAAGTGACAGACAATAGAGCTAAATGGAAAATGCAGACCTTTACTGTTAAGAAGTCTGTGTTTTAGTTATGTGGGGTTTGTTGGTTTTGTTTTTTTTAAATTACAAATCTGAACAAAAGGTCAGCTCTCACATTGTCTTCCATAGGGTTTCAAGATATTTTAACAACTGATGTGGAATTTTTTAGTTTGCTGGAAATACCTGCAGTTAATGCCCAGGGCTTGTGCCCTAAGCTGCAAGGCTACCTAGGCTGCCTGAGAGCACCAGGAACCAATTAACCTGGGAGCTAGGCACCTAAAACAAGCTGACACCTAGGGCTTGCTTTGGAATTTCTTAGGCACTGACAACTGACTTGTTTGCAATTTACTGCTAAAAGGGCACTCAGTCACTGGCTCTCTGAAACCCAGTTAATTAATACTTGTCGGAAGAGCATTACTCTGGATGCCTAATGTCTAGTTATGCTGACCTTTAAAATAATGCTTGCAGCTGAGATATCTACCTAATAGCACCCTGAGTCCTGCACATTGGCTTTCAGGAATAGGCACAGCAGGCTCCTCATACTCTTTTGCTTTTGTTCAAGACTGTCATACTTGCCCTGATTTTATTCCAAACTTTTCATCTAGCCATATTGCAGACGGCTATGGCTGAGATCACTTATGCTTTTCATGTTGCCTATGGCCTCTTGCAGACATAGTCAATACCTTCTTCAAGGACTTCCCTGTTCTTGTAATTGCATTGTCATCCTTGAAAAGTTTTTTCTGGCTGAAGTGAATTTCTCGCTGCTGACAAAATTTTCACTTGTTATAGTAGTTTATAGCTCAGTCTCATAAAACTGATTCACAAGGCATTCATATAACCAGATCTGTAATATCTGATTTGCTTTTAGCTTTTACTGACCATTTGTAAGATATAAACATGAGTTTTGATTTTAAGAGCAAACTGTCCAAACATTTCCTCTCTACCTCTTATCAGACACTGGCATCCCATTACATAGCCAGGTAACAGGGAACCAGAAGTGTGGCAGCAAGCCAAGTCCCTCAGCAGCTCATGCACAAACAAGTTGCCATAAAAGTGGGATCATCAAGGTTACCAGATTTTCAATATTTGCAGCTATTCAGGCATTAAAAACTCTCAGAAGGCACCTTCCTGTGTCCTGGGGTTCAATTTTCCTCTGTGCAGGCTGCTACTACCTAACTAGCCAAGTAGTGTGCCTGGGAGCTCTGAGACCGTGCAGGTCAGTTCTTCAGTAGCATCCTGTCTCTACGCCTTTATTGGGGGGTAGGAAGCCCTGGAAGCCATATCTTCCTGGACACACCATAAAACAAGTAGCTGAGAACCTGGGAAATCAAGGAGCTCCACTTTTTGGGAGTATTTTCTGGCATGACTACATTAATGACTGGCAAGGAGTCAATCAGCATTGCCTCAAAAATTGGAAATCAGCTACTTCTAGCTTTGTTGAATCAGCATTTCTAGAGAAAAGCTGTTATGTCAGAAGATTTTCTACATGATATCATAAGCAGAACAGTGAAAGCAGATCACATTGTAGGAGGAGACTGAAAAGATCACTAAGTACTCATTTGCCATTGTAACCTATTGAGGATTGAGGGTGTATTTCAGAGCAGAATGATGCCCAAATGCTCAGTCATCTTTGGAAAGTTACATTTGTTTCTCTGAATGGCCCAGCCTGAACGTCTGGTACTGATGCTGCATACCTAAGATTGCCCTTTGGACAATACTCCTGACATGTGGTTTGTACAAGTTGCACTATAATTTAAAGGTCATTCCTTTTTGTTTGTTTGTTTTTCCCCTCTTCTTTTTTCCTGAAATACTTTAGAATTATTGAATTATAGTATTTTAGGAAAACAATTTTATTTTGTTCTAATTTATATGCATGCACTAGAGTAAAATCCTCACCTTAAAATACTTTTCTAGAGGCATAAATCTGACACTGTACTTCAGAAAATATGGACTTTCTGCAAAGGCACTACAGTCACCTCCCTGCACAATTAAACAAAACCAAGAGATATAGATATTTTTAAAACACACTTTACAACTAAACAAATAGAGTGCACTTCAAAATCCAATGACACTACAAATGTAATTTCACAATTTCAACAAGGACAATAATTGTTTCTTAATCAAATGGAGACAGAAAACAAAAAATAGGAACATTGTTTCATATGAAAGGAAAAAAAAATAAAGTGACATATTTTGTTTGTGCTCTAATTTGCAGGCAGTCTTCCTGGCACATGCACATAAATGAGGAAAAAGTAATGGAAATGAAAGAATCCAGCAAAATGTAGCTTTGCCGGTTGTATTTTACCCTATTGTATCATGATAATATCTAGGTAAAATTGAAAAAAGAAAATTGCTAGTGCTAAAAAACATAAATCAGAGAACAAGGAGGGCAAGATGTTACTCACACCTCCCCTGTGTCCCCTGTGAATCCTTTGATAATAAGGAAGGCGGTGCTTTGTATTGCACTGCTCATCATCAATCTTCCTTGAATAATTAAACCAACAATAAGAGGAAATCAACAAATCTGATCAATCAAATATTCAAATGGAAAATAATATGATTCTATTTTCCCTGCTGCATGGCAGAGTTTGCAGTCATCTCTGGCTCTTTCTGCTTTCAGTTATTGATATCAAACTAATGAGATGAGAATAGAAGTGACTATCTACCATTTTGTGTGAGGCATCCTCTGTTCGAAAGCAGTAAATGACCGGAAGATGTTTACAGTGACAGAAATACATATCACCATTCATTAAATTATACTAAAATATTAAACATAATTTTCATTTTGGTTAAAATTAAAAACTTTGAGGCATGAATTTCAACTTAAATATTTAAGTAGTTATTTGAACAATAGTTACTGTAAATGGGATTGTGCCAAATACTAGATAAATATGTTTCCTGGTACATACGGCTCTTTAACGGCATGATACAGAACTTGGAGTTGCTGAAGAGTTTTTCACTGACTCCAAGTACTTTGGTTGAAGCCTTTTGTTATTATGTCTTTTTTTGGTTATTTTTATAAACATGCTGTACTGTGTTCTAAGAAGTACTTGCAGAGCTTTTCCAGTCAGGGAGGAGCAGGGCACTAGCAGCTCCTCAATGCCAAGTTGCAGAGTTCATTCTCAAATACCTTACAAAATTAAAAAAAAAATCCCCCCAAAAGCAACCCATGAATACTTTATTTCATACTCCTTGATATTTGGGCTTTCTACCCAAACCAAGCAATAGAAGAGTAGCATTTAAGCTGTAGTATGTTTATAGCAAAGAAAGAGTAAAGTGGTGTGAAAGTTGAATAGTTAGAAGCTCCAAAGGCTTGAATGTGGGTTAAAGAAAGAGGAGGATAAAGATTGTAAATCCCTGGAGACAAATATACAAAATCATCCATGGACAGTTCTTTATGAAATCCCTCAAATAAACTAATATTCTCTGTCTTACACACTTACAGAAGCACATTTACCAATGTCTGTGTAAAGTATGATTTTGTATGCAGTGTAATAGCACCACTATGTGAGTGCAGTACAAAATCAAATGCCTTGTACTACTTTCAGTGCTATGTATGGTGGTACAACTTTATCTCCAAACTGATAAAAAGAAATAAAAATGTGGAATTTGTAAAGAAACTGCAGTATGATTCTTTCAGAATCATGCTTTTGTCTGAAGAAAACAGTCACCTTTTTCTGATGTAATACACTACAGAAACTGTAAAAGGGATGAGTCTGGAATTTGCTAGTCTTAACTGCAGAGAAGTGTCCATTTTATGGAATGCTCTTTAGGCAATATCAACATGTAGATAGTTTTTATCATAAATCTTTTCCATTTGTTTTTGTGTTTTTTTCTTTTTTTCTTCAAGTAGAGCTGCAGGGATGAATACCTAATATATCGGTAGTTCAATGAGTAGCTCACAGGCCTTAACATCATGAATCTTTCTGCTTGGTGCTTATACAAGTACTGTTTAGAACAAAATAATGTATTTATAATGGTTTTTAAACAGAAAACTTCTGTTCAGTAGACAAATGTGCAGTATCTGGCACTGTTTTTTCGTACTTGACTCTGTAGAGGATGCTTAGCAGTCAGATTTGTCTCATCTGAAACTGAAATTCATAGATATTTTAGAATATTGGTCTTGGCATGTAAAAACACCAGGCTTAACGCTAACTTAGGGGAAAAGATAATCTAATTGTTGGCCCTCTACAAGAATTCCTGTGGTATCTCTTTTCAAATCAAGTATTTCCTCTGATGTGTGTATGAGTGTGTATGCCTGTATAGGCATATTTCTTGAATGTGCAGTAAGTGTGAGAGCTTTTACAGTTTGGAAAAGTCCAAAGGTCCAAGATGAGGTCGCTGATGAATCGTGATCTGTTCTAGGTGGAGCTGTTTTGAGTACTTCAATAATATATTTCCTACAATGAAATGTTTGGCAAATGACTTTTAAATGGGTGTGCTGGTGAACAGGTAGGCAAAAAATTATGCTGTTAAAGTTTCTGCAATTCTTTATCATATTGTTGTATGCATTGTAGTTTACAACATTCACAGACCTAAGATTGATTCCTATTGAGCTCAACATCTTTGTCCATTATAAATAATGATCTTTTGATTTTAAACACATCTGTGCAGATGTTTGTATAATTCTAACAAGACAGGGAACAATGAGGTACAGAAACACATCCAAAGGTGAGATATGGATAATAATCATAGGAAATTGAATCTTAAATTTTTTGAATTTTAATTCTGTTCTAGGGACATTAAAATATTTTTTTCTTTAGAAACTGGATAGCTTAAAGGAAAAACAGAATTGGAAATTATGTGCTGGCTGCTTCAATCTGTAGTAAATTTCTCCTAATATTTAGAGACAATAGACACATCTAGCCAGGATGGAAGAGAAATTCTCATTCAAAGTATTACTGACTTCCATATGTTTATATATTTGCTGAGTTTGATCTTACATAATCCAAACCTAAGTGAAAAAAAGCTTAATGGAGGATTCTAAATCTTTTATGCTGAAATATAATTTCAAATACAGCATTTTATAAGCTTACAGTGTAGTTGTAGTTATCTTACATATATTCTAGGCCATTGATTTTGGGAAGCTTTCTCTGCAGATTTAAGACATGGTTTTATAAGAGGGCAATTTTATTTTTTTTTGTAAGGAAGGAAGGAAGAAGGAAAGAAGGAAGGAAAGAAGGAAAGAAAGAAGGAAAGAAGGAAAGAAAGAAGGAAGGAAAGGAAGGAAAGGAAGGAAGGAGGAAAGAAAGAAGGAAGGAAAGGAAAGGAAAGGAAAGAAAGAAAGAAAGAAAGAAAGAAAGAAAGAAAGAAAGAAAGAAAGAAAGAAAGAAAGAAAGAAAGAAAGAAAGAAAGAAAGAAAGAAAGAAAGAAAGAAAAAGAAAGAAAGAAAGTCTCTTATAGAAAAATATCTTCATAACAGCAAGAAATCCTTTGAAAAGCTCATGGGAACACTGTGAATTGCAGGAACAGGATCAGAAAAACACTCATTCCAGGTGATAAAGAGATACTGCAGTGACCAGCAGGAATAAATTAGCTTCTACAAAGTGAGTTATTTCAAGAAAGCTACAGAAACACTGTTATCTAAAACCAGCACAAGATTTAGAAACATTATGTTGCATGTGTGACAAAATATTCTTGTATGAACTAGAATCATAGAATATGCTGAGTTGAAGGGACCCATCAGGATCATTGAGTCCAACTCCTGGCTCTGCCCAGGACACCCCAAGAATCACAGCATGTGCCTAAGAGCATTGTCCAAACACTTCTTGAACTTAGACAGGTTTGGGCCTGTGACCACTTCCTTCAGGATCCTGTTCCAGTGCCCAACCACCCTCTTGGTGAAGGACCTTTTCCTGATATCTAAATTAAACCTTCCCTAATTCAGCTTCATGTTTTTTCCTTGAGTCCTGTCACTGGTCACGAGAGTGAAGAGATCAGTATGTGTCCCACTTCCTCTCAGGAGGAAACTGTGACTGCAATGAGGTGTCCCCTCAATCTCCTCTTCTCCAGGCTGAACAGAACAAGTGATATCATCTGTGCCTTTTATGGCTCCTGTCCAGACTCTTCACCATCCTTGTGGCTCTCCTTTGGATGCCATCTACTAGCTTTATGTCTTTCTTATATTGTACTGTCCAAAACTGCACACAGCATTCAAGATAAGGCAGCACCAATGCAGAGTAGAGCAAGACAATCAGTGGGACTAGCTGGTAATGCTTTGCCTGATGTCCCCCCAGCACGCAGTTGGCCCTCCTGGTTGCCAGGGCACTGCTGACTCATATTCAACTTGCCATCCACCAAGACCTCCCTTTCCCGAGCTCTGCTCCCTAGCTTCTTGTTCCCCAGTCTATAAAAATGAACAGAATTGCCTTGTCCCAGGTGCTGAATCTGGCACATGATCTTCATACCTTCATACAGTTAGA
This sequence comes from Sakesphorus luctuosus, assembly GCA_013396695.1. Classification (NCBI taxonomy): domain Eukaryota; kingdom Metazoa; phylum Chordata; class Aves; order Passeriformes; family Thamnophilidae; genus Sakesphorus; species Sakesphorus luctuosus. Next base: position 70,554 of record VWZD01004074.1, on the reverse strand, counting down.
GCCCATCTGTCCAGAGTTGAGGTTTTGCTGGCACTTCTCCTGTCTACAGAGATTTTAAACTCAGTTGCTCTGTGGTCACTGCAGCCAAGATGGCCACCAATCTCCATGTCATTCATGAGATCAACTCTACTGACAAATAGCAGATCAAGGAGGGCATCCTTCAAATCGACTACCTTAGGACTTGCTCCATAAAGTTGTCATCCAGGTTTCTTAGGAATCTTCTGGCCTGGATTGTACCAGCTGTGTGATGATCCCTGTTGGTTTCTGGCAAGTTAAAGTCCCTCATAAGGACAAGGGCGGTTGATTTGGAAGTGTCCCTTAGTCCTCAAAGAATAATTCTTCAGCATCATTGTCTTGGGTGGGAGATCTATATCAGTCTTCCACAGTGACATCCACATTATTTTTTTGCCCCTTGATTCTTACCTAGAGACTCTCAACTGTGCCAGTGCCAACTGTGATCTCCATACATTCTATTCCTTCTATTACACACAATGTTACCCCTTCATCTCTTCTCCCCTGCCTATTCCTCCTGAAGAGCCTGTAACTGTCCGATGGGGCTCCCCAGTCACAAGACTCATCCCACCAGTTTCACTTATACCAGTGATGTCAAATCTCTGGGACTGGACCAAAGCTTCAAGCTCCTCTTGTTTGTTCCTCATGCTGTGTGCATTAGTGTAGAAACATTTCAAGTACGGTATTTTGTAGCCAACACCTCATGAAAGAAGATTGAGGGATCGCATAAGTGCAGGTTTTCTCAAGTTTTGGTACACCAACTCATTGCTCATGACTAGCAAGCATGGTATTTTCCCTTTCTCTCTTCCAAGCTAGTTAATGACACTCCAGCAGAGCTCTTTTTAGCTTAATCTCATGCTTGCTGAGTTTTTTTAATGTATATTTTTTGATAGATAAAGTTATAAATTAAGATTTCTGTAATGTATAAAAGAATAATTATTGGGTGAAAAATAATGTTCCTTTGGTAGCCACTGTCTGCATCATGAATCAATGTATGTTATTAGAGCTTCCCAAAATCACAAACCCCAGAAAGCTGAATTGCACCTTTGTCATTAAAACCAACAAGAAACTGTTTCTCTTTTCCCATTTACGACATGGGTTGCGTACTTACAAGAATGACAGCAAGCTCACAGACCAAGCCTAGCTGATTGCTTTGTAGGGAATTCTTAAAAAATATGTCAATTACTAAATTTTTTCCAAAAGTCCAAATGAATTTGTGGCTAGGTGTAACATACAAAATTCCAATAGATTTGATGTAACATAAAATTATTTCATGAATTTAGAAATTATATGTTTTAAACTCAGAAATGTAGTGCCTAAGTGTTGATCTTCTCAGTCCCACATAATTTTACCTATTCTTAAGGTCTTTAAAAGAAGTTTTTAGTTACAACAAAAAAACCTTCAGTGCAGTCCTTTCTAAAATCTTTTCTGTAAGTCTAGTATTCTACGAGTTGAAACCCAAAGTTATCTTGCTTTTTTAGAGTGTGAAAGTTGTCACGTTATTTCAAATCTAGATATAATTACTTGCCCAAACACTATTCCCTCTTACAGCTTTGGTTTTATTGTTCAGGTAGATTTAGGGATACTTACCACAGAGCTGATGGAGCAGCTTATGCTTTGGTGAAGAGAATGTTTTTGTGCTTTGAGGAATGAAAAAGATTAATGGAGATGTTCAAATGTGTCTCTGTGTGGGTGCTCAAGCAATTCATGTTACATTATTGGCCATCTTCCATGCTGTGCATTATTAGAAATATGATAGAGAAAATAATTTTTCTTAGATTAAATTCCTAATATTTTAGTTTACTGTCCACAGAACATAGGTAGCTCAGAGACAGACATGGTATAAATATGCTGATGTTTCTTTGTATGTTAAAGAAACATAAATCTTAATTTTCAGGGAAATCATGTTTTTATCAGAAATTTGTCCCTCTGGACCAAGTACTGTCACAAATATGAAGGGTAGTCCCGTTGCATTGATGAATGAATTCTCAGCTATTTCATGGGGCTGGGAAAACATGCCAGAGCTCTTGAACTGGATCAAAACAATGGTGTCTAATATAATTTATTTGCAAACATTTCATCTCTACAGGTTTCAGAATTAAGACTATGCTCTCAATTTCCGTCAGTTATTTAAGCATTGTTGAGAGAATACTCATTAAAAATGAAAAGTAGGCAAAAACTTTAATGAGCACTTTCTATTGTTTTATGAGCTACACCAGTCAATCAGGCATACAGCACATATGGGGCAGGATTTTTACAGTGCACATGGCATTAAATTGTTCACTGTGTGACTGTAGCTCACTTCAGTCCCTCTAGACAACACAGAACCTGTCAAGACGCCAAAGTATCTAAGGGCATTTATGCAGGTGCCAACCTCCTAAAATTGCTCTCTAATGCCTCCATTTCTGAGATATCTGCTTTTCTGGCCTGAAATTTGCAAGAACCCTTGTACGCTCTGTCTACATATTCAAAACTGCTCTGGAAGAATTATCCAAATCCTGACCAGCAAAGGACTGCAGTTCCTTGAGAAATCCAATCTAGTAAATGTTTTCCAAAAAGAATGGAAAGACCAGCAAGTGCCGCACAATCTGATTGGTGCAGTGTTGTTGGAATGGTCCCACCTACCAGGTGTGACTGGTGAAGCTGCAGGAGACAGGAGGGCTGCGCTGCAGTATCTCCTCAGTCAGAAGGAATTCAGCAGCCACTCAGCATGGAGCAGTGATGTGATTACCCCTTCTGGAAAAAAACCAAACAGTGCTTGCAGACTCCAAAGTGCAGGCTCCATCCTGCATTCAAAGTGGACATGGGCTTCATGCTTTAAGCGGGGTAGGAAGTCAGATATGTGCATGGGTTTATAGTTCTCTATTGGTTTGCTCCAGACTGCTTTCTTGTCATAGAGAATGCATTAGAATTATTTTCAGCAGGTGGCTAAATTCTTTCCATGAAGCCAAGTAGATCTTTGACTTCTCTGTGTTAGGATCAACTAACATGTTTTTTAGTTTCATACGTGTGATCTGTGTTTCAGAAATATAGTTCGTCCTAAGGTAAGGGGTATTTTTGTTGTTTTGTTTTGTTTTGTTATGTTTTTTAAGAGGGAATCTGAAGAGGCTTGTGAAATAAATGCAAAGCAATCACTTGAATTCCATGTGATGCTCTATATGTCTTTCAAAGGCTTGTAGAGAACACCAGTTCTGAGGTTATAAGTCTGCTGTTTCCACTTATTCTGAGCATCTTTAAATTCTGGTGACAGAAAGTGAAATAGATACTGCAATTTCTCTAAGGAAAAAAACCAAACCAAAGCACACCAAAGCAAACTAAAAGCAAACCAAACCAAACCAGCAACCCAGGAAATAAGAGAATTTTATAAGATAGCTAATGTCTCATGTTTTGCATGCTGTACAACTGGACAGGTGTTTTGTGAAAAAGCCCCAAGGAATGTCTGCGTTGATGTAAACAGGAAGGAGTTTTCATTTAATGAATCACTAGATTGTCAGTGATGCATTCTACCTTGTCACAGATGTTATGGAGCAAAAATGAGGTATTGCCCTGCATTTTATACCCCTATGACTAGAAAATTGGAACCTGGGGAGTTGTAAGTTTTAGCTGTAATCACCAGTGGCAAATTTGTTAACTACAATTATTACCATAAGCATTTTTGAGACAATTTTTGTTTATAGGTTTTGTAACCGGATATAGCAATTAACCTTTTAACATCTTCTTAATGGTAACTACTCTCTTCTTTCAAAGACAAAATATGATAGTACAGAATATCAAGCAATTACTTTATTTGTGGAATAAGTACAGTAACACATTACTATAAAAAAGATTTGTGAGTTCGTCTCTGAACAGTGATATATAAAATAGCCCTTAAATATACAATGTGTCATAGTAGGTTTACTAGAGTTGGGCATTTATTTATAAGTGGCACTATGAGTGAGGTAGGAAATCATTTTGTAGTGGTCATCATACTCAACCAAACATGCCACTAGAAACTGGTGGAGGAAGTGGAGATAGTCAGTGTAATGGCATATCCTTACCCTTCCAAGCTCAGAGGAATAGACGACTAGAGGAATGCCCATATAAGGGCTAGAAAACAGCATTCTTTAGCAGTGCTGGATACTGATGTTGAAAGAGTGCTAGATTGTTGGTGTTTGGGTTTTTCCCCCATCTTGAGTGTCATTCATTTCACTGAGATTCATTTCACACATCAGTGGCAGAATTACTTGTGCAAGCTTTGAGGACACTGTACTGGACTTAAAAAAAATGTGGCCCTTTCAAAGTTCCTTTTGGTTTGAAATTCTTTTATTCCCTCCCAAAAGTCCTTCACCGAAGCCAGTGTGTCAGTCTGGTGTTCACAACTTGGTATACTACCTTGAACTTTGACGATGAACCTGTTACAATATTTTTGCATAGAGTGTTTTTACCACTAGCTATATATAATACATCCACTTCTTTAAAATGAGGTATTATTCCTCAATACATTGTGTATAGGGAATATGCAACTGCACTTGGAGTTTTTTCACTTTGGTGTAGTAGAATTTTTCCTTTGACTCTTTCCAGCTGTTACCACTTTGTGGAAGTCATTCAGTATGGGCAGAAAATATAACAATCACCTTTGCAGAAAATATTTTTGACCTTGTGAATTTCTGAAATTTCATTCCATTAATTTGAAATCTAAGATTTAGCATAGTGAACATCAGGCAATCTGCAGCGCTCAGTCTACTAGCTCAGCAAAACACAAAATTAATTCAAATTTGAAAAGGACTCTCCATCTGTAGAAAGAGCATGTTCTCAATTACATATTGAATTAAATAAGAGATAGGAATAGTTTTGAAAGCTTGAAATTTATGGTTTCATTAGACTGAAAAATTAAACCTAAAAATGTGTAAAAATCCACATTAATCATTTAGTTTTAGCACATAAATGCAAATGGCTTGGAACTGAGCTCCATTTCAGACTGTAAGTAGTAATTACCTAGTGACACCTCATGAGCTTCATTAGAACTTTGCTTTTAATAAAAGTGGGGAACACTAGGGATCTGCACAAATAAGAGGATTATGGTATTTAATCAGCACAAAGTGGTAACGATAAAGCATCATTAGATAACATTTCCAAATATGAAATCCAGGAAGACTATCTTAAATATATGTGGGTTAAATGGTCATTTAAAAGTATTTTATTTAGTGAGTTGTCTTTTATTCTGTTCATGAATGGGTTGATTTGTATGAATTAGTTTGGTGCATGACAGAATTGCATTCAATTAGTAGATGGAAAACTTTTTCTTCCAAAGTGTTGTTCTTGTACAATGCCAGCCTACAATTGGTTTTAGTTATTCATTGGTATTTTACTATTTACTATCCATCATTTGTGATATTTAATGACTGCTTCTATCACAAAATTATTTCTGGTTCATGGTTGGCCTATTTATCATCCACAAGATGTAAGTTCATATGTAATTATATATACATGTAGGGCGGTCCCGTGGCGTAGTGGAGAGTACTCCCGACTCCGGCTCCTAGGTCGCGAGTTCGAGTCTCAGTGTACGGACCGTCCCCGGCAGTTAAATGCCTTCCTACCATCCGATCCCGTCAGATCTCGGATGCAAAGCAGGGTCAGCCCCGGTTAGTACCGGGTGCTGTAGATAGTCCTAAGGACCTCAGTGTCAGTGTCCAAGCTTGCGCGGCCGTGGCAAATGAACCTTAAGACTTAAACGGTGGGGCCAATTCTGCGCACGCTGTACCTCACCTAAAAGATCCACTGCGCAGGCTCGAAGGGCACACCCATGTGGGGGGAGCCCTTCCCAAATCTTCGTTTGCGAAGATTGGCCATTATTATATATACATGAGAATTTAAATTATGGTGGAAGTGATAATACAGAAGACTCCTCTTGACAGATATTTTACATTGGTTTGAATTAGTATCTAAAAGACATAAGACAATAGTCTTAAACACATGACAGAGGATTCTAGGGTGTATATTCACTATGTGCAAATATGAGGACAATGGAATTATAAAATTATAAAATTTTAAAATCACAGAATCACTGAATCACAGAATCAGTTAGGTTAGAAAAGACCTCTAAGGTCATCAAGTCCAACCTTTGACCCAATACCACCTTGTCTACAAAACCATTCCACTAAGTGCCACTTCCAGTCTCTTAAATACTTCCAAGGATAGTGATGCTATGCCTGGGCAGCCCATTCCAAAGCCCAGTCACTCTCTGTGTAAAGAACTTCCTCCTAATGTCTAACCTAAACCTGCCCTGGTGCAGTTTAAGACTGTACCCTCTTGTCCTACTGCTAGTTGCCTGAGAGAAGAGGTCGATACCCACCTGGTTACAATCTCCTTTCAGGTAGTTGTAGGGAGTGATAAGGTCTCCCCTGAGCCGCCTTCTCTCCAGGCTGAACAATCACAGCTCCTTCAGACACTTCTCATAGGACTTGTGATCCAGACCCTTCACCAGCCTTGTTGCCCTTCTTTGAACATGCTTCAGCACCTCAACATCCTTCCTAAACTGAAGGGCCCAGAACTGGACACAGTATTCAAGGTGGTGCCCAACCAGTGCCAAGTACATGAGAAGAATCACTTCCCTGGTCCTGCTGTCCACATTATTCCTAGTAGAGGCCAAGATGCCATGGGCCTTCTTGGCCACCTGGGCACACTGCTGGCTCATGCTCAGCTTCCTGTCAATCAGAGTCCTCAGGTCCCTTTCTGCCCGGCTGCTCTCCAGCCGCTCTGTCCCCAGCATGTGGCACTGCAGTGAGTTGTTGTGGCCAAAGTGTAGGCCCCAGCACTTTATCTTGTTGAACCCCATACCACTGGATTTGGCTCAGCTATCCAGCCTGTCCAGGTCCCTATGCAAAACCCACCTGCCTTCCAGCAGATAGACACTCCCACCCCATTTGGTGTCATCTGCAAATTTGCTAATGGTACACTCAATCACCTTATGACAATAAAATGATAATGAAAAAAGAAAGACCTACTTTTCTCTGCATACCAAATTTTGGGTAAGAGGAGTACAATCTCCCTACTGCTATTCAAGCTTACATATTTAATTCCAGTAAGTAAAATGTTTAAATAATTTTCTACACTTTCTCTTCTGTCTTACATTAATGAACTCAGGTTCTATATTGTTGCTGACATTTTATTTGCAATCACTCCTAAATGTATTACAAATACTCTGACTGTGTATTTGTGAGAGAGATTCTGCTGATGACAGTTTTGTGAACTTGACTAGTATTTGTGACATTATGATCTACTGTGAAGTTTTGTTCAGATAGAAAAAATGTACATTTACTATTCTTAAAAAGCACAACACTTTAATTTTTTTTCATTCTTTGTTGTATGCTGTCATCATGTTCTTGTACACTGTCTTTTTGTTTATAACACAAAATTCTACTGTGTCTTATTCCATTGCTTTGACAGTTGGCTGTATTGAGACTTGCAATTTCCTCATCACTGCAGCTTTATTGACTGTGAGTTTATAACTAGGCAAGTGATACTTTTTCTAGAGTCCTCTTTCGTCTGTTCATATGCTGATACAAATGTTCTGGTTTTTTTTATCTAGTCATGCAAAACTTATGCTTGTACAAATTGGAGGGTTCTCCAAGAAAATGATTGAACAATTTTTGTAACTATGCCTAACTTCACAAATGGTCTGCACAAGATGCACCTCAGAGATTGTATGTAATTATTACACAGAAACAACTTTATTTTTAATCACCCCAAATGTCCAGTTGCATATCTTTAACCTGCTGATCTCTACATGAATTTGATAGTTGAGGGCTGTTTCAGAAGAAAATCATTTTAAAATTACATCTTTCAAGCACAGAAGTTTTACAATTAAAAATGTCCATGCAATAATGAAAGACAGTGATTATTCCCGGAGAATGTTTTTTCTGGTTAGGCAGATGGAATTTTTTATGATTTCATATATTTTCTCATTAAAAGCCAGAATTTTAAGTCATGATGCTATCACATCAATATGTAATCTAGATGTTCTCAGCAATAACATGCTTATGACTCTATTTTAAGTTCTGCATTGCTTCCTCTTCTACACCATAAGTTTCACTGGTTCTGGTATTCTAAAATTCTCATTTTTTCTCTTACACAGTATAACAATTTTTTTTACTATGTGGATCTTAATCAATGCATTCAATTTAAAATGTAGTACATTACCCAGTGGTCATTACACCATATAGTTATAGCCTTAACAAAGCATTAGTGCTGCTGTTTTTCTCATTAAATTTTCCTAAAGACATTTTAGAACATGTGGATTTTTCTCATCACTGTTGCTGCTTCATTGTATTAATAAAATCTTTCCTATAGTTTTTATAGAAAAATTTCTCTGTAGATTCTTGTTAACCTGTTTTTCCCAGAAAGGTATAATCCTTTTCAGTCCTACAGTTTGCAATTTACAAATTTTTCAGAATGACATTTCTGTAGCATCCAAATTCTTCATACCTAGACTGAAGGAAAGTAACATTAAGGTCAAACATACTTAGGTCTGTGTAGTCTCATTAGCAAATGATCTCAGAGAACAAGATTTTTCAAAATAATCCAATAGGAAATAGAGATCATAGAACAGTTTTGATTGAAAGGGACCTTTAAAGGTTACCTAGAACAACCCCCCTGCAATGAGCCAGGGACATCTTCAACTACATTGGACTGCTCAGCACCCATTCAAACTGACTTTGAATGTTTCCAGGGATGAGATGAGGCACCTACCACCTCTCTGGGCAACTTGTTATAGTGTTTCACCACCCTCATTGTAAATTTTTTTCCCCCTTACATGTAGTCTGAATATACCCTCCTTTAGTTTAAAACCATTAGATCTTGCCCTATTGCAACAAACTACGCTAAAGTTTGTACCCATCTTTTGTATGAGCCCTCTTTAGGTGCTAAAGTTTCTCTTCTCAGTCTTTCCTCATAGGAGAGGTGCTCCATCACTCTAATCATCTTGGTGTTCCTCCTCTAGACTTGCTCCAACAGGTCAATGTTCATCCTGTGCTGGGGATCCCAGAGCACTACAGGTGCAGTATTTTGAGAGCAGAGTCACCTCCCTCAACCTTCTGGCCACGTTCCTTTTGATTCAGCCCAGGGCACCATTGGTTTTCTGGGCTGTGAGGTCCTTCTAGAACAGGAAGACTGCATGTGCATAATTTTTTCAAGCATTTCAATCATTCATAAAATCTTCTAGTTCAGATTGTGTAAAAAAAAAAATCATGTTGAATGTCAGATTACTTTTGATTTCTTTTAAACTGCTGATTTAAAAAAAATGTTTACAAGTAGCCCTTACACTGAGAGAAAGTTGAAAAATTTCATTCTGGCACAAAATGATTCCCATGTCTTTATTTTTGACATTCCCAGGGTCTGTAGGTGATTCCAAGCTTATTTATTGCTGCAAGAGTTTCTTAATGTCCCTAAAATCTGAACCAGTCCATCAAGAATTTTTGCTAAGAAGCAGTGCCTCCAGGCTTTCAGAACAAATGCAGATGTTTAATTTTCTGGCCATCTGTTTAGACTGAACTACAAAATAATGAACAACTCACAGCATCTGTGTCATTCAGTACCAGAGCTGTTAATGACTGAGGGTCACTGTCAAACCCAAAACTTAAAGCCTTTCTCTCTGGTTATAAATGACGGCTTAGTTGGAGCCAAACCATTTACTATTGACACTTATGTAATAAAGTAATTTATTAATATTAAAGTTTTGGAAATGACTGGTCTCTTCACATTTGAAGTTTGAATATTCAGAAAATATATATGAAACTTTCAGGACTGCCCCTGGAACTGTTTGAAAACAAAAAAATCTAAGTTAATTTAATAATTAATCCCAACAAATAAATAATTGAAAGATCAGTAACTGCATTATCTAGTGGCACAGTTACGTATTATCCATAATGAATGTATCTTACCTTTTACAATTGCATCTGACATCTAGTCTCAAACTCAAAATCTTTCTGAGTTTGCAGTCAGATATGTTGTTCCAGATGCAGCTCAGCTGGTTAAAAAAGTTGGTTCATAGCTTCTCCTGTGATGTCATCATGTCCAAGAGTTACCATCACTTATATTTGGCAACCTAGGAGCCCACTGACTCACTACTAATTTGCTTCTGTAAAATTATCTGGGTTAGAAAACATCTCTACTGTTAGCTTATGCTAATATGGAGTGCTGATACCTAGGTTAAGCCAATAGATCTGAGGGGATCTTAATGGAAAGTGAAAGAAAGAGTGACAAGGAGTGGAGAACGGCATTGTCTTAACCCAGCTCAGATGCAGCCAAAAAAAAGAACATCAAACCATTGTCTTATATGATCCTAAGGATATTCTTGTACTCTGCCACTCCTTTATTTAAGCGCTGTAATATCAGCTGGACCAAGACATGCCCAGTTAGTAAAATAACTTGTGAATAAACTATGTGCATAAGATTTTTTCTGACATACTGGGGCTTCACTAGAAGTTTGGCATTCAAGAAAACGAACCTGCCCCAAAGATAAAAAAAAAAGGAGTCAGAAGCATGTCATCACTTTGGATGGCCAGCATATCTGATCAGAGCGATATAGTTATTTTGGATTACTGTTGAGAACACCAAGGAGCTGGAGGAGGCACATGTAAATTCCATGGTTGTAATTGTTGGCAGTTTATAAATAATTTTAGACATAAATTAAAATTGAAATATGTTCTCTTGTGCCCCAGAAGTAATATAAATCTGTTGAAGCTCTGGGCTAGGAAATATTATTCTATAGATGATGTAGCAGAGGGTAGTGTTTTATGTCTTTTTAATAAATCTACAAAGTTAAGAAACACTGGACCAAATTTATATGGATTCTAAGATGTGAATCTGAATTTTTTAGCTTATTTAACCCTATTTGTAACTGATGTTACAAGGGTATTCCAGTGATATAAACACTCAGAGTGCAAATCACAGAAAATTTAAACCTATTATCCTTTCAGGCTATCAAGTTTTGGCTTAAAAGAATTTAAATAACTTTGGAAAGATTTATTTCTGTATTTCCAGTTAAAATGTCATCCAGTCTAACATAGTTTTATTGGAATTTTCACAGAAATTAATTCCGTTAATTTTTTTAAAATTCCATTACCAGTGACGATTTAATTCTAATAGACTTTAAGCAGTACCTTTAGGTGAAAATTCTTTTGATTAATTGTTTCTGGAACAACCCTTGGCATATTAAATATGTAAATATTGGAAATTTCTTTAGTATGACTGCTTTTATTTAATATTACAAAAGTAATAAGATAAATTAAAGACCACTTCAAACATACGTGAATCTAAAACAAGCAAGTTGTAATGCTTTAATTTGGAAAAGGCAGTGCAATTATAACCAGGTAGCTGTTGTGGAAACCTTAAGGTTTAATGGGAAAAGCTATAAATCCTGATTTATAGTGAGAGAATGTAACTTCTTTGAATGGATCAAGCCTGAATTAAGTGCACTTTATAAGTTCTTTATCTAGCTTTATATGATCTGCAAAATGTCACTTAAATGGTAGCCAGGGATATAATTTGTACTTCCCATGAGAAAACAGAAAAAAGTTGAAACTCAAGAGAATGTAAAGCACCTTGTATGTTCCAGTTGTCAAGTCATACTCACAATATCTCTACAAAGCCCCTTTTTACTGCAGTTACTTTTTTTTTACACTTGCATTGGACATGTAATGATATTTCTGTGGTCTTTGAACTTCATGGGATTATATATCTAGGAGCAACTTTGTACCACAGACTAGTATAAAACAGAACAGCATTATTTCAGAGTTCATCTTCAAAGTGAGAATGTACATGAAGATATAGAGTAATGTTTTTGTTGGGGAAAGCCATTCATTTATTTGTAGAGGTTTACATTGTCAGCCACTCTTCATGATGAGAGGGTTGAGCAGCAAATAACTCTTAGGCAGCATGACTGCAACCATGAATATGTTAATGATCCACATGAACAAATTGCATATAGGGACAAATCATTGGGAGAGATCATCAATATCTGACCATGCCTCACAGCAAATAAATATTAAATTATCAATGTATGGGACAAACTTGGACAATGACCTTTTAGCCTTTTGTCCTAGTTACAGAGGTTGGGACTACTTTATCGCTATGTGGCTATAAGCAAAACTGTGTATTCTACACGCTTTATGTCATTTCTGATGAACTGTTAATAAGGGATCTTTTACAGCAGCTGTCCAGGGCACACCTGACACCTCAGACTACAAGTTGTGTGTTAAAGAACCCTCCGAGACAGGGGAGTGTTTCTGTCTTCACACCAATGACTCAGCTGTGATAACTCCCCTCCAGGGAAGCATTAGCACCTTCACACCCTGCCTGAGGGGTCATGTCTGCTAATGGGCCATTAGGGACTGGCACAATAGGCAGCTGCAATAGCCTAGACCACCAAATATTGAAAAAATATCCCATGACTCAGAGTTAAATCACCCATTGTGACACTCCTCGTCCTGGGGGAGGTATTGGACATTCCCACCTGAATCTAAGCATATATAATCTTTGGGGTTTGGGCCCTCTGATACCACTTATGGGATCCAGAGGAGGACCAGAACCTCAACAGGACTGTGACTGACACTCTCAACAAGACTGAGTCAATCATCCTCACCAACAGGTTTTCCTTTCCTTTTATTTTACACTCATATGGCACTCAGCATAGCGGCCGACAAACACCATTCTGTTCATGCCCCAGGGTGCTGGGTTATACATCTGGTTTTTGTGGGTTAAAACCAATTTTTCTCTGTATGTAAATTGCAAGTCTGACTTGAAAGCTCTCTTGAGTTGGGTTCATTTCTCCCACGGGTTTACCTTTAAACCAGCACACCTTGTCATGAAATTGTAGAAGCAGAACTGTTGAAAGATTTTTCACCTCCTGATGCTTTTAGTGTCCTGTTGGATGATAGTGTATTTTTTTTTCTAGAAGGCCCAAGACATGAAGTCTTCAACACCTCTTTTTCTTCCACTTTGCTGGAGTAGTAAAGATAGTCCACAGTATCACAAAGACTGTTTTCTTTTATGTTTGCCAGAAATGGTGACAAATGGCAAAGGACATTGGATTGGTACCTGTGTCTTCTTCAGTTGCTGGTGGCTTCAAAAAAGGTAAGTTGTTATTCATAAGGTGAACTTACACACAAAAAAATCCATTCTATGAGAAATTATTGTTTAAGTCAAAACCACACTGCATGTAATTTTCAGTGTTGGCTGTCTGTGTCAAAATCTGATTGAACAAGGCTATTGTGGGATTTATTTTTATGCTGACAGACCTGCAGTATTATCACTGGTGCTATAAGACAGGAGCACAAGGCAGATGAGTGCTGTCATTTTGAGAGCTATTAGCATTCCAGGAACTGAGAAAGCACAGAAAATAACCCAAAATATGTAAGCATATAAAAATGATTAAAATTCAGGAAATGATTTAAACAAACAAGCAAACAAGCAACAGAAATAAAAGCCAGAGACCAAATATTGAGCAGCATGCTCAATTTCCTAATCTATTTTCATAGCCTATTAGGCCTGCAAATCCACAGTAGGATGCACACAGACACACACATTTCAAAATTTAGTTACACTTGGTTAGAACTTTAGTATTCCACAAAATGGATAAACCAAGGAATGTTTCAGTTTTTATCCTCATTATCTGAGTTGTAAAATGATAAATGGAAAGACACTGTAACTGCTAAACAATCTTAGGAATTTGAAGCATTCCAATTATGTTTAGGAAAAGGAGATTGCTGATTGCTCAAATGAAGATTTCAGTCTTCACTGAGAAATTGTTATCAGATCCATGGATGAAAGGAACATTTCAGTGAGAATATGTGCACACATACTTCCACTGAAAGACAAATGATTCATCTTGTTTCACTTTTGTATAAAACCAACATTCAAATAATGTTTTATGTGACTCTGGTCTATGCATTCTGAGTTTCTTGTGGCACACGGTGGTGGGTTGGCCTGCCTAACAGTCACACACCTGTCTCGCTGTTTGCTCACTCCTCCTACTCAGCAGGGAAGGGGAGAAAAGAGGAAGGACAGGACAGAGAAAGCCTGTGGATCAGGATAAAGGCAAGGAGATTGCTTACTATTTATTGCCATAAGCAAAACAGACTCAACTTGAAAAAAATCAACATAATTTATTGCTAATTAAAATATGTGTTTATTAATTTATGAAGTGGGAAACAAAAAGACAAATGTCAAAACAACAACCTCCCCACTCTACTCTGTCACTCCTAACCCACGCTGGCATCACTGTTTGATTTCTGCCTCTTCTAACGCTACTCCAAGTGGTGCATGAGTTTACAGTCAGTATATAGCAGTTTCTTTGCTCTGTGTTGCTTCTTCCTCCTCACACTTCTCTCCACGTGCCGCAGGGGTTATCTGTTCTTACATGAAGCCCATTTTCCTCTGACTTTAATCTTTTTACTGTTGTTTCTCATTCCTTTTTTCCCCTTCTCCTTTCTCTGTCTTGCATTTAGTGAAATTTTTAAAATATGTTTTCATGGAGGTGTCATCAGCTTGGCTGATGTGTTCAGTTGTGTCCTGATCCATTGGAGCTGATTGTGCCTGGCACAGGGCAGCCCCTGGCCTTCTCCCAGAGAGGTCCCCATATAGCCCCTCCCAACTACCATCTTGCCAAGAGCTGGGAAATTTTGTAAAATATTAGTCGTGGGGAATCCAGTTCCTTTCCAAATTTGTATGTTGCACATCACAGGAGACCACTTGCTCTGAATTGAATGAAAGCTGAAACTGCAAAACCATGATGTCATTGGTTAAAAATTAAATTACATGGTCTAGAATACAGCTGTGTGGCTAAGCCTTTGCTTTCAGAAAGTATAATTTCTTTTATTCCTTAGCACTGCTAATTGAAATTACTGTCTTCTCTCTCACTATCAAAGTAATTCTGAAATCTGCCACTGATTATGAAGAAAGAATATATCACTGCTGGAAACCTTAACCTTAAAACTTCTAATTTTGAATAGTCAAGCTGCAATTAACCCATTACTTTTATTGTTTAGTGATCAGACTTTAACTGCTTTTAAAAATGCTGTTGTAAACATAAGTTGTTTATGATCCCACAGTTGTAAGACAATGCTATTTGCAGCATGGCAGGTATTTAATATCTTGTGACTGAGAGATAGGTGATTTATCTCTTCTGGAAAGCTATTTGGTAGTATTTTGTATTTCCTATCATTAGCAGTGAAGCTGTAGTTCTGATCACATCCATTTTGGCACAGAAGTCTTTTTTTCCAGTTCACTTATGCAGCAGCTATTAGAAAAAACCCTTGGATTTCAGTCAGTGCACAAAGTATTTTTTCTAAGGATTAGTAATCACTCAGCTCTGGCATCCTAGCAGGAGAAACAAAAAGGCTTGATGTTTGACCTTTTACAACAGGAACTTCCAAATCTTAATGTTACAAGATTTTCTTACCTACAGTTTCAAACTAAATAGCTACAAAATGTTCTGTTATAATTCTGAACTGCTTAAAAAAATCAGCAAAGAGATATTCAGCTGCTGACAAATGAAAAAAAATGCTTCACACAGGGCATAGAGGAAAGCAAAGTGCAGAAAAGAAGCAATCAGAGAGGAAAGCTAATGCAAGAATGAAGCAAGAAGAGTAATTTATATGCTGGATATGATAAAGGCTGGACAAAGCAAATTAAGCACCTTTACTGGAGTAGCCTACTCTCTGGTGACATACAAAGCTGTCAAAAAACCAGAAAATGTCACCGAATGTCAGCAGCAGAATAACTACAAAGTACATCAGAACATTTTCCCTAAGATAAAAGCTGCATAAACTCCATGAAATTTTCCAAATCAAGTTCTAAAAGAAGACGAAAAAACTCTTGGGGAGGAAATGTCAATGCTAATAGAAAGTCAAATAGAAAACAAACCTATTCGGACAGAATGAAAAATTCCTCACAAGTAACATCCAACCAACTGACCTGAATGAATGACCTTGTACAGGAGCCTCCAAATTCAAAGAAAACTAAAATTTTGAATTAGAATATTATAAAGTTGTGAAAAATTAGATGTTCTGTGGAGTGTATCAGTGGAAGTTATGTGCTTAGTACTTTCCTAAGTGTTTTACTACTGTAAAGAAAAGATGCACTTTGCATTTTTCCTGCAGTTAGATGCTTTAGTTCTTCTTTGATAATGAAGAATAAGTTTAGTCCCTTAAAACAGAAAGCATCCTGAGCTCAGGTACCTGAAGAGCATGAAATTTGTTTTCCATTTTCCTCTGCCTAAAGAACATTTTCACTTTCATCTCTTTTTTTCAGACACTTTTCTTTTGTGTTCAGGGGTGAAATGTCCCCACTACCACCTCCCGACATTTTTGTTCTTTGTATGAAATCAAGACCTATTAGTACAAACTATCAAATATTCATAATGTATCAACCTATGGATGGTTATGGGTTTTAAATGTACTATATATATACTGTATACCATAGAGGGAAGGAAGAAAGACACAGGTAAAGGGGAATTTTGGTAGAAGAGATGTATGACTGTGAAACAAATGCAAGACACTGCTACTATCAAAAAGAAAAGAAACCAGCTCGAGAGATGAGATTAGGTCTATTGCTACTGCCAGAGAAACAATGGCAAGATCACAAGCCTCTAGGCTTTATGTCTACTATGAGTTTAGTAACTGGTTTGCAGCATCATCATCAACATCTAAACAATATATTATGTGCCTCTGCTGGCTCTGCAGATGCCAAGCTAGGGTCTGAGGATTTAAGAAAAAAAATAGAGCAAAAGGGGTAAGAAAAATAAAGAGTAAGTAAGAACAAAGAGACTTGCATCAGTGCAGTGCTCGAGGTAGGAAATACCTGTATTGTCCTGCCAGTCATTACAGCAGGAGTAATAAACCTAAAATGTCATGACTACTTGTACCAGTTTTGGCTGAGATGGAGTCAATTTTCTTCATAGTAGCCCACATAGAGCTGAGTTTTATATTTGTGACTAAAATAGACACCAATAATTTATTTACTGTTAAGCAGTGTTTCTTGTGATTTTTCATCCTTTTGAAAGAGTATATGTCTGCTCTTCTTTTCCTTCCTGAACTACTGTATGCTGCAAAAGAAGGGCTTCACTATGCCCTCTGATGCCCAGTGTGGCAAAAGGGTGCTAATGGAATGGCAGATACTTAAACAAAAATCCTACAAACTTCATATATATATATATATGTAGACACAGACACACACACATATAATAATAATAATAATGGCCAATCTTCGCAAATGAAGATTTGGGAAGGGCTCACCCCATGTGGGTGTGTGCCCTGCGAACCTGCGCAGTGGATTTTTTTTAGGTGAGGCACAGCATGCGCGGAACTGGCCCCACCGTTTAAGTCCTAAGGTTCATTTTCCATGGCTGAGCAAGCTTGGACAGTGACAGTGAAGTCTCCTTAGGACTATCTACAGCACCCTGTACTAACCGGGGCTGACCCTGCTTCGCATCCGAGATCTGATGGGATCGGATGGCAGGGAGGCATTGAACTGCCGGGGGGACGGTCTGTACTGAGACTCGAACTCACGACCTTGGGAGTCGGAGACCGGAGTGCTCTCCACTACGCCACGGGACCGTCCCACACACATATATATGCATATGTATATATATATATATACACATACATATATATATATATACATGCACAGGAAATCCTGTAAAAGTCAGGACACTTCAGGAAAGAATATCATAGTGGGAAAGAAGTCTGAACAATGAGTGAAGTTCTTGGTTTAAGGAGTACTTTAGTGCCTGGAAAGAAGTCTTTGTGGTTGCTGAGATAACTAAATCTAGGAGAAGGTTTACACTTGTATAGAATGTAGTTGCTACAGATTAGTGTTCTGATTTAGATATCTCACTCTAGTTGTAAGACCCTTTCTCCCTCATCACTTCCTCCTGATCAGTCTGACACTGGGTTTTCTGATTCCTGTTCCCAGACGTTCTCTCCATAAACCTAAGAGTTCAGACAGATCAGATGAGATTGTGAGCCCCACAAAATGACAAAGTACTTAAACCCAAGTCACTACTACCTCTCTCCCAAAGCTTTATATGTGATCATACTGATGATGAACAGTGACATCAGAACAAAGTGAACAAGTAGCCTTCCCATAATCTGGTCTACTTTGACTGCTAAAGGATCAAATTCTCAAAGACTTATGCTCCACGAGTATAGTCCCACTGAACTCAAAAGCAGAATTAATATTTGTGTTTATTCAGTATATGACCCCTTAAGGCTTTTCAGTCATGGACAAATGAAGCCAATTAAAAGCATCCAGAACCACAGAGGTCCTGCTTTCTTAGTCAATTTTCCATTGTATTTTTTAATCCATCTCTTCCATTTTTTTCCATTGAAATTACCATGTAGTTTAGGGGTGCTTTAAAGTCCTGTTATATGTTGTGAGATTAGTGTGGACATTCAGACTCAGATCAACAAAGTACACACCTAGGGATACAGGAAAGTTTATGAGCACTAAGGAACTTGTTCACTAGAAGGGAGGAATGTTAGCTGGTGCTACAGTAATTAATGGTTAAATTACCCTTGGGTAGTAGGTAGTAAGTAGCATAACTTTACAATCTGGTAGCTTTAAATTTCACGACTGATTGTAGCAGTGGGAGTTAGAATGCAGGTTGAAGATATAATGAAATTACCATAGGGAGGAACAGACTAATGAACTCAAGTCCAGCAAAAGTTATGGCTACATTACTGTCAACTTGAAAATCTGTAAATAACAATCTTGAAAACCATTGAGGACACTAGACAATGGATTTTATGTGTATATAAGTATGAAATGGGGATTGGGAGGAATAATTGAGTTTGCTACATTGTCAAGTATGCACTTGCTAAAAAAAAATCATTTGGTCATCACTTAATCTCCTTTGCACACCTTTTTCATCTTATTTGCATTTTTAATGCAAAACCCCACAGAATATCTCTTTAATCATACTGAATTGGTTCGTGGCAAGTAATTACTGCATATACAACTTTGTAAATCTTTTCATCTTCAGCAAAAAACTTAGAGGAAAGCATAATAATCTCTTTATGATTTTGGTACTTGGAATTTCAAAGTCAAACTTTCAGAGTTCTATTAAAAATTCTGAAACTTGGTTTACTGAATAGTAATTTTAAAATGACTGTTTAATGAAGTGGATTGTTTTAAATCAAATTATCTTCAGTTAACAAAATACAGATGAGTGAATCTAGTGCTTTAGAAAATGTGGCTGAAAACCAATCTCTATAGGGGTCTTTTCTTCAAGGTTTATTAATATGAATTTATAAACTGATTCAGTTTTTTTGTTTGTTTGGGTTTTTTTAAGTTCCTTTTCTGTGAAAATGTCATATGGAGATCAGGTATGGTGTTTTACCTGCTGTAGAAGTTTGAAAGAATGGCATTTGACCTTCCAAAGAAGGCCACTGGCTCTACTTGTTACATAAGAGCTTAAATGCATTTGATGGGACTCCACCTTTATAACACCATATTCCTAGGTACTGTGGGTATCTTTCATGCATTATCACAAGTATAAGCTATATCAGCTATAACAGTTTCACCTACATCAACACTGTTAGTGCCTGCATTATGCAGACCTGGGTATTGCCTAGACCATGAATTGTTCCAGTAGTGGAAATTTCCTTTCACTCACTAGTCAACCTATGCCATCAGATCAGTACTTCTAATCTCAATTCTTTCCTAATATTCTGTTCCTTTTGCTGTTAGTGAAGCCTGTTAATTATTGTACTGTATGTCACTGTAATGCAGATATAAATTATTTTTCCTTTGTTTCACAGCCTTTAACATAATTAAAACCTATTCTACTGTGAGAGTCTGAAATGGTTAATGACTTAAACATTGCTAAAATCACTGAAAAACTTTTGTCCACTGTAGCAAATTACATTGAGAAGCAACTGCTCACTGAAGCCCACCTGTCTCTGAATATGCCTATTGTTTTGGACTGTGACTGGTATTTGTGACAAGATAAAGATGGTTTTATTGTCCCATTATCCCAGGAAAAGAATATACCCACAGGTGTGAGAGACTGGAATCCTGATGGCTCAAAGTTCAAGCTGACTATGTGCAAACTGCCCAGGTGCTGAGGGTGTGCACACTCAGCATCTTAGGCTCAGGCTCTCAGCTGGATGTTGAACAAGATAAGGAGAGAGGCAAATCCTGCAAGACGAGAAAGTGTTTCTTTGTCCCTACACAGATGACTCAGCTGTGATAACTCCTCTCTGGAGAAGTACTGGAACATTCATGAATGGCCTGGAGATATTAATTTCTGCTGATGGGCCATAATTGGTCATAATGGACTCAACTGCACTGATGTAACAGGCAGCTGTCATGTCTCAGAAGGTGTCAAAGACTCATGAAATGCCTCAGTATCCAATATTACATCATTGTTGTAAAACTCACTGCCCTAGGGGAGGTACCAGGGTGTTTCTACTTTGAGCATAATAGAACCTCTATGGGCTCTGTGTTTCACTGGGGCTTTGCCTCACCTATGGGCCTCTCTTGACAGATCCAGATTGCAGCCATCACTTTCACAAGAGTGGAACCTTAACCACCCAGAAGATCAGAAGAAGAGGACCAACAAGACCCCACTGGAATCCACAAACCAGTGGTATTTCTCCACTTCTTCTGTCTGTCTGTCAGTCCCTCTCCCTCCTCCTTTCTCTTTTTCCTGCTTCCTTCTATCTCTCTCTACCTCATATTTAGTGATAAATAAAAATCTGTACTATTGACTTTGGTATATGGTCTTGTTCGCAACTTAACTTGGGCAGAGGCATCTCTCTTATATTTTTTATAACTGGATCTTGAAGCTATGTCCCCATTCAGTTTTGTCTTTAGGTTAAAAAGCTGTCCAGTCTTGTCTTCCTTGTGTTTTCTGCACCTCTGACCACCTGTTGATTAACAAACTATATCCAGTGTATCCAGTCGATTCCCATCTTCCTTGGACTGCAGTAAGCACGTCTGCTCAATTTATGTGGTCTGTGCCCATGATAATTAGAGAAGGGAACAGATACTTAGACTCAGATCTGCTACCTAGGCAACTCTTTTGTATCCTGTACCTATATGTATATGTTTTTATATCTGTATGTATTTAGCTGCTATTAAACAGGAGTAATGTCTTGCACATATTTCCAGTTAACCTGCACATTGTCCTGCAATTTAGGAGCCATCTACCTTAACTTAGTTAAGATTTATTAAGCATCATCTGCCCCACCACCCGTGTCATTAATGAAGTCATTGAATAGATCCTAACTAAGGCTTCTGTATAGCCCCCCAAACACTCTGCATTTCATAATTTTAACTGCTCTTGGGCTATGGTTATTCAAGTAGTTTTGCACCTACCATCCTGCAATTAAATCCATTGAAGCTTTCTGGCTTCTTATGAGCCTACATTATGATATTGAAATATATAATCTGCATTACTTCTGCAAAATAAAAATAATGTAATAAAATGTTTGTAAATAGTTTGCTCCATTTTTTCTTAGAAATAAGCACAATCTGGTTATATTTCTTTAGTTCGATTTTACTTGCTTTTCAGATTTTTTTCCCATAAACACTATCCTTACTACATTTACTAATATTACTTTTATTCTTTTCCAGTCTTTAGGTGCTTGATCTTGCACAGAGTATGATGCTGTGAGTTTTCAGATCATCCTTTAGGTATCTTGGGAAGAAAGTCTATCACATCTCAAGGATTTGAAAACACGTAATGTAGAAGTTACCTTGTAAACTTTTCCTTCCCTGTTCTGGGCTGACACTGTACTACTTTCTTTGTTACCTTTAATTAGTATCAGGTAGTTACATGCTTCCATTTAATTGTTTTTATGAAGGCTGATACAAAAATATGAATTAAATATTTCCACTTTATCAACATCATCTGTCACTTTTTTCCTTCTCTATTTATTACCAAATTAACACTTTTCCTGATATTATCCTACCTATTAATATGTTTAGTTGACTTCTATATGTCACACTATTTCATGTAGCAACAAATAATCCCTGAACAAGTAATTACTTGGTATAATGGAAAGATATTTGGAACTGGATAATAATAAAAAAATTCCTTGATAGAACATTATAGTGGAAAATTTGAATCAAAAAACATAGTTAATGATTTGTACTTCATTTTCAGCTTGAATTTTTCTGATTTGAGTCTCCAGTCATTAATCTTCACTTTGATAAACCTCCTTTGCTGGATTAACTGCTAGTCTTTTCTTTCTGTAAATACATTTGTAAGCTGTGATCAATTCAATTTGCATTTCAGCTCTGAGAACAAAGTCTGAATTCTCCTTGCAAATGTCTATCTCCAACAGCATATCTATAAACCCACCTGATTTTATTAACTGTTTTCTATTGATGTATGTCATAGAATAAGACTAATCAGTTCTATTATGTCTGTTAAAGGGGTGGTCAAGGTGCTAAAATGTGAGTGTATGGGGTTAAAAAGAGCTGATTGGATAAGATCTGAGGTTTCGAGATAAGTGGTGCTAAAAGTATCATAGGAAAAGCTAGGAGAGGAGTAAGGCCCTTGGAATTCCTATGCTGAGTGTAAATTAAATAAAATTAAAAATTAACTATTTTCTTATTTTCATTTAATTTTCAGAGGGTGAATGAGCCTTTCTGAAGACTTTGTTTTGACATGTCCCTGAAGCATAATAATTCTCAGTTTCTGTATGTGTGGTTTAATTAATCAAATATATAGATGCAAGCATAAAAAGAATAAATGAAGCCTGAAAGTTAAATTCCTACATTTGAAAAATGTGATGGTATTATGCTTTTAAAGGAATTCTTTTAATCCCCTTCTAAAACATTTCTTGTAGTGTATACATTTAGGTGTTGTATAGTCATATATGATTTTGATGTCATGTAAATGTAGAAAAAATATGGGGCCCTAATTCAGGATTCAGTACATATTAAGAAATTAAGGAAAATAACTGCTTCCCTCCCCAATTTCTTATTTATTATCAGTGTCATCACTATCTCCAGTTCAGTAATAACCAAAGTTATCTATATTTGAGTTAGCATTGTAGTGCAAGTGGTCGCAGTGCAAAAATACACATTGAACTACACAGGAGGGCTCGCTTAATAACAGAAAACAGTTGCATCAGCCACTCGGAGTACTTGGCACTCCAGCACAGTACCAGGAACAGACAGCTGTCATTACTTTCCCACTGGCAGATCCTTTTTGAATTTCAAGTCCTACTTAACCTCAGGTGGAAGCTTATGTATGTATGTGAGAATGGAGTTCTCAATGAAGTATAACTCTTCCTGTTTCAGAAGCCGGCATTGTACTAAAAACAGGAGCATGAAAGAGTCAAGCACTTCAGTAATACTTACACCTCCATTGGCCCTCAATTTCTGTTTTACTTTCTTCTACCATCAACCTTCTTTGTACAATAAAATATATAATCAAAGCAGGGAGCTGAGATAAAAGTGGAAAAAGGCACTAGAATCTCCACTTTGTATAGATATTTTTTTCCTAACAAGCTTAGTCTTTGATCATTTCCCATTTGATCAAAGAGAGCTTTGATGTTCTTTGAAGAAGTACAGAATTATTGGAATAAAGATAAAGAATTTGATTCACATTTTCATCCAAAGAAAATAAACGAAAGAGCTGGGCTAGTAGTTTGCAGTAGATGTTCCAGTAATTGGCCTCTCTCCCCCCCCAACATAAAGAAAAAAGGAGCATAATCTAGTTACAAGAAAATGTTAAAAGTGGGAGATAAAGCCAAATGTATGGCATATTTGTTCTAGAAAATGGATCTCTAACTGCCAGTCAAACTGTGATAAATGTCTTCATCTTGGAAGGAAATGTATGCTTATGAATATCAAAGTGCAAAATATATTGCAGATCTGTACCCGAACAATATTTACCACAGCTGGAATGACTTACTGTGAAGAAAGCTACAATAAAAGGAATAAAAGGCTAGAAAAAAGCAAGTATAGTTTTAGTCCTCTATCTTGTATGTAGTGTTGCCTAGCAAGGGAGATGGGGTTTTTGTTGCTTGACGCCAGAAAAGTAAAAACTTTTTTTGAAAGTCATCAAAATGAATGTATTTAGAATCGGTAATGACTTTAATACTTCAGTCTCATTTTGGAGTGTGGATGGTCAAGGATAGTCAAGAAGTCAAGTCAAATTTCAAATTACAAAGTTTTATTCTGTTGTTATTTTCTTGTATTTTTTGTCATTGTTCTTTTGTTTGTTTTCCTTCAATTAATCTGTTTTGACCTCATAAACACCTCAGATTTAGGAAGTGCCAGAAAGGTCAGATAAAAGGACTGAAAAGACAAAGGTACGTTTAGTCTAGAAAGAAAAAGACTACTATTCATGCCAATTATAACCTACATATTTTGATCAACTCTGCTGTAGAACAGTTATTTAATGAATACTTTGTCTAGCTTGTAAACATTGATTTAAAAGTGCAATAATTTAAGAAGTTAATAAGTGATCATTCCTATTTTCAGGAGAACATCTAGTGTTGAAGCTATGTATAGCCTAAAGAGGCTTTCATGATAGTCACATTTTCGATCTCTGAATTGATTGAAGTAATGTAAGTGGAAGTTCTGATACTCAATCTTTTAAGCAAATTCCCTTCCTCCAACAGAGATTTCAATTATATCCATTTTAAGCAGCATGAAAAAGCAAAAGTCTTCATAAATTCAAGCTGCTGGCTATTGTAGACGGTAGAATCAAATTCATGTTGGAGAGCTTGTAAAGTTAATTTGGCTGTGATACTGAATATACTTGACCAGGCATGGAGAGAGGCATATTAGATCCACGCTGAACAAACAAAAGCAAATTTTGGAAACTCCAAACAGACCAAAAACAGACTACCAGTTCTTGAACATCCAGAAGACTCTAACAACAGAGAGCAGAAAACATATACCCTGAGAAAGAAGGAGAAAGATGCTTCATATATGAGGGAGGGGGCATTTGAAAATATATTTTCTTGTTCCCAACAGTGCATGGAACAGAAGGGCTCAAAACAGAAAGAATGCAGCTGTCCCACACCAGGTCAGTTGTTACTGGGTCAGAAGCACCTCCTGGGGGAGGTGCTTGTTAGTCCTGGTAATCTGTTGTAATGCTTTGGAGAAGTTGCATGTTTATCTCTGTAAAATCTTTTTTGCCAAAATACCTATTTTATCATCAAATTAAAAGAAATTTTTTAGAGAAAAATATGTCATTCTCTAGATGTCAACTCAAGGTACCAAAGAACCAAAGGCTTTGCAAGAGTTTGTGTAGGCAAAATCTCTGCAAGCTTGAAATGTACACCTGGTAAAGCCTG
Organism: Sakesphorus luctuosus; assembly: GCA_013396695.1. Lineage (NCBI taxonomy): Eukaryota > Metazoa > Chordata > Aves > Passeriformes > Thamnophilidae > Sakesphorus > Sakesphorus luctuosus. The sequence continues at coordinate 45,241 of VWZD01004074.1, read as the reverse complement.
GGGCTTCGGGACTGGGGCGTAACAACAGCTGACTCCTATATCATCTGTCTAGCAGAAATCAAAGTATTAAAAGCAGCCTGAGATTAAGACTTTGAGTATTTTTCAGGCCTTGTAGACCATTTCAGAAATTTACTTGGCTTCCTAACTCACTGAAGACATTTTACCATCCTAGTAGTCTTTTTAAAGAACTCTTGGAATACCAGAGACATTCCAGAAAGTTAGAAAAGTGCTGAATTCTGAATTAGCTGGATTATGTGCAGTTGTGTCACTCTAGATCCACATGGACACATTAAAAAAAAATAGAAATGTTATGCATAAATGCAAAATGAAGCATTTAAGAATAAAGACCACAGAAGACCACAGAAGATTTTAGAGTGAGGAATGCCGCAACTCTGAGAAAACTCTAGAAATTTTTAAGGTAAATGAATGAAAGAAAACCACAATACAGGGCTGTGCCTAAAAGTTAATATCATTCTTATATATTAAAAGTAAGTAGGATTGAGAAGACACTATGCATCTATCTACACACTGGTAAAATCAACAGCAGAATATTCCATGCAATCTAGTAGTCAGATTTTAGATTGATATTTTGTAATTAGTACAGGTGAATAAAAACCTCCTACTATAACTAAATGAGAGAGTAACTTTGTCATTGAGAGAATTAAGTCTGAGTGAGGATACTTACAGACCTTGTCCACCAGAAATTCAATCCATATTAGTTTTGTAATTAATTATTAAATCAAGGTATAGTTCTGTTCATATACTATTTTCCAGAATAAAAACACATATCCTTTGTTTTAGTTGAGTAATTTCTATTTTTCAGATTATCTTAGGAATCTTTGTTCATATTCACTGATATAGAGCTTATACAATTATAAATTCTTTCTGGTTTGGGTGATTATTTGTCTTCCTATGGCTTTGGCTCTGTAGGCAATGTTCCAGTTTCTTTACAGAAGTGCTTTTCCATTGTCATAGATTTGATGTAAAAATGCTCCAGCTAATTTTTGTTTAGCTATGTTTGCTGGGAAATTTCTTTTTGTTTTGTATTTTAGAAAAGAAAGGAACAAAAACCTAGGCAGCCAGAATCAGGGAATATAAAATGAAAAGAACAATCAATAGCAAATGTAAAAGATTAAGTTGAAGTAGTGGGAAAAAATAGCATACAGAATAAAGAGAAAGATATTTTCATAGAAAATATTTGTAACCCTTTTGAGGGTACCATACTGACATGGTAACTATGTTGGCTACTTTTTTTTTGAAAACTCATAGAAATAAAGTTTTTTACGTAAAAATAAATTAAAAAAACCCAACAAACAACAAACCACAGATGCACCTTACATTTTAAATGGTAAAAAACCCTCTAATAAAACTGAAAGATACTTTCTGGAAAGATATTTTATATGAGAAATTATTGAATAATATAGTTGAAATGAAAATTATAGTAAAACATAAATCATTCAGGTTTTAACTTGCAGTACAAATACAGTGCCATATAAATGTTTTCTGTGTCATTGGGGCTTTTAGATTATTGTACGGAGAATATGCTTAGTCTTTGACGCAGAGTTTATTTCCAGTTACTTCAAATGAATCAGGCTAAGCTGCAAACCTCTGGCCTACATCAGACCGACACTGATCAAGGAAAAACTTACTGTAGGTAGATCACTTCTTAAGGGTGAAGACACAGATGAGAGAAGCATCCTGGACCAATCAAATCTGCTGAAAGGCTAAAAACCATGGATATCAAGTGCTCTCAAAACCAGTAACAATACGTACAGACGTAGAAAATAATTTACTTTCCATGCTTTGAGAATGATAGGTGTTGTTAATGGAGTCAAATCATCTTCAAATGATTTACTGTGGTGTTCTAGTCACTCTTACAATAGAGTAGAAATAACATTCTATTATTATTATATTCACATATACATGCCCTAAATTGCTGTAATGCCTCTTTTCTGCTACAGCAAAACTAAATAAAAGAATGGTGTCCATATTCTTATCTCAGTACAAATTTATTTTCAGTTAAGAAACTCATTATTTCTTTTATGAAAGAGAAAATAAATGTTTTTTCTTTTTTTTCTGACACAAAACTTATAATGCCTCACACTTGCTGTCATATCACTACTCTTGCAGTTGTGTTTATGTGAAGCAACACTGATGCAATTGCTGTTGTGTTGAGCCTAGATGTATTTTTCCTTCTGATTTATGTCTGCAAAAATGTCAACTATTTGACTCTCCTACTGTATTCGAAGTTATCATGGTGCCAAGTTCCAAAGAGTCCAGCTCCTTGTTACTGTCCAGTCCAATTTATCAAGTACATCGAAATGACAAGTGCAACACAGAAAGTCCTTGTTGCCCTTGGGCTGGCAAAAAATGGCCTTGTCATCTGAAATTCAGAATAAGGTTTGTAGCTAGATATTACAGTTTCATTTGGTGTTTTTGTTTTTAAGAAGTGAATTGATTTGCATGCATTTTGAGCCATAAACAGAGAAAACTATTTTATGCTGGACAGTAAAGGAAGGTCCTAGTTTATGCTGAATGTAGAAAAATGTGTTCAATCCAGCAGTCTGTATGCAACAGAGACACAAGAATTTTTGGTTGGAAAACTCAAAAAATCCCATTTTATTCTTGTTGGCATGTCTTCAAGTCTCAGAGCAATCACTGATTAATTCCTTGAAGGTGGACCAGGCAGTTACAGAATCAGGTTTACCTGGTTAACAATAGGAGTAAATAAGTGTGATCATTGCCAGGTTGTTTCAGTGTCTGTGTTCTCTTTGATGGTGGATAGGGCACATGAAAATGGATAAAGCTAAAAGAACTGAATGTTTTAAAATAGCCAGTATGCATTCTGGGCTGAAACACAAAAATTTATGTTTTTCAGCTCCTACATAAATGAACTGTCTTGGGGCAACATACATATTTATATTATAAGGAAAATCCAGCTCCAGAAGTAAGAAAGGTACTAAATAAGAGTCAGAACATGATCAGGTAAGTGCTTGAGTGCCTGATATGCTGATTTTATAAGTTCTGCTAAGACATGTCACTGTGTGATTCTGCTGCAGTGCAAAATGAAATAGGTTCACAAAAAGTGTCCTCTCAGTACAAAAAGTACATTCCAGGCTTTGGAGCTACAGGATTCTCTTTCTTTATTTGAGGAAAAAGTTATCATTAAATGGCTTAGCTTGGAAGGGACCTTAAAGGTCTTTAGTTCCAACCCCCTGCCATGGGCAGGGACACCCTTCACTAGAACAGGTTGCTCCAAGCCCCATCCAACTGGGCCTTGAACACTTCCAGGGATGGGACAGCCACAACTTTCCTGGACAACTTGTTCTAGTGCACCATAGTCCTCATAGTGAAGAATTTCTTCTTAATATATAGCCTAAATCTACCCTCTTTCAGTTTAAAACTGTCGTCCCTCATCCTGTCCTCACACTACACTCCTTGATAAAGAGTCCCTGATAAACAATGGTTGTGGCTTTTCCTGTGTAAGGTTTCATTATTCCTCCAGGCAGGACGTGGAAGGGGAACACTGCAGAGCCTTTGATGACTCAGTCATCTTTTCTTCCTCTCCCCTTCCCCTTACTACATGGCTGAATGGAGAATTCTACATACCAAGCTGGAATACTGAAACTAGAAAAGTAATAGAGTAAGAAAAGTAACAAGTTGAGAAAAAAGTGCAGATTGATCCCCCTTTGCAGTTTAAAATTAATTAGGGACATAGCTGTGTTTTTACATTATTTTCTTTCCATTCTGTTCCCATGGTAGTAGAGCTTTTTGCTGTCTCTTGCTACTCACTGCCAGGGAACTTTCAAATCTGATCATACATTGTTGAATCTCCCTAACAGAGATTTGTTCTTTATAACTGAAACCCACATACTTTCAAGTGATGTGTACACATAGAAATGAATAACAGTAAAAACAAGAATAATTCAAACATTTTTAAGATGTTTGTAATTGGAAGCTCAGAATGGCTATAAAAAAATTGTGGGTCTCGTTTGTAAAGAAAACACCCAGATGGGCTTACCATCTACACTCCATATGGCATTCAGTCTTTCTGCTCTGCATCCCACTGTGCTCAGTGTAATCCATATGGACCTTACTTAATTGGTTTACAGTTCCTGCAACATTGACTGTCTCTGTTCATAGCTTTCCATCACATATCCACTTACTGCTGAGAGAACATACTATTATGTGATAATTATGTGATTGCTGGAAATGTGAGTGTATTAATTTCTTTGTATGTTGATCAATGTTGTGGCTTTGACCATCAATGGTGAGGTAGAGTACACACACACACACACCCCAAGAGGCATAATTTCAGGCAACTGATGAGTGCTCATACACACTCTCTAAGGACAATTAGCAAGCACTTCCCTGTTCAAGCAGAGTGCTCCTAGGGTGTGCAAGCAACAAAAAGGAGGCCTGGGAACTTGGAGAAAGGCAACAAAAAGGCATCAACTAGCTTTAGAAGAGTTCCTCCAGCTTAGAACTGAGTAGAGATTTTGAGGGGAACTCTGCGACTAGTAGGACATCAGCTACACGTTCAGAGATGAGAAACACAAAGGACAAAGGGAGTGCAGCTGTCACTCTGTTGAGATTTTCAGTTTCCAAGGTGAATTAGCAGTGCATGTACAGTGTGAGCTGAATGCATGTGATGCAACTCTAAGACAAGTAATAGGTTTACAGCTGCAGATCCCAGATCATAGAAATTTCTAGCTTTAAAAATCACTAGGTCTACGCATAAAAAAACCACCTGAACAGGTCATTAAGTATTGTCATAATGTGTAGCAGTTGATCTCAAAATCATATCCTCCTAGTGTTCCTAAGGAAAGAGGAACAACTCTATGATGTTATGGAGTTGTTTTGAATGCTACAAACAGTTCTGATTGTCCTGTCTAAAGAGATTAAGCAAGAGGATGCAGTGCTGTATGATGAAAGACCTTAAGAATTTGGCAGACAGATTAAAAAGATAAAAATGTGGAAAAAGAGATAGCAAGAAGTTTCAGTAATGACTGTAAGTTAGAGATGCAAAAGGATAAAGAGAAGGAAAAGGCTTTTTTGATATAGCTTTTGTTGTAGTGTATCAGGCTGTAGTTCAGTAAGACGTGAAAAGAAGGGAAAAAACGTATTTTGTACACTTTGCAATTATCCTGTGAAACTATGTCATTAAGGATTTCTACAATGAAGAGAGTTATGATATTCAGAAAAGAATCAGATACTTGTACTGATTGTGAAAACATCAAGAAATCTGTTACATTTTATATAAATAAACTCTGCATTTTTAAACTTTTGTATGTGAAAGTATACGTCTGCATCTTGTAGAAACTTAGCTAGCTGCTGGGAAATAGGATTTAGGATTATCATCATCATCATCATCATCATCATCGTCATACATACACACACACATATATATCTACATATTTATAAACAAGCATTTATTCCCTCACAAAAAAACCCTAAGAGTTTTTTGGCATCCTCTTTCAGCTGTGCATAGTAATAGGGTGAATAAGGGAAGCCTTGGGACCAGTGACACAACAACTGAAAATTCATAAAATAGAGGCATGCTTAAGGACAAAGGGAGAAATCAGCATCTTTTTTGTCAGTCAGCATGTCTTCTACATAGTAAAGCTTAGATAAGCTAAAAGACCTGTGATAAAATATACCCTATTATATCCTTTATTTTTATTGCTGTCATGACACCTGATAAACTGCTGATTGAGTCTGGTTCAATGATAACCTGTAACACTTTCTCTTTCTTGCCCTTGCACTTTCCCTTTACCCTTTTCCCTGCTTCTGAGAATAATTTAAACAAATTATCACTATAATCTTCATCAAGTTTATCAGCATTTCTCTCTTTTTCAGATATATTCATACCTATAGATTTAGAGATGTAGATATATTGGGGGTTTTTTTGCACCGAATATGTACTCTGCACACAGCTCTATGCACCTGGGCAGCCAATGTATATCACCATCACTACTGCATCACAGAAACATAGAACAGTTGAGGTTGGCAAGCACCTCTGGAGATCATCTAATCCAAACTTCCTCTCAAGGCAGGTACACCTAGAGCGATTTGCTCAGGTTTATGTCTGATCAGGTTTTGAGTATCATCAGTGGGGATATTCTCTGGGCAACCTGTGAAAAAACAAACAAACCATCAAAACTTATTCTTGTGTTTAAATTGATTTTCCTCTATTTTTTTTATGCCTTATTGTCTAGTCATTGGGTCCTATGAAGAAAAGTCTGGCTCCATTGTCTTTACTTCCCTCATCAGATATTTATAAACATTGAAAATATCTCCTCTGGGCCATTCCTTCTTCAGGTTAAGCAGTCCCAGCACTTTCAGCCTCCCTTTGTATGACAGATGGTCCAGTCCCTTAATCATCTTTGTTACCCTTTCCTGGACACAGTCCAGTACATCCCTGTCTTCTACTGGAGCGATCAGACCTAGGCACAGTACTCCAGATGCATCTCACCAGGGCTGAGCAGCCCTCCACTCTCTGGCACTGTTTTTCCTGATGCAGTCCAGGAGGTTCTTGGCCTTCTGCGCCACAAGGGCACATGAGCCTCAGCTGATCAACTTTTCCAACCAGTCTGCAGCCCATACTGGTGCGTAGGGTTATTCTTATGCAGGTGCAGGAAGTTATTTGCCTCTTTGCTGTACTTCATGAGATTCCTGTCAGCCCATTTTTTTCAGCATGTTGAGGTCGCTTTTTGAATATCAGCACCACTGTATGGTGGTTTATACCAAGTGACTGATCAATCACTTCTCCCAGTTTTTGTATCATGCCCATAGTTGATGAGGATCTAATTCTGTCCCATTAAAACAAGTCATTTATGAAGATGTTAAACAGCACTTGCCCCAGTATTAACCCTTGGGATGCACTACTTGTACTGCTGCTGCCAGCCTGTGTTGTTTCTCCAGGAGATACTGAGGTAATTCAAGTTTCCCATGAGTATCATGGCCTGCAAAAGTGAAATTATCTGAAGTCTTTATCTGCTTGTTCCTGATCAGGTGTTCTGCAGCAGACACACACACCTACACCATCAACTTTGGTCTGACCTCTAATCCTGACTCATGAGGTTTCATCTAGCTCATCATTCATCTGAAGGCAGATTTTCATATATTCCTGCTTCACTCTCATAAAGGGTGACTGCCTCTTCATGCCATCCTGGCCTGTCCTTAAATGTCCCTAAAGTGGGACATGTCTCCATCGATTGCAGCAATTCAGAGGTATGATTTCTTACCACATTCCTATGATGATTTCATAGGCCTGAAACTGCACAGTGACCTTTTATTCCTTGTTTATTCCCTGTATTGCATGTGTTAGTGTACAGGAACTGCAGAGAGGCACCAAGCTGTGCTCATTTCCCAGAGAAGGTACAAGTTTTTTCCCTGTGATACTGTCTTCTCTTGCACGTACTCCTTTATTTCTGTGCATATCCTTGAAATGAGTCCCTTTCAACATTGTTTTCTTGATAATGAGTATTCTAGAGTCCACATCACCCTGAATCCTTTGCTTACCAACCTAGTCCACGATTTGCTCACTTAATTGCTGTTGTTGACTCTGTGGCCTGTTGTTCCTACCCTAAAGCTCTTCCTACTTTAAAACTCTTTCTACTTGCTTGCGCAGTCTGATGGCAAAGATCCTTTGTCCCGCTTTGGAAGGTGGGTCCTGTCACTTTCCAGAAGTTCTTAATCATTTGATGGCCCCATAGTCACAAAAGCCATATGAATATTTCCAACACTAGCTGTGCAGCTGGCTGTTGTCCCATGGAATCAGTGGGTCACCATCAGGATCAAGGAGAAAAACATGCTGTGCAGTATGCATATCCCTTGTCACAACTCATTTACTTGGCAAGACAGACCCTCTGTCAGTGCACTCCTCCTGTAAGCAAGGAACTCGCCTCCTGCTACTCCAGCCTCAGCAAGAGAGCCCAGGCATCCCTGCAGCCCTAGACCTGAGGAGATGCATCTGCACTTGAATTGAGACCTCAGATGTGCTGGGGGAAATGCTTCAGTGGCTGATGGGGACTGAGCGCTGCAGCATGTCTCCAGTGCTGCTAAACAGCACATGTGCTGTCTCTCCCCAGGGGGTCTTACCCCTACTGTGTACTCTTCTGCATGTACTGCTTCCTCTGTTACATGCAACAACTGACCACCAGAACCAATGAATCTGAACTAGCAGGTTCCTAGATGTTCTCTGAAACTCTACTGTGGTTTTCTTCTCTGTGTTTTACTATAGTGTCAGAATAATTCTTCGTGGTTTAACAGCAGGGAACTGTTGTTTATTCAATAGTAGAGTAGATTAGAAGGAAAGGTGTGAGGGCAGGAATGGGTACACATAATCTCAGTTATGAGCAGAATGTTTGACTTTTAATCACTTGATCAAAGCCAGAGATGTTTATTAACCTATTGCACACCAAGGAAGAAGTGACCTGGGCGGAGAATAGTTGAGAAGGGGGTAGTGGGGGCTGGGGTGGGTGGGTGTATTTATTTATTTTAACTCTGTGTTAGTCCGTACAGGCAGACATTTTAGTGTCTAGAGTGTTTTCCATTTTTATAATTTGAGATGGAGTAGCAAAGGCTTCATTTACAAGTTGAGAAAGGGCCCTTAAAATGTCATTTTGCCAAAGGCACCAACAAGTATTTATACACACTGATTAACAGCCACTGTCTTTTTAATGAGAAATGGGACGTCATTTGTCATTGTAGCAGACCCTGCTGTCATTGTTCTCTACTGTATTTTTAGCAACTCCGTAATAAAAATCTGCATGCAACAAAGTGGATATGTGGATTGCTCCCAAATGAGGAAATGTTCAAAAACTCTGCCAAACTGCTAAAATAGTTATCTGTTAGGAATAGAGAGCTATTCTAATTTTTTCATAATGTCTACATTCTCTTGCAGTAACATATATTAAAAAAAATTGATTTGATTCTAATTAATGATTTTAAATGTTAACATTGCATTAAAAATGAAAAAAAAAGTAGATCTATTCATGCCATGCAGGTGGTGGGCAGAGAGAGTTCCATGAATGTGGGATCATTTTACATGTTATGTAGTCCTGACTGCTACCAGAAACAATTAATGAACCCCAAAGTCCTAGACTAATTTTTTCCCTTGGATACATTTGGGCTCCCTTATTCTAACTGATGCATTGTGGCTTCAGGTGTCTTTGAAGTAGATGTGAATTCAGACATTAATGGTTATAAAAGCACTATTAGACAATGAGTAGTTGAAATATTCTGGAAAACTACAGTCTCCACTGTGAAATATTGCCCAAAAGCAGATGACTTGGACAACATTTCTGTACAGTGGACACTGTATTGAATTTGCAGTAAAATGAGATGATGGTAACAAGTCTGTTCTGGTTGTATCTAGTGCAACAAAGCTCTTACTATTAGACTTTCTGTCCGGTCCAGTCTTTGTGCTCCTGATGAAGGAATGAAAAGCTCAGTTATTTACTTGAGCTCTGGGTAGAACTGTGACCTAAGGGTGACCCTTATAATGTAAGAAATCCATAATTTTATAGGTCTTATAATCTTGTAATTTGGTTGTGATTTCTTTTTTATCCCCACTTGAAATTTCCATAGCAATAAGATTTTGAACAAATTACTTCATCATTAAAACAAAGACTTCAGAGAACAGGAACTGTAAATTGTACTGAAGTCTGTAAGTCTGGTGTTCTTGATAAATGCTGAAAACTTATGAGGAACTACCTTAGTATATTGTAAGTTGACTTTATCATCTCTTCAGTACCCATAAAGGAAATATGTTTTTGTTTAAATGATACAACATACTGGTACTTTAATTTCTTCACTGCAAAATTGTAAGTACAGTATGAATTTTAGCAGGTCACAATTGTGACATCACGGTTAAACACATAATTATGCATATTGAGACTCACTGGGCTGAAAGATTAGGTCAAATACCAATATGAGGTGGGATTTTTGTTTAAACATCAGTTCTAATCACTGATTTTCAGACTTTCAAAAAAAAAGGTCTAAGTGGATGTGGATTCATGTTCTTGCTGCATACACATTTTGACAAATGAAAATTTATTTACTTTTGCCTTGCTATACAGCAGCAAAGATCGTGGATATATGTTTCTTTTATATATATTTGTTGCTAGGGGTGGGCTTCAGAATTTTTATGTTTTCTGCACATATTATTTTCATGCCTTTTAAGTAACCATACAAGGTTCACGGACGTAAAAAATGGAAAATGAAGCAAATACTTTATACACTTTTAGTGAATGTTGCAAAAATACATCAGTTAACAGTGAAGGCTAACTAACATGATATCACCAGTTACAACCCATTGAAAGATGTGAGCCAGAGCAGCAGTAAATACAGGAATTTGCTCATGGAAACAAGAAACCTCTCAGCAAAACAGAGCTTTCCTTAACTTTAGTGCCATCATGGCAGAACTTAAATTGTAATACAAAGGAATGTTTAAGGTTTCTTCAGGAAGACAAGTATATCAACCTAGAAAAAGTAAAGTGGACTGAATGAGTAATGTTTAGATACAGATAGTAATGCTTTTCAATCTAGTGA
>VWZD01004074.1:14556-33793 GCA_013396695.1 Sakesphorus luctuosus | reverse complement strand
CTGTACGCATAAAAGGGCTAACACAACTAACATATGGTCTCCACAGCACTAATAGGTTGCCCCATCTTTGACAAAATGTGATAGAAGTTTAGCCTCCCCTCAAGTACCATACAGTAGGCATTCTCTGCAATGTTAAAACAGTTTTCATAATGCAATAAAATGTAATTACACAACACTGAGTTTGAAATTAATTTGGCAACAATTCAGATGTTTCTCAATAGATGGTGTTGTTCATTAGTATGAAAAATCACGGCCTTTACCACATTTACATTCATCTTAGGAGTATGTAATGTGGGAAAGATCCAAGAAAACATATAAAAGCCGTCTGTATAACAATGCAATACCAGTTAACAAATATAATAAAATGAACACAACCACCTAGAGTTATATGCTAATTAGAATGATGTATTGTGCCTATAACAACAGAGTTTGATCTAAGCTCTTGATTACTTACCAGTGAGCACAGACTGCTGGCCAACAGGCAGACAAACTTTCTAGATCAATTCATCTGCCAAATGGGCCTATTCAAAGTACTTTCATATGTGATAGTCAAATGGTCACCTGCACCAAACATTTTACTTAATGTTTAAGCTCCAAATAGTGGGGGTTTTATTGAGCATAGAGATCCTTCATCCCTCTCACTGGTAATAATTACTTCATGAAAAAATGTTATTTTAGTTTTCTATACAGGAACAGAATCTACCTGTTGTGTTCTTGAACTAATGAGAGTCTACCTTAACCTTGCTGGCTTCAGAGGTATTAGTTGGAATTGCAGTAGTATTTCAGGGTGCAATCGTTCAGACTGCTGCTGATAAACTATTACAATATTTTTTTTTGCAGTTCAAGAAATATGCAATGTAATACTGTGCTTCATAGGGACTTTGTAATACATTAAACCACTTACAGTTCCACTTACAGTTCTCTGACGAAAAAAAAAGAAAAGAAAAAATAGGTTAGAAACCTTAAAAGAGTCTGTTTTGCTATTATTTGTACTATTTAGTCTTTTTATTTTTCTGAATCATCTGCTACCCTTTAGCACTGAAAACTTCATTGAAGTGGGTTTTTTTCTGCCTATAGAAGGAACTTTCAGTCTACTTCATTTGATAGTTAACTAAAGCGTACAGTATTCTTTTCTTTACTTTCATGGCATATTAATTTTCCTTTTAAGGCCAATCAATTTTGTTAGTGCTAACCAGTGTTACCAGATTAGATCAAGAGCTAGAAGCTGTTCCCAATGTGTCTCTGTGAACTCTGCTACCAAAATGGTCTTTCTCAACACTGATTAGGGCCAGAACACTGTGAATTCAGAGACTCCTATTCACCTAAAACAAAGTAAAGTTAATTAATTTTGCCCACAAACTATGTAGTGTGAATATTCAAAGGTAACTTCCAGCATTTTGAGAATGGCTGTGGGGTTCATGAACCTTACATGAGGCATGGTGATCCCTGCTGCCAAAATGGTTCTAAGGAAATTTATTCCACCAAGGCTGCTGTAAATTTGTCAGCAGTGCCCAGTATTCTGTTTCAAGATTGAGGGATTGGCATAATGCAAGAACTTGTGCTTTACGTCAGTCTTCATCAGATGCCTAGAATGTGGGATGACTGTAGGTGATGCCCAGAACAAACAGTGTAAATTTCATTGCAGTGGGAAGAGGGGAAGCTCCTCAAAAGTAGATCAAAACCTGCATTTCTTATTGGCAGGATTTTCAATGAAAGAAAATAGATTGTTTTTAAGTATCACAGGATATGTAGACTTAAGGACCGGTCAAAACTGGAAGGTACCTAAAGAGGTGTAAGTAACATCATGATTTAAGAAATGAAAAAGCACTATTTTCTGGAGATGAGTGGCAGAGAACTCCTCCCCCTCCAGGGTCATAATGTCTATAAAGAAAGGGGAGGACACAGAGACAAGGTTCCTATGCAGGAGATTAAATGGAGAATTTTCTTGGACAACCTTTTGCTATTTTCGTGAAATAACTAAATAATTTCAATAATGTCAGTAATTTCCATGTTATGTATGTAGCAGGCTTGGTTGGGTCTGAAATGATGAGTAAGGAGTCAGTCTAACATGTGACTGATGTTCATGGTATTTATTTGGTAGGCCAGAGCGTCTCACTTGTAATTGTCATGCTTTGCTCACAATAGCAGCTGAAATATCTTACATTTGTTTCAAGTAAATATTTTTCCTATTAGTTTACAGATCATAACAGAGTAAAACCTGCTCATTCATTTTTGCTGGACATTTTCCACATTTGGTGAGTAATTCAATATGTGATAAAGCCCTGAAATTGCTTGACTTGAACTTCCAGCTTCCTCAAATGAGGTGGGGCAGCTGCATTGTTATTGACTCTCCCTTTCTTCTGACTCTTCTGTCTTCTGTCACTTCTCTTTTGAAAGTTTCATTTCACTCAGTGAAAGTATTTTAAATCATAAAAATAATTTCCTAACTTGCTCTGGCAGGCACAGTATTTTGTTTGTTTGGGGGTTTTTTTGTGTGTGTGTGTATGTGTGCGGGGGGTACCCCCCCCCCTTTCCCCCGCTTAAATGAATGTATTTCTTGAGCTGTGCAAAGTAAGGTAGATCTTTGAATGTCAGTTCAAAACATATACCAAGAAATTCTATGGTCCAGAAGTTGCAGGGCAAAATGGAAGGACGTGTTGATGGAATTTGCTGAAATGAGTAAAAGTTTATAAATTTACTGATCAGAGCTGAGATCAGAATAAAATTATTTAATACTTAACAGTTAATTGTTGACTGACAAATCTCTCTGATTTTAGAAATGCCAAGGATTAGAATTAGAAATGCCAAAATCTTTCAGGTAAGAGAACAATTTCTACTGATGAATAAATAGAAATCAATTCCAGAACTTATAGAAAATGGTTAAATTTAGAGGATTGCTACTTTGACTGAGGTATAATAAGAATAATTTTGATCATGAGTACATTTTACAAGTGCTAATTTCTCTATGACTCAGCAAGGAACCCACCTTTATTTACTCAGTTTTCCAATAAAAATTCATGCAACTCTTTTTGTTCACACAAATATTTGGAAAAGAGCTTCTATGTATGAAAATAAGGTTATTGGAGCATGAATGATTTTTTTTTTGTGCAAGCAAGGGTATTCATCCTGAAATTTATTAACTAGTTCCCCAACATAAAAAGGCTTTGTGCATCTATGAGTTTTGGGTTAGCAATCAGAGGGAGACAAAGAGTGTTTTACAACATAAGAAATAACTAAGCTGTTGGTGTGAACTAATGCAAGCAGAAAAAATTTGAATTAAGGGATCATGTTCAGTGATAGCAAAGAATAATCACTGAAAAACAGTTCTGTACTCCTGTGTGGAAAACTGCTATTCTGAAACATTTGGCTGATCAGCTTCACCTCAGTCCCTAGGAAGGTGATAGAAAACCCAATCCTGGAAACAATTTATAGGCACATGAAAGAAAAGAAAATGAATAGGTCTAGTCAGCATGGATCCACCAAGGGGGAGTCATGTTTGATCAGCCTGATAATGTTCTGTGATAAAATGAATGGCTTGGTAGATGAGGGTGGAACAGTAGATGTTGTTTCCTAGATGTCAGGTATGATTTCAACCCTGTTTCCTGTAAAATACTCATAGAGAAGCTGTTAAAGCACAGTCTGGATGAACAGATGGTGAGGTGTATTGAATACTGACTAAATGGCCTGTACAAGGGGGTGGTGATCAGTGGTACAAAGCTTGGTTGGAGGCCACTAAAGAGCACTGTAGCCCAGGGATCGATAGTTGGTCCAATCCCATTCAATATCATTAAAGGTCTGAATGATGGGGGCAGAGTGTACTCTCAACAGGTTTGCTGATGGTACTGAACTGGGAATGATAAGCCAGAAGATTGCACTGCCATCCAGAGGGACCTTAACAGGCTGGGGAAACGGACTGGCAGGAACCTCAAGAAGTTCCACAAATGGAAGTGCAAAATTCTGGTCCTGGGGAGGAACATTCCCAAGAGCAATATAACCTGGGGGCTGACTAGCTGGGAAGCAGCTTTGCAGAAAAGGATCTGGTGCACACCAACGTGAAGAGAGATAGAAAAGTATACTGCCCTGCATGTGCACTCCTGGCAGAGAGGTTAATAGTGGCCTGGGCTACACTGGGATGAGTGTTGCTAGCAGGTCAAGAGAGATGATCCTTCTCCTCTACTCAGACATAGTGAGGTCACACTTGGAGTGTTGTGTCCAGTTCTGGGCTCCTCAGTATGAGAGAGATGCAGAACTACTGGAATGCACCCAGCAAAGGGCCTTAAAGATGATTACAGAACTGGAACATCTGTTGTACAAGAAGAGGTTGAGCGAGTTGGGACTGTTTGGCCTAAACAAGACACATTTCAAGAGGGAATTTATCAGCATTTACAGATAGCTGAACAGAAGGTGCAAAGTTGTTGGTACAGAAAACTCAAGAGTGAGCAATTCTGATCTATATAAGACCCTGTGAGACTGAAAGCAGCTGAGAATATACAAGGCCACAGCTGCTTGGAGGAGCTCACTCCCCGGGAGTTCTTAGCAACTCCCTAGAGGCTTCCCATGTGAACTCCTTAGGCTTCTCACAGCACACCGGAGATGTTCTTGGAAACATCTAGGATAAGTTCTCCAAAACATTGGACTTGTGAGATATGGGTTATAGCCAATTGGGATTTGCAATTACATGGTGTGAGCTTCAATTTAGCCAATAGTACATAGCTTTAACCCTATATAAACTGTGTGTAGTGTGTAATAAGGTAGGCATTCACTTGATCACAATGGTCTGTGTGTGGTGTCCGGTTCCTCGTCTGTTTATTTATTGTTTACTTTACAAAGTGGTTGGAACCAGACTCTTTTCAGTGGTGCCTGGTGCAAGAGACAAAATGGACACAAAATAAAACACAGAGGATTCTGTTTGAGCACCAGGAAACACCTTTTGTTTTTCTTTAAGTGTGACTGAGCACTGGCACAGGCTGTCCAGGGAGGGTTTTTGAAAACCACTCGGACATTGTCCTGGGCAGCTGACTCCAAGTGGACCTTCATGAGCAGAGACTGGTTGAACCTGATGATCTCCTGAGATTCCTTCCAACCTAGTGAGTCCCTTACAACTTGGCATATTTTGTGAAACCTCAAACGTTCTGTGATTCCATGATCCCTCAACAGCCCATAACTGAAAACACAACAGACACATGCCAGTAGAAGAATGTTTAAAAAGTATCATTGTTGTGTGACATTTCCTTATAGTCATCGCAGGATATGAATCCTTACCCGCAATGGATGTCCATACCACCATCCACTGCTCAGTAAATATATACTACTGAGTTTCAATCTGCTTATAATAGCTCTTGCTCAGTTTTTGGAGTTGCTAAATTATTGAGATATCCTCCTGATTAAGAATAAGCTAGCAAACTAAAATAAAGGAAAAAAAACTTTATGTAATGAAAAATATAAACTTTATTTTTCTCTTAAAAAACCAGCCATATGTAATTTATATTCAAGCATAAACCCCTAAGATTAAAGGCCTTGGCTTGGTATTGAAATAAGTAATGTCAAGCTAAAGAAAGGGAGGAAAAATCTAGGCTAATTTGATGGATTTACATCAGCCTTCTATTTGGATTCCTGTATGATCTTTACTTAAATTGTGGTTTTAAACTTCTCTACCACAAATAATGCAGCAATAGAGTGATCACAATTAAATATAAATTTTTATAGTTAGCAGCATCACAATATGCTGAAGTATCATCCTTTATGCCTATGTTCTAGACAGGAGAGATCTACAGTAATTTCAAACCATATCATGGCTTCCAACACAGATATAATGAGCAGAGATGAAGGTATACATGAATATTTTACTGTTGTTCTCAATTCAGTAGTAGTCCTTTCCACACCTAGTTGATTGTCACATTGAGAAATATTACAGCTTGTATAAAAGTAGACCTGTTCTGCAGGGTTGGTAAACTCCTTTATTGTCTGACTACGCATTTCCAGCTGAATATGCTAAGTGATCTGTAAATTTGTGCTTAGACTTTTAAGCTTATAAATTTCTGAACCTGTAAAATGTGCAATAAATTATAAAAGATGAAGGTTTTGGAAGATATGTTGGAATATCTTGCATACTTATTGTCACATTCAAGATATTCTCATGCTGTTTCAATTTGTCCATGTTGCGCAGTGAATTATGGATAAATTTGTATTTCCCAGAGAATCTTCACACATATTGGGGCCTAGGTCAAGCAAGTATTGTGATGATGTAGAATACTAAAGGATATTTCCAGAGGCTTAAAAGCTCCTCGTAATTTACATAATTTGCATAACTCATGGTAAAAATTAATGCACATTAATATAACTTTTTTTGAAAAAACTTGCACTATTTTACAGCTGAATTCGAAATTTGAGGGCACTTTGGCAGGATCAATAAGAGTCAGCAGAGAGAACAAGGTGAGCTGAGGCAGCCACACAAAGTGGCCTGATTGTACAACAGGCAGGGCAAGAAAATCTAATCCAGCAGCACAACTGCCTGCCTGGAGTCAGCAGCAAAGTCATGTAGTGTTCTCATAGTTGGCAGCTGTCAAAGGGCAGCTGAAGCAGAAGTTCATGTCTTGAGAAATAGAAAGAGTAATATAATCAGATTCAAAAACTCAAGATCTTATTGATCTAAAGAAAAGGGTTCTCCAAGGAAGTTAAGACTACATAATAGACTCAGTGATGGAGAGGAACACTGTGACACATGTGCCATGATGATGCCACAAAACTGTAAGGGAACACAGACTGTCTCTTTGTTTGTGAATTGTGCAACCTGCATTGCTTAAAACTCAGCACAGACGGACTAGATATTTACGCTACTTGTGTCTGACTTCTTGATGTGGTTCAGTTACTAAAAATAAGAGTGCATGTTCCTTTTGTCAAACACTTCTGCAGCTCCATTAAATGTTTTAGAAATGCTCAGTGAATCTTTCCTGAATTGCACCTGAATTCCTGTGAAACTTTCCTGTTTCAGCTCCTTTGCTGTCTCTGCCACTGATTCTTTCTGGGTCACTGTAAAATTGAGGTGTGGGCTGTCTGCAAATTCTACCTGCTTGTTGTTAAGAATTGATTGTCACCTACCTCTTGCTTTCCTCAAAACCCTGTCTTCAGGATTCTGTACCTCACAGAAATGAAGAGCAACCTTTCTGATAGCTCCAGTATTTTTAAGTTCATGATTTACCAATGTAGAAATGAACTGGAGCTCCACTTTATAATGGATTTCATACTTTTGAATCCCTGTTATACAAGCATTTTTTTTTGTGTCTTTATCAGTTTTCCTTGCTGCATGTTACAATTTGTTCTACTGTCTACTGCAGTTCTGCTAAATGAGGAATTTCGTCCTCCCTGCTAAACACAATTTCAATAGTGATGTACTGTGCTGTAAAGGTGATGCCCTTAAGTTTAGCAGAACTAAACCTTTCCAACCTCTGTAACCTTTTGAATTACCTTTTAACTGCCTTGATTCTTTGTTCATCAAACTGTTCAGTTACAGATACCCGTGATGTTAAATGCTGAAACACAGACTCTCCTGAAAAAGAATCTTAGACAAGTTTGGAGTAGACTGTGTCTTTTGTTCATTAAACTGTGAACCACTACCAGTGAAAAATCTTCTGGATTTTCATGTTCTTCAAATACAGATTTAATGTACATTTATGACAAATTACACTATTTCTCTTATTACCAACATACACTAGAATTTTCATATTGATTCTCCAAGAATCCATGGAATCATCAAGGTTGGAAGAGACCTTTAAGATCATCTAGTCCAACTGTCAACCCAGCACTACCACTGTGACTGCTAAACCACTGAACCACATTGCATAGCACCAGATCCAGATGCATCTTTAACACCTTCAGGGATGGTGACTCCACCACCTCCCTGGGCAACTTATTCCAATGCCTGAACTCCTAACAGTCAAATATTTCTTTATAATATCTAATCCAAATCTCCCCTGGCTCAGCTTAAGGCCATTTCCTCTTGTCCTTTCACTATAGGTCTGACAGAAATGACCGGCACCACCACACCACAATCTCCTTCCAGGTAGTTTTAAGACTAAACAACCACAGCTCCCTCAGCTGTTTCTCATAAGACATGTCTAGACCCTTCACAAGCCTTGTTGCCCTTCTCAAAATATGCTACCACACCTCAATGTTCCTTTTGAAGTGAGGGGCCCAAAACTGAATGGAATATATGAGGTAAACTCAAAGAAACACGAATAGTAATAGATCAAACTGTTTTATCCAGTATCTGTAAATATGGGCTAATTTTCTAATTCTGTAACGTGGCTTCAGGGTCTCTCTTTGTCTTTTGAATTTAACCTGCTTGTAACTGCTTAGCACATTTATGGTTTAGCAATTAAATGTAATCAGTTTCATTTTCACTTTCACTTTTTGCTTCAAGGTCATGTTATTCTTCAGGAAGAACTATTTTTCATCTTGAAGTTATTTTAGTGGGATTATAATGACCTTATTTTCTCACACAAAAGTTCATGGCTACATTTTCCTGTCCAATATTCAAAACAGTATCAATATCCAACCTATAATTCAGAAGTGTTCCCTTAGTGTATGGGGCAAGATATCAGCCCTCTGTTATCCTTGCTTTCAGCTTTTGAAGATTAAGGCTCTTTCTAGAAGTCCTTTCCAGTTTTGTTTTGTTTTGTTTTTTTCTCTTAATATGGAGCGCTGATATACTGATATTTAATATCATTAAATTGAAAAGTTTTGTAAAATGGTTGAGTTCATAACATCTAAATACATATGTTGGATGCTTGAATCTGTGCATGTTTCTACAGCTAATGCATTTTCTGTCCATCACAGTTTCTTGCAGTTTTAAGATATTTCTAACTTTATATTGTCTTTCCGTTTTCCAATTTCCCCTTGTGATAATCTGTTTATCCGGTGTAACTGCATCTCAATTTTCTTCCAACATCTTTTTGACATGTTCTTATTGCTTCTCCTGATTTAAGTTTCTATCTTGTAGCTGTCATTCCAGTAGCTTTCTGTCTTTGATTCCAATCACTATTTGAACTCTTCTAATGGAATCAGTCAGTATGCCATAATTACACAGCTGACTTGTTAAGTGACTGTCAGTCAAATATTTCTCAAATTTAGAGAAATGAAACAAATTCTGTTCTTTGAGAGGTGCATGTGATGACAATGATGTCCTTCAAAAGTTTCACTTTTCTTAGGAGTGCAGTATTTCTCCTGCATGCTTTCAGAGACATGACTTTCATTATCTGCTAGTACTGAACTAATAAGAAAATGGAGAACTTCAGGTACTGCTATATTCAAAAAAATCAATAAATTTTTGTGATTGCTTTTGAGTCCAACAGGTCATGTATATGTTCAAAAGCTCCCTTAAATCTTCTCCATGGTTCCGCAGCATTGCCAAAGAACTTTAGTTATTTCTCACTCTCAGTAGTATTCCCTGTGTCTCAATATCTTTGAAAACTTATTTCTTCCAAGAGCTCATCTCAGTACAATGTAACAGTTATAGAATGCCTGGTTGTACAGTAGCCACCAAGAGATTAAAAATGTTGCTTTTGTGTGATGCAAATTTCTTGATTATGTAAAAAATAACCAACACACCCCAAACATTTAAACAAAATACTCCTGGGGAAGGTAATGAAACTGGCTTCCTGCCATTGACAGTGTTGTCTGTGAGCCACTGGATTATTATATTATTATTGGGTTGGAAATAACTGAAGTGTCTGTGGGGTGAAGGGTCAGCCCCAGAACTGACATGGCAAGGAACAGCTGTCAATCAAAAGGGCAGCCTGGGAACCCTCTCACACCACTCTGCCTCAATCCTCTAACTCAGCCTCTGATTGGCTTTACCACTCCTCACTCCCAGCAGTGCTGGGCATCTGCTCCTGGGAGGAGTGGCCACAGGTGGCCAAAGTACATAAAAACAGGAGCACAGGGGCTCCGCGTTCCTTTTCTGTTGACACCTGCCATTGCCATTTGAAGACAGACTTTCACAGGGCTCTTTGGTGGGTAGGTATTTTAAAATTTTCTCTCCTCCTACTCTTTAACTTTGCTCCTTTTCCTTCTCTTAATCTCTTTTCTTTCTTTACTCTTTTCTTAATCTATTTTGGTTAACTTGAAACCAGTGGGTTGGATTCTGCTAAATGGTGTGCGTGTTGGCATGTGCTGGGTCGGTGCTTTGCAGAATACTCTACTTGGTTGTATGTTACCCTTTTTTAGCTTTTGCCAAAATTCTTATTTTCTCCCACATATTAAAAATGTCTCTTGGGAAAATATATCTGCATTCTCTCTTTAGGCTATCTCAAGGTATTAAGAACTGAAGACTCTCAAAACTTTTGGTGGATGAATACTTTAGTGTCATATATTTATAAAAGTAATACTCCCAGTTAAGCTTGTGGCTTCAGGACTGGGGTCTTACCAAGTGTTGAACTCTCTCCCTAATCAGATTTCCCTTGAGACAAGTTTCTCTTTTTTCTTTTTCTTTATTTTTTTTTTGCCAGTCTGCCTTACTCTTTTTTCTTTTTTTTCTCAATGCTTCAAGATTGTAGTCTTTCTCTAAAGCTGGTTTACGTCTGTATACACCAAAATGACAAGGTTGTTCATTGCACACTCTGATAGTGATGCTCAGCAAACCCCAAAACTACAGACAGAGCCCACCTTGAAGCCAGAGCCATTATTGTCTGCAAGTGGATCACACTTCAAGGTCACACTGGGTTAAGGTACATAACCAGGTCAGAGTGCAAGGATAAGTATTTATGCAAGGAAACCTCAAGGCTTTCATTTGAGATGGTATGATGTGTTGTGCTGTCTCTATCCCTGTTTTTCAGTGTAGACATTTAGTGAAGTCTGTACAGCCAAAATGAAGTATTTGAGAAAAAGTTATTAAAATTCAGAGATAATGGTGGGATTACTGTTGTATAACAGTGGATGTTTCACTTCAGTTTGCTATTTTGGTTCCACTATGAGGAATTGGATCAGATCACGTTGGGGATTCTCACAGAATAGAGTGAATAGGATATCTTTTCTGACCTGAGGTGAAAAGAATCATCATCACGTCAGAGTTTGAAAATTGCTAAGTAGCAAAGAAGGTCATTAATTAGGCTGTCAGTGCCTTCTTTTACCTTTCCTCTGAAACCATCACAGGTCCTTGCATTTAACCCCTCATCTATGAGGCCAGGAATTTCAGTCTGCTGCGATACTGAACTTAAGAATACATGGAGAAGCAAAAGTCTGCTTTTGTTTTCTGAGTTAATGAATCTTGATAACTCTGAGTCGAAGCTCAGTGACCCTATGCTGCCCATAGGAACCATGATGAGGAACTTGAGCAGTCTGTACTGGGCTTGTCCTTTTCATATAACTTTCTGTAGATACTATTGGGCAGCATATAGGACTTGTTGAACCTTTTGGTATAGCTCAGGACAGTTGTTATTTTGTTTTGTATAAGTGGTAGGGAGCAGAGGAGATTCACGTATCAAGCTGTCCCCTTCTTAAAGTTACGCTCATATTAGTTTCCTGTCTTTGTAAGAGGTGAGCTCAGTGCATGAAACTTCTTTAGTATACTGTATGATGTGGGTATGCCTTCCCTCTGATGCACCAACTTTCACAGCTTTTTCATTTTTTTCTGGCTGGTCATCTGATAATGTAATAATCTGATTTTAATGAACTTCTAACCCCAGGCTTAAATCATTTAAGAAGAAGAGAGGTATTTGAACGACATCGACTCATCATATAGGCATTGAAAGCATGCCCAGGCATCTAGTTCTGTTGCAGATGTAATACAGTGTTACATACCATGATTCTGTGATGTATCTTCTCATCTCAGTTACTTATTACACTTTTAGATGCTGAGGGAGAAGGTAGCTCAAGACAGGTCTGTATTTTCATTTGTGAGATTGTATAATATTTGGTTTACAACAGTACAGTATTTGAGTAGATATGAAGTTCTGAAACTGTAAAGCAAAAATTAGACAGAAACAGAAAAGTTATGCAGGTAATTCAGGAAAAAAATGTTCCTTGTTTACCTTTGTAACTTAGCTATTCTGTGAAAACAGTAAGGAAACTGTGCAGGAAATTTAGTAAACAACAGAGTTTATCTGAAAATGCCAACAGTGAAATACTCTATCCTTCATCTGTTTATTCCCCCATCTACTAATGTGGTGATTACTGTAGCATTTCCTTTGTCACAAAACATGCATCACAGACTAGACTTCCTGCTGAGTAAGTCACATTAAAATGGCAGCCTGCACTGAGAGACATCAGAACTCATAGCTGGGCAGATGTTGAAATGGTGCTAGGTGTAATACAGCGTTTTTAAAAGACTTCATAGCAATTGACTTGTGGATTCAGCCTTTATGACTACAACATTTATCCTGGAGTATTCAAATGATTTCCTCTTAGTTAGGTCTCCAAACTAACTAACTATTCTTCTTTGTGAGAACTCTTGACTGGAGTGCTCTGACTGTTAATGATCTTAGACATACCAGTAATACTTCTTTCCTCTTTAGAGATAGGAGATCTATTGCACTGGAATCTAGATGAAAATCAGTCTTGTTTGGATTTGCAAAGTAATCCATTTTGGCAATGAATGTCTGTGAAAGGCTATATTACCCCTCTTTTACTTCCTATGTGTAGGGAAAAATGTAAACTTTTCTGAATCACCCTCCAAGCTGAGATTAATTGTCATGTGGGAAGATAATGTCATCCAGCAATTAGGATACACATTTAGGAAAAAACGTGAGACCCATACAAGTTAACAAACAGTGTTGGGGCTTTTGCTCATGGCTTCCACCTGTAATATTAATTTTGCTCGCTGTGGATGCCCTCCTGTATTTCTTCTGGGCAGTTCCAGGAATGTTATGTAGGACCTCTTCAGTACATCTTTTCAATGGAGGAAGTGGTACTGACCACAGATGTAGATTCTTGTCTAATGCCAATTCTAATAACACAGGCAAGTTTCCTTATATTTACTGTAAGCTTGGAGTAAATGGGTATGACTATTTAGTGGATTAAAAGACATTTGGTGATTTGTTCAGGCATAGGAATGTGATTATATGCTTGATGTATCATATGGCAAGAGATATCCCCCTCTGCCAGGGGAGGTTTAGGTTAGATATTAGGAAGAAATTCTTTACGGAGAGGATAATCAGGCATTGGAATGGGCTGCCCAGGGAGGTGGTGGGTTCTCTCCGTCCCTGGAGGTTTTTAAGATCAGACTGGATGTGGCACTTAGTGCCATGGTCTAGTAACTGTGGTGGTAGTGGATCAGCAGCTGGACTTGATGATCTCAGAGGTCTTTTCCAACCTGGCTAATTCTATGATTCTATCATTCTATGTATGTCTCAGCTCAGCCAAGAATATAATGCACCATGGCATGTACATCAGCAAAATCTGAGAGGCCTAATGATGCCTTGGAGCAAACTTGTAGGAAGGATGCTCAGGCTCTCAAGCAGTAATTATTTTGTGAATCACGTTATGTAGGAACAGTTGATTATATCTAAATCAAACTTAAGTTTTAAAGGATTATACCTTGCTTATCTACTACCCAAAGTAGATGAGTATCTACCTCAGTAGGTAGATACTTGGTAGGATCATTCTGAGTCCTCATACAGTAGAAGAAAAATAAGTAAGATATCTAAGCTCAAGAGTGTAGATTTTGGATCTCTAATGTGTTGTAACAGAAGTGGCAGCTTGTAGGCTGAGAGTTTGTTACTGGCTATATACAGCACTGACTGGCTGCACTATATGACTGGCTGCAAAGCCATGTAGTTTTGCAGATGGTGACTATTTAAATCACCTGCCAGGATATACAAGTAAGGGTCTTGTGAGACCAATCTCATATTCAGGGCTTGAAAGGGGAGAAAACACATCTATTACAATGAAATCAATATAAAATATAACCATCTGGTGCCTGTAGAAAATTCTAGGTGGGGCAGTAAATGTTGGAATTAAGTTTAGGAAGGTGAAGGATGTCAGTCAAGGCTTATAATATAGGAAATATTATGAATTGCTACTTGGAAACTGTGCCATGCACAATTAACTACTTATTTTCCCCTAGTGGAAAAAAAATAAGCAGGTTTGAGAAAGCACTGTCTGTAATGAATCATAGAATCACAGAATGGTTTGGGTTGGAAGGGTCCTTAAAGACCATCTAGCTCCAAACCCCCAACATGGACAGGGATACCTTCTACTAGATCAGGTTCCTCAAAGCTCCATCTAGACTGGCCTTGAACACTTCCAGGGCTGGGGCATCCACAGCTTCTCTGGACAACCTGTTTCAGTGTTTCACTATGCTCCCAGTAAAGAATATAAACCTACCCTCTGTAATGCGGAAGCATTAAGTTTCTTATTAAGGTCTGTTTCTATATGGCTTAACAGGAATACCATAATCTTTAAAGATAACAGTGTAAGTTGGGCTGTTTGTTCAGAAGGACACAGTGATGTGTTGCTGTCTTAGAGAAGGCAATGTAAATGCTGTTTGTTTCCAGAAATGCGCTGCTTATTCCATTAGCACATAGAGAAACATAATTTAATCTCAGTGAAAGCATTTATTAAATTGTTAGTATATAAAAGTAAAGAAATAATAACACCTACAGAAAAGATGTTATGAAGAAAGGATTTAAAATAGTGTTTGGATGACATAATGTAAATATAGAAAAGCATAAGTATATGGTAAATTATGGAAAGCCTGTCATCAAGGCTGAAAGTATATTTACATGTGTACAAACGTCTCTGGAAAGTTTGAAGGCATTTTCTTCTACTTCTGAAAAGGCAAAAATTTTATATTTCTTACTTATATAGCATTTAAATTAAAATGAGAATATGTAGGTGGCCTAACTTTAATTTTTGACATAAATTTAGGTCGAACATTAGACTATGAAAGCCATTTAGGCCACCTTCTTTCTTTTATCACTTATCTAGGAAACTGCTATTACTGTTTCTATTTTAGATTGCATATTTCTCTGTTTCTGTGATTAAGCATCTCTGCATAGCTTGGGATTTGACCAGCTATAGAGTCAGGTCACGGCTTGGAGCTTGACCAGCTATACAGTCGGGTGACAGGTAATCTCCATTACAGTTCAGATATGTGGTGCCTGAACTGTTAAATTCTTCAGAAGTATTTGGCCTTCAGGGATTCTCAGAGTGGGCACTTTACCAAGAGACCAGACCCAAGGTGAAAACATCAGAGTTTAGTGCAGAGTATATACAAAACCAGCATTGGAATCTTTTACCTTTTTTAAAACTGGAGTTAAGAATACATCCCTGGAAAGTGAAATATTAGTTTTTAGGCCTCCTCTGCTTGGGTAAGATGCTTCTGCTCCTGAGAATGTTGTAATCACTAAGCTGATATGAAATGCTTTAATTTCACTGTTGAACTTGCAGCACTAGGCAGCAACAATGAGATTCTTAGAGTGAAGAGAGTCTGGGGAAGACAAGATATCACCTGGGAGCAGGAAAGAAAATGTTCAGTTTGTATTTTATATTAATGCATTCTGCTGGTTTATTTGATTTGCTAGTGAGCGGGAAAGTATGTGTGTGAGGCAGAGAGACAGGGGAGGACATTTACCTGTAGTACCCAGGATTTTCAGGGCATTCTAAAGTCAATAAGTTCTGAAAATTTTCCCTAAACTGATCTTTAGTATGATTTTTTCCCCCTGCTTGAGATTAAGCCACTTTCATATAGTTGTGTAAACTGCAGAATATGAGAAGGGCTGCATTGGTTATCCTACTGGGAGCCTGATTGTTTTCAGAGAGGCTACATCTGAGAGACAAAGAGTCCTTCTGACTGCTTGATTTTAGGGCTGTGAGACAGTGTGCAAATTGCATCTCTGTGTAGGACCCTCCTTGGTACCCACAGAAGTGTGGTGCAGAAGTCCTGTGACCTCTTCTGTGGAGCTGGTGCTTTCCTCTATCCCCACTAAACAGCACAAGGTGTTATCTCAGAGGTAATAGAAATTTGTATGACAAATATTCGTTGAGCATGAAATAGTCAAATTTTAACAGAAGTTGTAATGCAATGCAACTAATTCAGTATGTGGTATCCTTCTACTTTAGAAGGATGATATACACAATATAAATATCAAAACTACCCAACTGTTAACACAGCATTTAATGCTAGTTGTACCTTAAATGATCATTTGCAGTCAGGGGAACCAGAATAGCTCTACTTTTAGCAATAGTAGTAGTGAAGATTCTAAGTGTAGGATTAAATATCTGTGATTCTGTGATAGTATCAACACCAACAGTTCAAATTCAAACCATGATCTTATCATGGAATCCCAGAATATGCTAAGTTGGAGGTGGCCCACAAGTCCAGCTCCTGAATCTGCATGGGACAGCCCAAAGAATCAGACAAGGTGCCTCAGAGTCTTGTCCAAATGCTTCTTGGACTCTGGGTGCTGTGACCACTTCCCTGGGAGCCCCTTCCAGTGCCCAACCACCCTCTGGGTGGAAGACCTTTACCTAACATCTAACCTAAACATCTCCTGAAGCTGTGTCACCCTTGGACCCTGTTGCTGGTCACCAGAGAGAAGAGAACAAGGCCTGTCTCCCTACTTCCCCTCGTGGGGAAGCCATAGACTGCGATTAGGTTTCATCTCAGTCTCCTGCAGGCTGAACAAGCCAAGTGCCCTCAGCCACTCCTCATACAGCTTTCCCTCAAGGCCCTTCACCATTTTCGTTGCCCTTCTTTGGATACTCTGAAATAGCTTAATATCTTTCTTATATTGTGTCACCCAAAACTGCTCACAATGTTCAATATTCAGTTCACAGCAGAGCAGGACAATCCCCTCCCTCGACCAGCTGGCGATGCTGTGCATGATGCCTCCCAGGACATGCTTGGCCCTCCTGGCTGCCAGGGCACTACTGACACATTCAACTTGCCATTGACCAGGATCACATCATTTTCTGTGGTGCTGCTCTCAAGTGTCTCATTCTCTAGGGTTGCTCCATCCCAGGTGCAGAATCTATTACTTGTCTTTGTTAAACTTCATATGGTTGGTGATTGCCCAGCCCTCTAATTTGCCTGCAGTTTCACTACAATTACAATTACTTCTAAAATCTATAAAAATTAGACAATCAGAAAAAATGAAAACCACTCTGAGGCATCATATTTATGTATTTTAAAATGTGCATTAGTTTGGGGTTGGTTTTGGAGGGTTTTTTTCCTGTTAAGGAAGCCAGTTCTGGCCAGATACGTGATTTTATTAATCTACTATAGCACGACAGTAGCTGTCAGCAAGTATGTCTCTATTACATGTGCAATTTTAAACTTTGAAAAGTGCTAATAAATATGATAGCTACCCTTCATCCTGGTAAAATGGTAGAAGCAATGAAGGCAGACAGTAACAGAAGTGCCTGCTGAGATTACAGGTCTGTATAGATCTGTATTCTGAATTTCTACTCAATGTGAATAATTTATGGTTTTTGATCCCTTAATAATTAGAATCTGGCTTTATAGAGTAATTTTTAGCTGGAAACTCAATCTCCAGAAGCAGTCAAGCAAGCAAGTCAGACACCTCCAAAGAGTCACTTGTAAGGCTTACAAGAAGAAATCTTTCCAGTTACTGCATGTGGTGTTTGAATGGTATGGATTTCTTGGTTGAGCTTCCACATGTGCTTTGCAAGAAGCAGATAAGTCCTTGGCATCAGGGAAGAACACAGACATCCCAGACCTGTCTGAAGCACTGACCGACCCCTTTGACCTCATAGATTTTAGAACGTCAGCAGGCACTGAACACACAGTTTGGGCACATCACTTCCCTATTGACCCCCCCAGACTGATCATATGGAGCTACTTGCAGGTCTGTAGGCAACCTTATTATCCAGTACAGAGGCAAATATTTAGATGGCTGACAGGTCTGATAGGGTTGTGCATTAAGTGGTTTAAATTATTGCATTGAATTTGACAACAAATACCTGGAAGCCAACTGCAAAATATTTTTGCTGAGGAGTTTCTGATTGGGTTTGAGAGTAAAAGAGCAAACTTTCCCAGTGAGGTGATACCATTCAGAAAGACAAAGAAACAGATCTGAAGTCCTGGTAGGGCCTTATAAAAGCTAATACCTTTGGAAATTATTTTTTAAACATCTTCTAATAAATGAAGCATGATCAAAGTCACATTTTGCATAGGAAACCTGATACAAAACCTTGTTTATCAGCTAGAGGAGTAACTGGGACTTGTGTCTATACTAGGATTTTTCTTCAGTCCAGGACAGAGGCTGGGAAAAAGGAGCTCTCATGCAGGATAAAAAGATGAATTAATGATCCAAACATAAGTCTTGAGTTGAGGCCATATGAAAAGAGATTTTCAGTAGGTGTTCTCTTACCTTTAGACCCACCAGCCTTTGCATCATCAGCTTCATTACCTTCAGACTGCTCCTCTCCCTCTCATACATAGGATGCTGTTACATTGATCTACAGCTCATATAGTAACCCTTTTAACAACAGAATCTTGTAAAATTTGTTATCTGCGTCAGACGTGACCTTCGTCCATTACTATTGTCAGTTCCTATGCAGTGATGGCAATTCAGTTTGTTCAGATGGACTGGTATTTATAAAGCTGGAGGTTTACCCATGATACAGCTGTGGCAGTTGTTTTTTAGAATTACCAAGATGCATGTTTCAAATCTGCTTTAAGTATTCCATTTTTCTTTTGTACAAATCAAAATTAAAAAAGAGGAATCTGTCATAAAATTTCTCTTCAGATAGCTTTCCTGAGCAAAATTCTTTTCATTTTCTTGTAATATCAAGATGATACAAAATATGTCAGCATTAGAATGGACTAGATTTATTACTTGGAAAAGTTATTTCAACAACCTACAATAAAGCAACACCAAAAATGTCCACAGCTTGCACTTAGATGATGGATTTAAAGATTATTTCATACTGGCAGTTAATTTTCCATTGGTAGATTGGTGTCTGACTTGAGTATGTATGTATGTATGGCTGGGCCTCACAAACGAAAATTTGGGCAGGGCTCTACCCACATGTCCTTTGAGCCTGTGCAGTGGATTTTTTAGGTGAGGCACAGCATGCGCAGAACTGGCCCTACTCTTTAACTCCTAAGGTTCACCTGCCAGGGCCGAGCGAGCTTGGACGGTGACAGCGAAGTCCACAGGACTCCCATCCAAGTAATGACCGGGGCTGACCCTGCTTAGCTTCTGAGACCTGACGGGATCGGGCATCAGGAAGGCAATTAACTGCCTCTGACTTGAGTGATTAGTTGACAAATGTG
>VWZD01004074.1:818-13820 GCA_013396695.1 Sakesphorus luctuosus | reverse complement strand
AACTCCTAAGGTTCACCTGCCAGGGCCGAGCGAGCTTGGACGGTGACAGCGAAGTCCACAGGACTCCCATCCAAGTAATGACCGGGGCTGACCCTGCTTAGCTTCTGAGACCTGACGGGATCGGGCATCAGGAAGGCAATTAACTGCCTCTGACTTGAGTGATTAGTTGACAAATGTGCTCTTTCCCATTATTTAAGTCTGAAATACGAGGAAGGAGAGAGTTTGAAAGGGAGAAAAGAATGATGGCTCTGTGTGAGACCGAAAGTTAAAGCTAATCTAAGTATCTAATAGTTGAGTGGCACTAGATGGTAGCAAAATGTCTCTCCACAGCAATGCTGATTTGATACTTTTGACAGTGATATATAGCTTTGCCACAGACTATATGCTGGTTTGCCAGGAGGTGAGGTTTACCTCTTTTCAGCAGCTTGTGCCCTCTGTCATACCAGACCTTGGCTGGATTAGTTCGTTAGCTAGGGAAACCTCCTGGTGTATTTCACTGTCTTACTGATATAGCCAGTCTATTTTCTCATGCAGTAGATATGAGGAAATAGCTCTTCTGTTAATTTGTTTCAGATTGGTACACTAGTGTAGCAGCAGGCAGAAGCTCAAACTATAAAGCTGGGAAAAGATCCATAACTGGAAATTAGCAGTAATTGTGATAGCTATAACACATTCATATCACACTGTTTTTGAAATGCAGCTCTTTGGCACTTGAGGGCATTTAAGGTAGGCACAAATTATTTTTCCGCTGTTACCCCTTTTAGTACAGAAACAGTATTTGAAAGATGTGAACAAACTACACTTGTAGGGATNAGAGAAGAGCAACAGAGCTGGTGATGGGTCTGGATCACGAGTCTTATAAGGAGTGGCTAAGGGAGCTGGAGGTGTTTAGCACAGAGAAAAGGAGGATGAGGTGTGACCTCATCACTCTATGCAACTACCTAAAAGGAGATTGTAGCAAGGTGGGGGGCGGCCTCTTCTCTCAGGTAAAAAGTGACAGGATGAGAGGCAATGGACTCAAGTTGTGCAAGGGGAGGTCTAGACTGGATATTAGGAAAAATTTCTTCTCTGAAAGTGTTCCCAACTATTGGAAGTGGTGGAGTCACTGTCCCTGGATGTGGTACTTAGAGACATGATTTTGTGGTAGACCTGGCAGTGCTGGCTTAATGGTTGGACTTGATCTTGGAGGTCTTTTCCAAATGTAATGATTCTATTATTCCAAGAAACAAGATCCTTAAGATCAACTTTAGCACTTTGCATTTGTTATTGAGCAACATTGTGTAAAACTTACCAGATATGCTGTAAAAGTATTCATAGGAACCAGGCACTCAGATATGAGCTTGGTAAAAACAAAACCAGAACTTCTTAAATTGATAATCTCTTACATGCATTTGTAACTAACCAGAATCTCATGTTACCAATGCATTAAGAAACATATTATTGAGCCCTGTTGCCCTTTCATTTATTTTTTTCTATTAATGGTATCTAGTCCTCTGCATAAATCACAAATATCTCATAAAATTTAAAATCGTCATTGTCTGTAATTAGTAATTTACACATTAATGTTTAGCATGCAAGAAAATTTTTGAATAATTTTTAAGGTATTTGGTCCTTTTACAAAGGAACAAATTCTATTAAATAATTTTGCTAATAACATTGCCAATGCCATTGCAGTGAGCATGATTACTTATGCAGTTAGAACCAAATTAAAAATTCACTGTACATATTTAGATAAATCTCATATTTGCGTAATCCTGGATTTCCAAATTTTTATTTTTGAATTGTTAAATCCATATATGATTCTCTGAAGAATTGTACTGTTTAATCTCTCAAGTCACTTTCATACTAGTCTTTGAGGATTTTTTTCACTTACTGATATTTTTTCTTAGGTTATTGAAATTAAGCTTTTAAATATAGATATATATCTAGTATTTGTTGAAAAGCACCAGGGGGAAAAAACCCCCAGTGTTTATTTGGAGGCATTTTTCATGCGTTAGTTTGTTCTTGGTTCCTTGTTTTCCATGGTTATTCATACTCTTTCTAAATGAAAAAAAAATACTTTTAGTTATATCTTGTTCTACCCCTATTATGAAGTTAGTCTCCAAAAAAACCCCCATTTTTCAGCAAGATGTTATGAACCAAGTCTCCTTGGACCATAAGGAAGTCCAACGATCAGAGTTACAGAATATATAGTGATGCAGTCTCATTATACGTGTGGGATGATGACCTGATTAAGCTTGATGAGTTGAGGGAAACACCTCAGCCCCCCTGGAGAGCTGCTCCCAGCCGAGGACAGAGTTTTCAAACTGCTAAGATTAACAAAGGATGGAGTATTGTATAGAATGACACAGCACTCCTTTGTGATATCTTCTATGACTACTCAAAGAGCCACCCCCTCAGGCATCTGTATTACCCCCTCAACATTGACTTTAGCCACATGAAACCACCCGAAGCAAAAAAAAAGGTATAAAAAAAGTGCAGTTTAAACTGCAACTGGGAGAGAAATGCTACCCTCTCTGCTGGGGTAACTTCTAGCAGCTTGGCCTGCCTCCTCCCACCTCTTGGAACAATGTAAGGGTGAGGAAACTACGTGCTTTCTATACTCTATATCTTATACTTTACTTTCTTACAAAAGCTTATTCCTTTATACATTCTATCTTACATCTTATGCTAACAGCTACTTTGATTTTTTACTTTATAAACACCTTCTTTACTGTGTTTTGCTACATTAATACTGATAACAGTAACTTGCTTTACACTTTGCTACTTTTAGTGTGCATTTTCTTTTCAACATGGGTATTAATAAGGAGCAGCTCTGTTCTTTTGTTTTGTGTTACAGAGAGAGTGGTGTGCAAGCTATTTTATTGCCCTATATTATTGAAAGAGTTTCTAGATAAGTATTTTAGGTGGCTGTTTTTCTATAGTAGTTTTTGGTTGCTAGTTTCTGTCTGTCATGAGAATGGGATACCCTGCTGTATAGAAACTTAAGTTTGGTGTGCTTGTCTCTGTAAAAAGTGTTTTGTGCTGGTTTCATTTTGGGGTCTTTTATTATCAATTAAATACAATCTTGCAGCTAAACCTTATCACCAGCAACACAAAACCGACAATAACTGTCACATACTTGTATTAATAAATGTTATTTCAGGAGCTGTTGTGGGGAAAGTTCTTTTCTTGCTATTAAGTGTGGTCTCATAGCAGAGGTTACAAATCCTTCCAACCTGTGTGCTATCCCTGTTGAGAGGCAGTGTTGGGAAACATAAGGATCTGATTTTCTGGAGGCGCTTATTGCTAATAATTTCTCCCTGGCTTAAGTGTGGTCCTCATAGGTGAGTCAAAAATCTTTCTAGCCTGTGTTCTGTCCAGAGTTTGGCAGGCAGTGCTGGGTTCATAAAGCTTTGATTATTCCAAAGATGCTTATAGTTAATAACTTTTATTTAATACAGGTAAGACTAGAAATCTTTGCATTTCTGTCTCTCTTCCCTTTCACATGACAATGCCTTACATATAAAAGTTTAGTCTTCTGTTTAGAACTGGTAAAATAGCAATAGAGTAATTATTTTCTAATTATATAGTTAACCAGCTTAATGTCAAAACAAATGAAATAAAATTCAGGCCTTCTTTACCAATATGAAATTAATTTCAAGAGCATTTTCTTCCTGACAAGATATAAAGTATTAAAACTAATACTGTGAGCACATAAGGTCCCCAAGAGAAACTCAATTCTAAAAACCATCCTCAATTACAGTGTAAATAAAACTTCAGTACACAGCAGAGAGGAAATTTTGACCCATCTGTAGTGAATATAGCATGATGTCTACAACTTCCCTGTGAGGGAAAGAGGAAGGGTAGGCACTGATCTCTTCCGTGTGGTGACCAGTGACGGGACCTGGGGTAATGGCCTGAAGTTGTGTCAGGGTAGATTTAGTTTGGGTATTAGAAAAAGGTTCACTGTTGGAGGGTTTCTTACAGTAAATGGCCATTTGAGCGACCCAGACTGTATCAACCCTGTGAGACTGAAGCAGCTACCAGCTAAGAATAAACAAGGCCACAGCTGCTGTTGACTTGTAAAGAAGAAATCACTCCCTGGGAGTTCACAGCAACTGCCCAGAACTTTCTCATGAGTACTCTTCAAGCTTCTCACAGAGCTCCAAAGATTCACCTGAGAACAGTCAGGATGTTTTCATCAAAACACTAGACTTGTGAGATATGGACTATAACCAATTAGAATTGTAGCTTAATGGTGTGAGATTCAATTTAACCAATTAGCACGTAGCCTTAACCCTATATAAACCATTTGCAGTGTATTAATAAATGGCATTCTACCATAAACGATAATAGCTCGTTGCGCGATGCCCTTCGATTCTCTGAGGAATTGTTTACTTTAGTTCTTCACCCAGAGGTTGGCTATGTGCTGGAACAGGCTCCACTGGGAAGTGGTCACAGCATCAAGCCTGCCAGTTCAAGAAGTGTTTGGATGATACTCTCAGGCACATGGTGTGACTCTTGGGGAGAGTCCTGTGCAGGGTTAAGGATTGGACTCAGTAATACTTGTGGGCTGCTTCCAACTCAGCATATTCTGTGATTCTGTGATATCAGCCAACCAAGTATCCTTCTCTTGGTAATTTTCTCTTGTCCTGTATCACCATAGTGTCTTAGAGCTGTACATTTTGCTTTCCTGCTAAAACTAATTTAAAATTCAGTTTTAGGGCAAACATCACTTTCGGTTTTGGTTTATAACAGAAAAGCTTTGACTTAAACTCTTCAGGTGATAATTTGGGAGAATTAGTGCCCCAAGAAATCTTTGACAGGTGAAAACTATAGTAAATGAGCGGCTATTGATTTAAACTGCAGTTAACTCTGGTAGCTTGTTAAGTGATGTGGTGCTATATATTCAGGCTGAAACAGGAATGCTTTGACTGTGGTAAGACAGCAAAATACTGACTTAGCAGTTGAAGGAAGGATCCATGCTGCTACTGAAAGAACCTGAAGAAAAAAAAAACAAACATGAAAAAATGTCAAAATATCAGTCTATTTAAAACCTGCTTTGATTGCAATTGAGATTTTGTTCTTGTCTTTGCAGAATACTATATTGTACCTTATAAATTGTCAGATGATGATGTGTCTGAATAATGCCTTATCCTTTCACATCTTAAAGTTTGTGATGGAAGTGGTGGGGTGGAGGTAACTTTAAGGCTGATATCTTACTGTGTGCTGGAGTGCCCATCAGATTACCTCGCAACATAGAAAGATTTTTCTGTGTCTCTATTTCCAGCTCACTGCCAGCTTGGAGGCCTCAGTGTTTTGGTTTATAAAGCCTTCACAACATAGCCTTGCTGTTATCAATTTATGTTAAAATCACAGTCCCTTCAATCCAGATTAAGATAAACCTTTTGTTTTGCCTAGAATATCCAAACCAGAAAAACAATTAAGAGTATTTATGAAAGACATAGGAATATGAAAAAAGAGTCTAAGTTGTTGTAAATAAGTGCAAAGATTTCTCTTCCCTTCCATGCTTCTTCCTTCAGATGATTTTTTTCTTCTTCTAACAAAACATTTACTAAGGTTTCTTCTTGGAGCATATTTTATATTTTAAGTTGTATCTTTCAGAGTGTTAACCTTTGTAGCCTTCACCACAGAGCATTCCCAGAGGGTACCACCTCCTGGTGCCTTTGTTAGTCTTTATAGACCACCACTCTTTCGAAATTTTCCACTGACTTCAGACAGATTAATTCTTTCAACTTGAAATTCATCCAGGGGATAGTTTATCTGTTCTCCCTCAAAATAAACTGCATTTCTCTGTTTAGAACAGTGCCTTGATTGAGGAGCCATCAAGTGTTTTAGATGTTTTTGCGTGTCTGACCCAGCCTCCAGCTGATGACCCAGAAGGGCACAGACTCCATATAACTCCTGAGAGATGACAAGACCTGTGTTGGTGTCTTGGATACCTCAGGTTTAGGTTCAGCTCAAGTTAAGGCTTCTAGGGTTTTTTGTTTGTTTGCTCTATTTTATCTGAAACTAGATTTGACTGATCTGCCAATTATTTGTCTTAAGCATATTACAAGCAAGATGCACATAAATGTGACACAATTAGAGACAGTCAAAGGATTTAGCTAAACAGACTTTCATACTCTATAAACAAGGAGGCCTCTGCTAAGCAGAAGAAATGGTAGTAGCATCTGGTTAAAATATGGGGGAAAAAAAGTCTACAAGGATTTGTTTGATTTTATTTTTAACTAAATATCTACCTATTTACATACGTACATCAATTTATTAACAGAGGTTTTTAAGTTATTTTCAAAGCATACTGTGAACGGTCTGAATAACTATCTGAGTAACTCAATGCTATGGAAAAAAGACATTAGAAGTATTAATTGTGACTGATTGCATAATGTCCCTTTTTTGTAGGTTTCTTTTTTTCACGGATATGACTGTCTGATCTAAAATACAGAACATCATCTGTCTTTATTGACTAGTTACTGCTGCAGTATATGTTTCTCTCATGATTGAAAAGCTCATTCTTCCAATTGTTCTGTTTCCTACCAAAATCCCATTGCAATTTGTCTACTAATCCGAAAGAGTGGAAAAGTTAAGAAAACTTGGATTTATGTGCAGATATGTCTGTCTCACTGGTTGAATGTAAGTTGCAAAGCCACTAGTTTTTGTTCAAAGTCTGCATTTATCCAGAGAGCGTACTTCAGAGAAGTGGCCTCCTTCTCTCCGTGGTTTTCGCACTGTGGAAAAGGTGATGCTGCAAAACAAAAATCATTTATATGTTTTTTAGGCCTCATGAGATGTTCCAGCTAGCTTTAAACAGCTAGCTGAGGTAATAATAACGTATTAACTGTGATACTAGTCTCACCTAATTTTAGATTAGTATTGTGTAGATGATAATTGGCATAAACTCTTTTTTCAGTCAGTAAGGAGAACTAGGCATTTGCAGGATATAATTCATCTGACATTTTGGATGTCCTTGTTAGGGTGAATTGTGTTCAGAATGTGTCTTCACTAGTTATGAAGGGAAACCAGATGGCTAGCAAGACATAAACATCTGGACTGTAGAGGTCTATACTTGATCAGATATTTAAGGATTTACCCTGGGTCACCCACAAGTTTTGTATATTATATTTTGAATTTTAGTTTGATTAATCTGTATCTGAGTTATCTCACCTAATATTGCAAAGCAATAATCAGTAAGCACAGTGTCCATAACTGATTTCCTTTCCCATCTCTCTCATATCCTTAAAGAATAACCAGTAAAGCTAAAGCCACATGCTTCAAGCAATGTTAGATTGTGTCAGAAAAACTGATTAAGATTATTCATACTTCTTATCCTATCATCTTTTTTTCAGATGTTACATCATCCCTTTTTTAATTTCTTCTGCTGAATTGAAATTTCATGTGTGTCACTTGTATTCAAGTAGTACTGTAAAGCAAGACTGCAGAAAAAACAAATGCAATACAAAAAAAGTACTTTCTATCTGATTTAAATTGGAAAATTTATTTTTAGCACAAGTATTTACAACAAAAGTGTAAAAGCAAAAGGACCATATTTCAGCCTGAGGCAGATCAAGGTATATACATCAAAGTCAGTGAAGAACATCAGTCTGATCTAACTAAAGGTATAGCCATTGTGTGGATGTATTCTGAATCTTTTTGTGTGTGTGAACAGTTGCAATATGGGAATAGGAAATCAAAGTAAGATTTCTTAAATCTTAAAGTTAGGTTTTCTAAAGCTTAGGTTTCTGTCTCTTTCTATTGCAGTCTTATAAACTCCCCAGGTAAAGACTGTGAAAGATTTTTTTATTGTCTCATATTTTTATTTGATCTTAAAGAAAGCCTTAGGTAAAAGTCTAATAAGTTATGGTTAGAAAAGTCAAGATGCAGAACCTGGTGTTCATCTTACTCCGTCTTTGCTCTCTTGTAGCTCTCTTGATTGCCATTCTGTTCTGATTGTCATATTGACTTCTGATAAGCCAGCTGTTGCCTAAGTTTTTTCTTTGATAGGCAGGGACAGCAGGGATTGAAAATGCTTCTTCATATAAAAGAGAGTTAAAATGGAAAATCTCAGTATCCGAGGGAAGAAAAGAGCTCTACTCATTCTCTTTTTGACACTGTATTCCACTAGAAGAGGGAAGATAGACAGATTGAGAGATTCCTGACAAGCATAATACTGTTTTCCAAGGCTTAGGCTCCTTTGGGAGTTTATCCTTGTGCTTTTTAGAAAGTGTTTCCCTATAGTTCCTTTATGATTCCACAATCTTTCTGACACGCAAAGTTTCTCTTCAAGAGCTGACTGGTAAAGAAGTGAACATGCTTTACAGGTGTTTTGTTTTTGGTTGTTGTTGTGTTTTTTTTTAATAGGTTTGAACATCATGATCATTTGTGCTAAAAGATGTGGAGATTTGGTTTATTTGGGCGTTTGTGTTTCGGATTTTTTTTTTTCACCCAGGCTTAATAGAACCTTTTTTCCCCCCCTGGTATTTTCTAGTAGTTTATATATTTTTTGTTGCTAATTGTTCTTGTTCCTCTCATCTGGCCACTGCCTACCTGATTATACCAACTTGGGCAACAGTTAGACACTCACTTAATGTCTTATTGAATCTGATGTTCTTGAAGCACCCTTATTGCTGCTGCACAGCAATGGAACCTAATAGTTTTAGACTCTTTTGGGCAGATATATATAGTGTGTATTTGCGGCAGACTAAGTATTATAACTGCACGGTTTTTTTCCTTTATGTAAGGATAGGTTTTGAAAGGATTTAAAATGGGGGAGGCCATATGGCTTTTTTTATGGGATGCAAAAGAGGAGGAAATGTTTTTCTATCCCCACTAGGGCAACTTTCCTTCACCTTTCTCAAGGCCAAGTGACATGCCAAAATGGGAAAGGAAGCACAGCTCCACTGATGATTTCTGTACTAGGCACACAGGTGAGAACTTTACATTCACATAGAGAAGAGGATTGCTTCACTGTACTTTGCCTCTGCTGATTCGTCTCCTATCTTTGTCCCCATTCGGTGTTGAAGGAAAACGCAAGTAGCTTCAAAGAAGCATCAGGGAATTTACTTCACAAACTAAGGAACAGATCTGCATGGCATTTTGTGGATTCAAATCTCAAAATGGAAAAAACCAAAGATTATACACAAGGTACTAGGAACAGTATAAATTTTTACTTTACAAACAAAAAAAGTAGAACAGTAACCTTCAAAAATCCTTAGGAACAAAATATATTTGTCTCACATAAAAATGCAAGATTCCTTTGTTTCTCAAATACACCTCAGTAAGTAAAATTCATCTGGTAAATTATAGGGAGACAAGATCTCAGTTCCAATGAGATTAAATTCTCATGTTGACATACTGATATTATATCTGTGTATCCTAATGTGAAGAGTTTTCTTTAACAAGAGCATGCAATATGATTTGGGCTGTTCTGACTGGTACTGACCTGACAAAAATAAATGGTTGTACTTATGTTGCTGAGGTATGTAACTCTTTTCTCATATTTATTCATTGTTTAACAGTTTAGGGATTAAATTTGTGATTTCGGGAAATAACTGTTGTGAGAATTTGATATAGAGTATAAACAAAGGGAATGAATTAGTTAACTAATTAAGAGACATTACTAAAAATCAAATAAATGCAACAATTGTATCTGTTTTTTGTCTCTCATGTTCAACAGTCCCTAATGTGTGAAAATATCCATTATTTCTCTGTATAGATATACTGCAACTCCAAACCCAGTAGAGATATAGTTTCTACAGGCTCACTACTTCCTTACACAAAAGGTTAAGCGATCTTTTACAGTGTATCTCTCCTTAAATAAAATGGTTGATATTAGTGTGTCTATGCCTAGGATTTCCAGGATAAAATTATGTGCATGCATGTGGGTGTGACACAGGTACTGTGAATCTAGTATGTCTGACTTACTCCTTCACATGGCACACATCTGGATTGTGCACTCACTATAATTAAAAAGGACGTTGACTGCATCCAATTATTTTACGGTAGATGTAGCATCCATCCTTATGTCACTTCTTATCTATTATCTCCAGGGATCTAGGAACCAAATCAAAGATGTCCATAGAGTATAGAAAATGCAAAGTTTTCAAATTGTATTCTGAAAAAAAATCTGTATGACAGGAAGAAAACCCACAACAGAATCTTTGCTGGCTACGTAACAGCCTTACTCACCAGCAAAACATTCAGAGAGTGAACAAAGAAGAATATAATGTATTACTGGTATGAGGTAGAGTATTTGATTTTGTTTCTGGAAACTGTTAGAAATTTTGCCTGAATGACCTTTGAAGTTCTGTTTCTTGCATACTTATGTCTTGATTTTTTTCACACAAATTTATCATAGTAAAAAAAAATCCAAACACATATATTTTTGTCATGAGTCAGGAAAGTTAGTATTGGCCTTTGAGGATGTATTAATAAAGAGGTAGTTACAACACATGTACCATACTATTTAGTTTTAATATGCATTACCCATTTATCTTTCCTATGTATTTCACAGCAGCTTGTAAACCTCTGAATTTTTATAAGCCTGCCTTGCAGAAAGAAATGCATTTTAAATTTGTGGTCTTGGATTAGTCAAGAAAATAGAGGCAAAGAATCAAGTGAAAATGAAAAAAAACCCTTAATCTCTCTTGAATTTTGCTACTTGTAAGTTATATATGGGAGCTTTAAAATAATTTACTTTCAATAGTTTACTTTCTTTTATTATTAATGAGAAGAAATGGATTTGATAAACAGAAAAAAGATTAATATTTATTTTTCCTGCTTTATAAAACTAAAATCTCTTACACTTTTTCCAAAACTAACATATTCATTAAAATGCTACACCAATTTCAGTTAATTTTCCTTTAGCCTTCTTGTATGCCTGAGGCAACTGTTTAAGACCTCTTAATTCCGAGGCTTTTCAGACCTACAGATGAGGAGAACAGTGTAGTTTTGTGCTACTGGGTGGTTCATAGGCAGACACAATTTTTCTTTTCTTTGATCCAGCTGTATTTAGCAATCATTTAGTTATTTTCTATGATGTTAATGTTTACTTCTTTCCTTTCATTTTTATTCATCAGGATTGTTCTGGGCCTCAAATATACAGCCAGAAGTGCTGCCCAAGTATCTGACATCACTGGACGACCTCCTTGAAGCTGACCTTGAAGGTTATTGTTGGATTTCAAAGGGAAAGGTCTGTCTTCTGCTTCTGGTATGAGCCTTGCTAAATGAAGATTCACCAGATGAGAAAGGGGTGGTTTATGTTCAAATTACCCCATGTCTTCATTTCTCTAAAGACCCTTATTAATTATAGCAAGTAATAAGGATAGCAGCTTCCGTAAGGTAAGCAGAGTTCTGGTCTGTCAGCAGCTTCCTAAAACTAAATAACTAAATTTTTTAATGCTTAGGAGCAGAATGACAAGATTTGTTTTATCTCTTTTAACACTGCCTAATTTGACAAAGGAGAAGGATGAAACCAGTTTCCATCGCTTGTGTCCTACTACCCACTCAAACATTCTCACTGAACACCAAGGGTGAAACATTGATACTTGACATGTCCTACTTGTCCAAGCAGATTGCTGAGGGAGCCAGAGCTTACAGTGTTTATGAAATTAAAATCCCCCATAAAATTACTATCAAACCTAAATGTTTCAAATCTAACAGCCTGAGACAGAAAGTCAAGCTGTTTTCCAGCTTCAAAGAGGGAAGGGAAACAAGCAGTACTCCATATTGCAATAACTGCCAATATTAGGCTGGCAATGTCTGGTTAGAGAGTCATGTACAGGTTATCCTTATTATCCCGATTGTGATCTAAGAAGGCTGTACTAGAAAGGACAGAAATATTCTGAAAGCCAGATATCCTGATGCCTTCAGTCTGTTTCCCCCAGTGTGAATTTTAAATCATAAACTAAGTGTTCATTAACACATTATTATCTTGAGATAACCAAGTTATCTGAAGCTAGCCAAGCTAACTGCACTGGGTTCTGGTTCAAAGCCCATTGCAATAAAGGCGAGTGACAGATATTTATATCTGATTTCTTTAAGTGCTATTCTGCCATAATTTCCAATGTATTTACCAATGTCATGACAGTGTGCCTCAGATAGGCACTCAAAATTCAAGGAAATTACAACACATGTCTGACTTGAAAAATTTTGGCCTTATTTCCCTGGATAATTTTTGGAAAACATCTTTTGGGAGGAAGTTATTCTATGGCATTTAAAAATTCCAGCATAAAAAAGATATAATGCCTGTGAGGGCAACTATAAATGGTAAACTGAAAGACGATTAAAAATGAGTAACTCATAAAGTCTATAAGCTATGGAAAAACAGAGAGGATAAAAGAAACATCTAACTCAATTTGATGTTACAGCTCAAGGTCTACATTTACAAAAAAGCACCTTCTGTTGCTTTTATACAAACTCTTTATTCCTATCAGGTGATGAACAGCTTAGGGAGCTTAGGTTATGGGCATAATAAATGTTCAAAACTCTTCCAAAATAGATGCAAATGACAAAGTTAAGAGTACATGCCTAGAAATAATTTATAATCCCTGTATCAGTCAGAACAATATAACAGCAGCAAAAGTTCATTATGCACAGGAACAGACCAGCATTTGACAGCTTTCCACTACAGTTTACAGGAAAAGAAGTGTTATCTCGCTATTTCATAGTAAATACTCTCAATGATACTCGTGCTGGTAAGCTGTAACTTAGCACATATCATTTCCTTGCATTTCCTCTTTGCAGAGAAAGAAGAAAACTGCCAAAAATATACTGACATAGCAGTGTTAGATTTCAAACAATTGTCTGCACCTCCTAATGATCACACCTCTAATATCCCAAGAAGCGCACATTTTCTTGCTAAATATCCTGTTGGTGTTAAAGAAAGACCCTGTCAACACTGCAATGTTGTTAACGGTTTAACAACAGGAACTATTTAATGATTTTCATTTCCTATATGGTGGACAATATCAATTTTTTTAAAAAAAATTGCATCTTTGGACG
>VWZD01004071.1:0-18082 GCA_013396695.1 Sakesphorus luctuosus | reverse complement strand
CTGCCGGGGTTTCTGCCAGGTAGGGGCCGGGCGGGGCGGGCCGCGGCTCGGCGCGGGCTGCCGGCCGGGGGCGGACGGTGGGGATGTGGCCCGGGCAGGCCCGGAGCGCCCGTGCCGAGGGCTCCGCGCACTCCTCCGGAGGTTGCGCTGCGTGGGGCTCGGGACCCCGTGCGCGGCTGCCGAGCGGGGCCGTGCACGCCCTGCCGAGGGCGCCCAGTGGGCGCGGCGTCGCCAGCCCAGAGCCTTTGGGTTTTGGCAGCGCTTCGGGCCGGGACATCCGGTGGCCCTCGGGAGGGTCTCTGGGACGGGGGGTCGCACCACATTTTCTCGGTGCGGTCTTGGCTCGGTTACCTTACCTCCACTTGTCTGTGCTTCACCTGCCTCGGGACCAAACCTCTGTGTTCTGCCTTGTCTAAGATCTGCCGTGGGGTAAGCAGGCCTTGCTGGTCAGGGTCTGCTGTTTCCTTAAAGTCGGCGAATAAGCTGTGGTTCGGGGATCTTGTCTGAATACATAATGTAACCCAGGTGAAGATCAGCATTTTCTGAGTCGAGACCTTAACTTCTGTAGAAAAGCTGAACTTGATTAAAGCCACAGTAATGGAGATAACTTACTCTTAGAGAAGTTAATGATTAATTAATTTTTGCTTCTCTCACATCATCAGTTACTATCATTTACTGTGAGCTCTGAGGTTGAAAAATTTTTGTTAATCTGCTGGGTTGGAGAGTTGTCCCTGTTGAGTCTGAAGAGATTGTGCATTTTAAATTAAAAAAATAAAAGATTTGGTTTTTGAGCTAGTTCAATCACACCTCAGCAGATAAAGTCACAGTATTTGACTGGTGAGTGGCAAAATGAGAGAAAAACGTCTCATGGTGTGTTGCAGGATATGTATAAGTGGTGTTCCACTTCACAGTCTTCCATTTTGCATCCACAGGTTGTGTGCTTTGCTGTACTAGTCTGGGAGGATATTTAGCTCATCACTTACTGAAACAACAGAATAAGTGTATTTATTAGGCCTCAAAATTCTTGCTTCTCAAACTGCTGGGTGCTGCTGCGTCCTGCTGTGTGTGTCCCAAGTTCAGCATGCAGTGAAGATGAGTGACCTTCCATTGACTTGGAGCCCAGTACAATGTGTGTGATTCATTTCAGGTTT
Source organism: Sakesphorus luctuosus (assembly GCA_013396695.1). Lineage (NCBI taxonomy): Eukaryota > Metazoa > Chordata > Aves > Passeriformes > Thamnophilidae > Sakesphorus > Sakesphorus luctuosus. The sequence continues at coordinate 16,931 of VWZD01004071.1, read as the reverse complement.
TGCTGAAATTGTTCCCAATGTTGTTCATTGTGTCAGAACGTTGACACAAATCTTCAGCTAATGCTTAGTAGTGGTAGTCAAGATTAGTGTATGTACATGTCCAGTTGCCCAGATTAGTTTGGTGTAGAAGCTTTGGAGATATTTTATCAATGGAGTTTGGTGAAAGACAATTTTATTTCCTAAAAATAGGGCAAACAAAAAAAAATAGAACTGTGAACCCTGTCCTATAAAAAAATGTAGCCCTCTGGGTCCTTGTGCAGTTATTGTGGTTTCATTTTAGAACACTGTGATAACACAAATAAAAATGAAAAAAGATTGTTCTTGGTTTACCTTCAGTCTGAGACATTTTGGGCTGTCATACCCATACACCAGGAGATACAGTAGGAAACATGGAAATACTGGTCTGTCCTGCAGCAACTTCAACATAGAATGAATTTGTGATGTCATTGTGCATTTTGACCCCTGTGAGCAGAATGTGATTTTTACATCTTGGTTTCTTCTTCTGACTGTAGATGTTTGTGGTAATTTAATATCTTAAGGTCTGCCACTAAGTGAAAATTAAGGGACTCAGCTTAGTTTTGTCCGAATGACTTGGAGACTACCACTGATACCTTCTCTTAAGTTTATTAAGCTACAGCAGAATGTACCTAGAGAGAAGCAGAATTTAGCTGGGCTTAAATTTGGTTTTGGAAAGCAGCTGGCATAAGGGGAGCTAAATGTTTTAGGTTTGCCATCCTTTTGAGTACAGCTGCAGGAGAAGCCTGGAGATGCTCAGTTTTGTTGTGAAAATTGCCATGGCTGTCGGACACAAAAAACTGAACCATACCAAAAAACTTTCCTATGCTTTGAGCTCTGTGGATGCCGTTTTACATGTAAACTTGTCCTGCTATGTGCAGCTTTCCAATAGGTCTTCCTGGGAGTGATGATGGATGACACAATTTCATTGAAGATCCCTGTTTTTGAGCAGGGGAGTAGGCCTGTTGTCCAGGATAACACAACAAAGAAACTTTCAAAGGCTAAATAGTGGGTTGACTCTGCAGCTTTGTATTGTACAGGCATGAATGCTTCACACATTCACCTTGGGAAAAACACGAATGTTTGGGAGCTCAGTGTGTACCTAAACAGCCAGACTGAATGACTGGGAGAGTGTTTGAGGCTGCACTATCATAGATACAAAGAGCAGTTATTAATAAAGCAGAGGTTGTAGGACACTAAATCATCGTCTCTGCCAATGGCCATCAGCCCTTGTCTTTCTGAAATTTTTAAAGCTGGTGCGTTGAGGCCTGTTGATTGCAATCAGATATGCTTAAGAGGTATTTTTCTTAAAAGAGACTTAAAGCTGTAGTAACAGGTCAGGAAACTTGGAGATCTTCATCTTTAAACTGGGTCTGAGCAAAAAAATTATGCTGCTGAGGAAGTGCAGCAAAGCCGGTGCACCAGCATTGCAGAAGATGAAAATCTGTGCAGTGCTGAGGGCCTGGGCTGGTCTGTAGGTTACGCATTAGGTGGATGTGGCTTCTGTGTTTCTCCCCGCAGTCCTCAATCAGATATGTTAGTGGAGTCAAAGAGAAGGAAAGGATAAAGTGTAGATGGGTTTGTGTTAACCAGACTTCAAATGCTTGAATATGCTCTTTTGCTAATTGTGCTGTAAGGTAGTAATTGCCTCTAAATTGTTACTTGAGTATTCCTTAAATGTGTAGGTTATCTAATTCTAGCAAATTAATAATTTTTCAATGGTATACTTTATATGGACTGCCAGGAGAAATCTGTAGTGGATGACTAAACAACTAATATTGCTTGTGAAAGAGCAGAAGGGCTTTGAAGTGCCTCTGTAATACAGTTACTGCATTTGGCTTATTTGTCAGTATGCTAATACTAGTAACATCATAATGTTCAGAACTACATATCCTTGAAGTTCAAGCCATCAATAAGTCTGTGGCCTTGAATCTGTCTCGCACACTGAAACCATTCTTTATATGTCTGGGGGGAAGTTTTTCATAAATGGTTACTCGGTGAATTGCCAGTGTCTGCTTTAAGACTTTCATCCTGGTGCTATGGTTGCACTTGAGCAAGGCTACAGTGTTTTCTAGTAAATCATTCTGCTGGTTGGTGTGGTTTACACAGACCAAGTAGTTGATGATCAAAGTGTCTGTCAAAGTGATTGAACACTAAATCTGACTTTTTAAATAGGTTGGTTTTAATGGATATATTTTTAGAAAAGTGCAGACATTTGTGTGTTTGATCTTTCTCTGTAGTCACTGTAATGGTAGTGTTACTGCTGGGTTTACTAAACAGCTGATTTATGATAGTCATCAGTTGAGTATCTCTGGGGATTACAGTTTGACAGCCCCTGAATGTCATTTAATGCTACAAAGCCATATATGGTTTGAGTTATATTACCAAGTCTTTCATTCATCTGTTAGATAAGCATGATGACTGGTATTACTAGTCATTCACTGCTGTACTTAAGGATAATCTTCCTTTCCCCCACCCTCCTTATGTCTTTATTATGTGAGTTTGTTGGAAAGTTTATAACTTCCATTCACCCAGGAGTTACCAAATTCTTGGAGAACAATCCACAAAAAATACTGATTTTTACTGATTCTTAGATGGTATTTTTAATAGGGTTTTTTTTTTAAATATAATACATGATTGTGCTGGTTTAGTGGATGTTTGCATTGTTTTTAGGCTAAGACTGGTATTGTATAGTTAGATTAGTGACATAACGCTGGATAAGCCACAAAACAGTGTGTAACTGGCCACTTATTTTTTTGCTGATATGATCATGTTTCTGTTTAAGGTGTTAAAATAAGTTAGTTGTGTCAGAGTCCCAACTTGAAGTGATTTGAAAACTGGTATGACCATCGCCATCCTCGTAGGACAATTTAGCTTGCACTGAACTGTAGGGTGGATCACTGGGAACATTTTTCCCATGCAGTCTTGGCCCTCAGGGTTGCAAGAAGCACAGTCTCTTTCATTGTTTGTTTTTTTTTTGTAGCTGGCCTTAATCAAGATTAGTACTTTTTTTTGTCTAGGGATGGTGCCACATGGAAGAAGGAACTGGTAAGGACAGGAGCATCACTGCTCTGGAGGTGTAAGGCAAGGGCTGTTATTTGTGAAGCAGGCTGTCAGTACAGCTGAGTTGTTCTCAGCTCAGTGCCCTACTTACTCTCAAATTGTTCTTCATAGCCTGTCAGAGCGTAGTATGGTAGTGGAGGTAAGTTTTAAAAAAGTTGGGAGATGCTTCTGTAGTCCTTGTGCTGATGTGATTTCTCTTAAAACTCGCTAGATTTTACATTGCTGCTTCGGTACTGTACCTGGATAATGTGGGATTACTATGGTCAAGAAAAAAATTTAGGGTAATTTTACCTTTGAAAAAGGACTATGTAATGGTCTGATCTGGGTTTTGTATCCCCTCCTAATGGCGTCATGTTTGCTGTGTGGGTAGTACATGTGTCTTTCAACTACTGCACCTGGAGTAATGTTCTTAATCTGGAGCTTCTTCCTGGTTTTCTGCATTCTCACAAGTAATAAAGATTCCAGTGTTACCTATGTGGTTCTGTCTCTGTGGTAGTTGTACAAAACAAACTGAGTGCAGAACTTCTCACTGAGTTTTTAACTTAACAGTTCACATTTCTGCTGGTTGCCTTTAGCTTTGTCTCCAGTTGAAATTCTGACAACTTTATCAAAATAATAAATAAAAATATATTTGAATAAAAGGGAGAACTTTTGTTGAGGTGAAAATCTTCCACTTTAAATTCTCCTTCAGGGTAAAAATTCTCACTTCCAAAATTCTTCCACTGTATGTACTTGATATTACATATTGATATTTGTTTTTTAAACAGAAGTATGTTATGAGAACTTCTAATGATAACTTGTTTTCTTTCAGACACTACTCCAGTATGCTGGCAGTCGGGGTGCATCAGAACATATTTTACCTTTTTTGGAAGTGTATCGAATCTCCATCCAAAGCTTTGCTAATGCAAGACCTTACTTGACTACAGAATGTGAAGATGTTCTTTTGGTACTTGGCAGGCTAGTGCTGTAAGTTTTGAGTTGGTATCTTAATTTATTTTTTTAAAAAATAATTGTACTTTATAAATTAAAGTTGTTGAAATAAGTTTAATGTTAAAGTTAAAATAGATTAAGTTTAATGCTTAATTTGACAACTGTATTTATGATTTATCATCTAGAAAATGTCTTTAGTACATTTTTAATCATACCACAAAATGTACTTGAGCATTTAGTTAATTAACAGGAACGAGTCCTAAGGCTTTGTTATTCTGTATTTGAATAATCATTAGGAAGGTTCTGTTCTTCTTTGGAACATTCTGAAAGTTACTGGTTTTTGTGGGAAAAGCTTAGTCTAGTGCTTCTTAAACAGAAGCTTTAATATTGAACCTTCATGCACAGATTAATAAATGTGTATCGCTTGCTCTGCAGTTGCAATTTCTTGTGTGCTTTCCCCTTTAGCGCAGGGTCATTCTGAGCATGTCCTGTGCTGAAAAGGACAAGCTGGTTTGCGTTCATGGAAGTCTGGGTTATGCTGTAGGATAGCAAAGCAGACCCTAGTACTTCATCTTTGACAAATGTCTGTAGATGTGGCTTAAAGCACAGCAATTCCTGAAATAGACAACAATTTTACAGTCCATCTGCTGAGTTTCGATAACTTGTAGTTCTCCAAAGTATGTTTTAAGTGCAAAGCAGCTGTTTGTAATTGAGGATTGTAGCCTGAGGGCTTTCACATGCACTAGAGTTTAATCAGTTAAGGCAGTTAAATGCCACCCTGACCCCCGATCCCGTCAGATCTCAGAAGCTCAGCAGGGTCGGGCCCGGTTAGTATTTGGATGGGAGACCTCCTGGCAATACCAGGGGCTGTAGGTTCTAGTCCTGAGGACTTCACTGTCACTATCCAAGCTCACTCGGCCGTGGTAGATGAACCTCAGGAGTTAAAGTGTGAGGCCAGTTCTGCACATGCTGTGCCTCACCTAAAAAATCCACTGTGCAGGTTTGAAGGACACACCCACACGGGTAGAGCCCTGCCAAATCTTCGTTCACAAAGCTGAGCCATGCACCTGAGAAGGATAAGTTTATGTGGTGGTCGTGATGTGCTGGTCATTCATTGCTAGTAAGATTTCATTGAAGGAGGGACAGTGAAGATCTAGAACTTTGAATACAAAAATTATCATAGAAGTGATTCTGTGACAGTTTTCCAGTGAGCTGTTTTTGATTTCTTAGAAGCCTCTTACTTGCTTTGTTATCTGAACTCAAGTATTATTTTCAAGAATGATTTTTGCAATGAACTCCTTGGTCAGATGCTTTATTTGTAATGGACTAACTTGTGATATAAATCAAGAGCTCAGAACCAGAAAGCTCCATATGATGCCTTGAGTTTTGTATTTTTATTCTTTTTTTTTTACTTATGAGAAATATGTGAACTAGGAGGGTTTGAGGTTTTTTAAAACCTTCTATCAGGAGGGAGGAAACGTGAAATGTGGAAAAGTGTGTCTTAATTCGACAATTTAAGACTTTAACTGCTGAATCATTTACCTGGTACATAAGACACATACTTTTGGCAAAATATCTTTACTGCCTTTGCAGGTCATCCCCTTATGGATAGAGTATTCTTGTTGTCATCACATTATTGTTAGTTAGCTTGTGTATTCTGTTGTTTCCTACCCATGTCACTTTAAAAGTTTGTCTTTTAGTGTCTGTGTGCAGGTCATCTGTACCTGCACTACTTCCTATATATTTTGCCACTGTTACATTGGGGAATAAATCCCAATTCTGTATAAAAATTGCTTTTCTCTTGTTTAGAAAGATTGGAGTATTCTGCTTCTGCTTATATGGTTTCTTTCAGCTTTCAGTGTGAGGACTTTGTTTGCTGTTACTTGTATATTCAGAAAACCTTGTGGTGGAGGACAGTAGAAAGGCTGACTTGAGGACAATAGAGAGACTGACTTGCTGGAATCTCTCCTGTTCTTGTGAGGATTACCTTTGAAAGGAATCTAAAGAACGAGAAATCCAAGGAGTGAGGTCGAAGATAGGGTGAGGTAAATGGCAAATCTAAATTAACTCTCACATGTTTTTCTTTTCATAAGTTTCCAACGGAGGGAGAAAAGATAGAGCAGGGAATTTAATTAAGTTTCATGAGGGAGGAACACTGTTACCTGGTTAGGGACATCAAAACATACTGTTCCCATGTAATTGTGATTTTTGGGGAGAGAATTGGGTTACCCACAGCTGGCATACATAGTTGTTGTGCATTTTCAGACTTGAACCTTGATAAGAAATGAAACAAGCAAGCTTCCTGTTTTAAAGAAGTGCGCTACTTTGTATTGAAATCCTCCTTCCCTTCCAACAGTCCTCCTGGAGAAGAGAGAAAAAACTGCTCCTGACATCCTTCTCAGCAGTGTGAGATAGGGAAAGCCAAAGTATACTGAGTTTTGCTGTTACTATCAACCTGTCCAGGTCCATTGTGTTTTCACAGTACCTCTGATGTGATGTAAAGACTTTGCCCCCCATAAGAAACATGATGCTGATGCAGTGTGAGACCTTGTTGGTTCACTGTTAAACCTTAGGAAAAAAAGGACATTGCTCTTGTGGATTACAGATTGGACACAGTTGAGGTGGGGCATATGGGGACCAGAATGTTTTTCCGGGACATGGCTGGGAAGGTACTTACTTACCTGCTTTGATGAAGTGGAATTTAGACAGCTTGTTTCTACAGCCCCAAAGCACAGTGCATTCCTCTCACCCCCCAGTATTACAATTTTAAAGGTGTTGCCTCTGTAGAACAATTAATAAAAAATTAGCTTTATCACAGACATCACTGAATTAGTTAACTGACTATGCTTGTGAATGTCAGGAGGCCCTTGAAGAAGCTGATTGTTCAGTCAAGCTTCTGTGAGTGCTTTATTTCTAAGGATGCTGTGTGAGGAGGAAGGTGCCATTCATGTTACCATCAGTATGAGAATTTTACTTCCACCTGAAAATGGCTTATATGGTTCTAAGATTAATAGATTCAAGCTAAAACAGTAGAAACAATTGTTCATAACTCACATTGTATTTGCCAGTAGCTAAGATTTGACTGCCTTCCACTTTTCTTCTGTACATTGTGATGGCACTGAACTGAAAGGGAGTTTACTATTTCTACAATTTTTGAGAAGGTGTTTGTATGCTTTTTCATCCGTAAAAAGAGAAAAGAGATCTGAATGTTGTCTGGTTTAAGTAGCAAAACTGGACTGAACAGTAGGACCAGTCTGCTTCAAGCTTGCAGTTCTATCTCACCTACTGGTTTGTACCTATAGAGTCTAACAGATGTTGCTTCTGGGAAGAGTGTAGTTGCTTGTCACAGCACCTCTGGGAGCAAGCACGTGTAACAATTAGCTGTTTGTCTAACAAAGGAGTTCTCAACCTAATAAACTGTTGGCAGTTTGATTCCCTAACTGCAGTTTGATTCCGTAACGTATGTTTACTACTCTGCTGTCTGTCATTGAGCTAATTCAACTCTTAACAAACACGGGATAATTCCTGGCAACAAGTGAACTATTCCTGTTGATCATCCAATGTATAATTAGTCATCTTTGTGATTCCAAGATTAGGATAGGAAAAGTGTTCCAATACAATCTAAAGAAGACAGTTCTAAATGGTTTTAAAAATTAATTTTAAAAATTTCTGTGAATGAGATATAAAGTGATTACAGAAGAAATTTATGCAAATAATATGTTAATTTTTGCCTAGAGTTATTTCTTCCAAAGTAAAGACATTCAAATCTAGGAGACCCTTATTTTCAAGTTGAGTTTGAGATGAATATTTATTTTTTTAATAATGTAAACATTACAGTTGATGGTAAAAATTATAATTAAATTTGGAATTGAGTTTTGTATATGCAGGCATTGTGGTGGTCCTGATAGAGTGGGGTAGAAAGGCTTGGCTTCATGTGTTGATCCTGATATTTTGATTTGTGGCCTCTCCATGACACGTAAATTCTGTTTAATTGCATTACAATAAAGAGGGAAATGGGATTTTGAGGACAGAGGTGTGTTTTGAAGTATTAAGGACAAAAAAAGAATTAGCAGGTCTTTGTCCCTCTTTGCAGTAGGGAAGCCTGGCTAGTCTTTATGTAGCTGTGTGTTTAAGTCAATTCTTAAAAGCTTAGTCAATTCGCTTCAAAATCTAATTATTTTTCTGCCCAAGATATTTTAGTTGGGATGTCTTTGATATTACTTTTATGTTTGTGCTTTAAGTTGTTTTACATGTTGACTACACACCTGGAGCTCTATAGATTTCTCATGAAGTGATTTCCAAATCAGAGTGGTGTTGGGATCCTGAGGAAAACTTGAGGACTTTCAACAAAACAATTTTTGGCTCTTGGTTTAAACCAGTCCTGTGTTACTACAGTAGATGATAACTGGAGACATAAATTCAGTCCCCTTGTCTTCCTAGAGTGTCATTTCACTCTAGGACATGCTTTGAAAATGTAATTGCAGATTTTTTTGCTGTCCAAGTAGGACCTTAACAGTTAAGTATAGGAAAATAATGAGTAAAAGCTTGCGTTATAATTTTGTTTAAGCCTGTTATTTTATGTAACCAGTATTATATATGAAAAACTAATACTCTAGAAAAAATAATTCCAGGAATTAAGAGTGTGGAAGTAGCTGGGATTGGTTGATCAAATCTGAAAATGAGGTGTACATCAAGATTTTTCAAAAGCACATTGACCATGAAGTTTGCAAATGTTATACTGGGTGTAGAAAATGTTCTTATGACATGCATGAAAAGTGGACACAATACCTAGTGATTTTTTATTTTGGTTTTTTTTTGTTGTATTGAGGGGGAGGAATATGTGTGTTAATATTAAAATAGAGTTCAAGTACTGTGAGACTTTGTGACGCTGTTTTTTATAGTCTATTAGCAACCACCTGGGTCTAGACATCTAAACTGGTGAGTTAGCTTGTATTGCCAAGCTTGAGTACAAGGCAAAAGAAAGTCTTGATTATTTTATTAAATTGAGACCTGTGACAGACTATCTGGTGATCCTCTTGCTGGCCTTTTCATTGATATGATAATGCCTGAGATTTTAGTGCCTAATGATGTGAATAATGGGGGCATGACAGTGATAAAGGCTGTGTATTTTTTGCCAGTCTAATAAAAGTGTTTAGAGCTTTTGGAAGTCTAAACTTCTATTTAAAGGAAAAGGCAGTGAATTCAGACTTGAGATATAAAAAGGATGGCCAGATATTTATTCAGTATTTGTCCATTTAGTCTTGTTTATGTATATGACAGCTGAATCTGGCTAAAAACTGATAAGGCATAGCATTTGGTAGGTAACTTTACTATTTACCAGAGGTCAGGAGGAAGAGAGAAAGGAAAGTCATGTTTGCTTTATGGTCATGTCTTCCACTTCCCCAAGCTCAACTCTTCTGTCTATCTGTGATAAGGTTAAATGTCTTACCCTGTTTTCTTTATGTTTGGGAGAGGAGTTTTAAAGACAAAGTAGCATGAGTTGCAACTATCTAACAGTGTATGTGTAGCTTATAGCACTGGTTCAGTGTGTTCATAACGTGTGGAGTCAGACCAGTTTTCTGTCTTTGTATTTTACGATTTATGAAAACACTTGTCATATGTAAATTATGTGAATCTCTAGACAGTGTCATTGTTAACACTTTTAGTTGGATTAGGTGTCCTGGTAACAGAGAAAAGGAGTGGAGTTTTTAGGGCAGTGTGGATATGACCACGGTGCTTATTCGGTACCACCACGCCATCTCTGGGGGCATGGTTTGGCAGAAAATGCCAAGCGCCGGAAACCTGAAGTTAACCATCTTGCCTCGCTCGGCAGAGTGGGGTGGACTGTACCCTTAAAGCTTCGGCAAACTTGTCCCCTTCTGCTGCCCTCTGGCTCCCCCTCACGCTTTTTCTCCCAAGTGTGACTGTGGAGTTGTGGTGCTGAAACGAACAGCTCCGAGGCACAGCTGAGCCAGCAGGGCTGGGGAGTGCAGGCGCAGCATACCGGCGGAGATGTTTTGCCCCCAGCATGCAGCGGAGGGGAGAGTTGAAGGTAGGAGCAAAGGCAGCTGCGGAAAACTGAGCTCAGCCAGTGGCTGTGTGATCCCTATTTGGACGAACTACCTTCCTGGGTTTGTTTGTCCCTGCTTTCTGCTGGTTTTGGGCTGACGATGAAGGGAGAATGTTAAGCTGAAGGGGCTCTCCTTGCCCGGTTGCTTTTGTTTCCCAATGCCATGTGGTGTGGCACTGGTGACTGTCACCATATTGCCTTCATCTGGAGACCACGTGTGCACTGCCTTCGGGAAGTGTTTTTTCTTTCCCTGTGGTGAATACCCTTTTGTGGGTAAAACACCTCTTTGGTATACTTTTGTTGTTAATACTGGTGTGCTTTTAGTAAATTGTTATTTTTACTCCTAATCTCTCATTTCTTGTCCCTTTCATATCAAAAGGTGTGGGGGAAGGGTAGTAGCTTATTTTGAGTTCTAATTTCCCTACAGGTGTTAAAACCAGCACATGAGGTCAAATTGTTCTGTGGAGCAGTATGGTCTTAGGTAATCTACGTGTCCTATACAAGGTTGCATGGTCCCTGTTTGAGAACAATATAGGCAACAGTCCTGCCATCCATGGCTGGTTGCAGTTTGTGCCATAGGTATTGGAATGCTCCCCCATTTGGTATCAAATGTTCTGTAAGGTGTTTCTAGGAGTCTGTTTTCTATGCTGATGCTCTTCTTGACATAACTTGTCAATCTGCCTCTTTTAGGCTACCTTTAGGCTTCTGTTGGCCTGGTCTGTTTCTATGCTGATGCATGTGTTTTCTATCAAACTGTTCTATAGTTTTATTTTCTTAGATATATCAGCATGGAAACGTTAACTTAGGTGAAGCTGGTTTTCATTCTCCCTCTAGACAAAGAAACCATGCTGGATCTTATTCAGAAGGGTTATTACATTTACTTTGAGAGGAAAGTGTAGAAATTCTGTGATGCAAATGTTCTGAGACACATTGAACAGCCTATGTTGTCTAAGAGTAGCTACAATCTTAAATTAGCAAGATTGTGCATGGTAAAAAGGAGCACTCTTTCCATATGATGAATCATGCCTGACTCTCAGGCTCTTACTAGCCTGTTAGGAGTTTTCAGTGTTGCTATTGTTTTTTATCTGAATGTTAAGTAATATGTGCCACAAATAATACTTAGTGTAAGACGAGAATGTGTTCAGGTAGTTTGTTTACTTGCCTTTTGCTTTTCCAGGAGTTGTTTTGAGCTACTGCTTTCAATTCCTGAAAGTGAATTGCCACATGAGGTGTGGTTAGGATTCCATCAGTCCATTCAGGTAAGTGTTCTGTATTTCTTTTTTGCAATTTACTTACTTAAAAAAAAAAGCTGCGGTTCTATACTTTATCTTCTACCTTTCCCTGAATCCCCCCTGTCCTGCATTGCTGTTATCTAGGCAGCAGGAATTTCTGAGCAGCAAAATACTTACTGCAGTTGCAGTACTGGAAGCCTTAGGCCTAACAGCATATTTATAACTGTAGTCAATGGCGACTGCAACAAGAGAAGCATAGCAAATCTTGATATAGTGATTTATGTGAGAGGAGGACTGACTGAGATGGAGTGATGTAACAGCTCTGAAGCATTACTCTGAAGATAACAGAAGTGCTTTTGTGAAGGTCTGAGTGGCAAGTTAGTGTCTCTGCCTGATTTGAGAGGGATGGAAGCAGTTGGACAGGTCTTTAGTCCAGGTGATTCCTAGAAGTGTTTCTTCTGAGGTGTTGCTGAAACAATCTCATACTACTATGTTCCTACACTCAGATCAAGATGGCTACTGTAGAGTGTGTAGGAGGAAGAGATGTTTTCAGGGTTTTACTCTGAAGGTAATACCTAGCTGTCTGCAAGAACTTGTGTTCCTCATGGAGCTGAAAGACAGGAGTGATATTGCTATGTTCATATTGATAGACACTTTCAGGGCCGAGGACTGCTCTGTTGCTCCTATTGCCTGTTCTGTCTTTAACTGTGACTGGTGAAGTTGAAAGCTAGTATCAGTTAAAAGTTACGGTCTTGGGTTGAGCTGGCAAAATGCCAACTGCTCAGTAGAGAGTGTCTGAGCCTCTCTCCTCCCCTCCTCCCCCCCACAAGAAAAGGGAAGAAGAAAACCATGGAAACTTTAAGAATAAAACTTAAACTAATTATATATATTTATAGAGAAAAGAGAAAATTAAAAGAAAATTACAATATAACACACACCTACACAAGTTAGATACAACAACAATCTTCTACTTCTCACCAAAGACACTTCAAAAGACACTCAACAAGGCAAAAGAGAAAGAATAACAATGAAATGTTTTACTTTGTTGAACTCAAACAAAATGCAAGGTAGCAGTGAGCAGCAGCCAAGGTCCACTTCAGCAAGACAGCAGCTGCGTGTCTTGCGTGTACTTCGGCCATGATGGGAAGAGAGAGAACACCTTCTAAGCTATTGTATTTATATCTCAGTTTGCATCATCTAGTATGAAATATTTCTTTGGTTGCTTAAGTCAGGTGACACCTGTCTCTCCTAATCTACATAACATTATCAGGGCTTACTAAAATTAGGCCTACCAAAAGGCCTAACTAAAACTACCACAGTTACGTAAGTGAAGACTCTGGCAGAAAGTAGGTGGAAGTGAACTTAGACCTTGCAGCTGCCCTTGTACTTATCAGAAGACCTTCTATCCTTATGACTAGGGATTTCCTCAGTCCCTGAGGCTTGGTTGTTTCTGCAGTAGCTCTGAAGATGCAGATTCTGAAGGAGTTTCTACTTTTGTTTCACCTACAGTGAACAAAATAGCAGGTGTGAAAATTCTTTAGTAGACTGGAGATGATTAACTACCACAGCCTGTAATTTTAAGCTGAGAGGAGCAATCCAGTAGAGCTTTGTAGTCCTGCTAGTAGTGGAAGGGACAGAGGTTGTCTGTGGCTGGTGACTTCAGGTGTGGACAGACCTCTTCCTGAAATACTATGGAATATTTATTTATTATCATGGGAACCCTAAAAACAGTTGGGTGTGGCATGTACTTGGGAATAGAAAGAAGTGCAGTAAATACAGTTGAAATTCTGTGGTTTACTGGTGACAAAGATTTGTCCTTTATTTGAGTGCATAAGTCCTGTGACTCCCTTACTCACTGTAGCAGGTCACAGTGGACATCACAGCACTCCAGAGCCAGGTTTGAAGGTGTATCAGTTCATTTTTTCAATGCCCTGCTATGCCACCTGTTTGGCTGTTGGCCAAAGGCTTAGTCTGTGCTCCTGACCCATTCATTTGTGAGGATGCCACAGGTAAGGGTGGTCAGCCCCAATTTCATCTTTTGTGTTTGGGCTGATGGAAGAAGTTGAAACTTATTATTTCCAAAGGAGCTCTTAAATTCACTAATCCAGCCATGGTTGGATAAAGAGAAATGAATCAGAATCACAGAGTGCCAGGCTGGAAGGACCTCAGGGATCATCTGGTCCAGCCTTTCTTGGACAAAGGCAATGTCCAAACAAGATGGCCCAATGCCCTGTCCAGCCAAATCATGAGAAATGTTGAAGAATCCACCACTTCCCTGGGGAGAATATTCCAGTGGCTGAATCTTCTCACTGTGAAAAATTTTCCCCATGTGTCCAATCAGAATTTTGCCTGGAGTAACTTGTACCCATAACCTGATATCTTTTCCATGTGTGTCCTTGCATGAAGGGAGTATCCATCTTTTTTGTAGCTACCCTTTAAATATTAGAACATGGTGACAAGGTTTCCCTAAGCTTTATGAGCTAAAAGGCATGTAAGTTTTCAGGTGAGATGACCCACACCTGAAACAAAATGTGTCTCCATATTCAGAGTATGAGAGGGCATGTACAGACTTGTTTTCATTTTAGCTGAGATATAAAGCTGTTTGAATGACTAGCTTTTAACTGGAGGTATCTGCAAGGAGAATTCATGTTACCAAGAACAGGAATTTCTATGAGGTAACAAGCCTGTGCATTTCTAGGTTTCTGAAACAAGTGGCTGAGCAATGGCTGTGGTCAAAAGAAACAGCAAAAGTCACAGGATCCACAAAAACTCAGAAAATTTTATTAATAAATTACGCACTTGGCATGGAAATTGGTATGTTAGTCCCTGACGTACTATATAAGCACACAGCACGGGGTTTTGGGTAAAGGAATAAGATGAAAAGGAAGGGAGAAAGAAAGACTTGAAGAGGGAGAAAAAAAGAGAGAAAGAGATCACTAGTCCTGGTTCCAGTGTTGGTCTAGCCGATGGGATGCCCAGAGTCCTGGAGGTGCCACCTGGACTTGGTGAGAGATACCTTTTCATAGATAGATTTCCCTGCCCTGAAGTTAGATTTCTCACTTTCTGTGCAAATTATTCATCATGTCCAGTCAGTTTTTTCAGACCTTTCTGGAAATCAGTTGAAGGCTTTGGGGTTCTTAGGTAGTCTTGATCCCCCGCTACAATCCATCCCCATTTCTTGGCCTCATTACCACACTTGTGCTGGGCCCTGTTGTGCTTATGTCCAGGAACTGGAACAAGGATGTTTGTCCCAGAAAAGTGCTGCCCTTACCTCCTCATGGCCCCCTCTCCACCCACATCTTGTTCTTTCTTATGGTCTTGTTACCAACAATTCTTGGTTGGGTCCATAGTACCCAGCTATTGGTGTTGGATACATATACATGAGCCCCTTACCTTCTGGGATTCTACAAAGGGTGATGCAAGCCCAGGTCTCTTTAGAACTAAGGCCACTGCCAGGTGTAGTAGTATATACTTGGCTTTTGTAGTGACCTTTTGAAATTACGGCCAAAGTTTAGCACTCATCTAATGTCACCATAATTCAGGTAGTTACCTGATTAAATGTGGTGTTTTGAAGCCTTGCTGAAGAGATTTGTGGACTTTTACAAATAGGTACTTCTAATGAGATTTTGAAGTAGCACTCTGGCAGAAATAAAAGTGAGAACATTTGTACCCTGCCCTGAAAATAGTAGGAACCCACTAGTCACTAGAGAAGGAGTATGCAGTCAATATAGAGAGCAGTAGAGACCTTCAGACAGGAATCACTCATAGGCTGTCTTGAAGGTTTAAAGCCTGTGACCATGTTAATGTGCAAATCTTCAGGCAAATCCAGCAGCAAGGCACTGCAAATTTGATGGATGTAAATGTGCTTATTGCTTTCCTAACAAAAGAGGCAGGTGTGGCTTCTGAGGACTATAACTCCTAATGTGGAACAGAGGTATTTTTCAGATCCTCCTGGAGTAACTGTTGCTCTGTAGTGATCTGCACAGGTAGTGAGAGTTGGTGAAACTTCAAATAAATTTTGTGTTAAAGGTAAGAGCTCGTATTTCAAAGCGGCAGGCTGTGGGGACTGTCCTAGATCTGAAAGTGGAGTGTCACTAATGTCCAGCTTATATACAAAATACTATCAAAAGCTTTATTTGGTGTCTGAACCTCTTCGTTCTGTTATCCTAAATAACAGCAGTTAGGAATGTCCTGCAGTCCCCCATGAATCCAGTTTTCCTTATTTCTGAGCAAGACCAGAGGCAGCCTGTGCAAGGTGAAAACAAGTTGTGAGATTGTATGGCAGGAGTATCAGCATAGATTTATATACTGGCAGCAAGCAAAAGGATGCAGCTGCAGGTGGGGAAATGCTGTAAAATATGAGTGAAAAGATTGGAGCAGAGTTAGAACAGACCTCTTAATACAGGTAAACTCGATTAACCTGGGGAAGGAATTCAGTGGAGTTCTGTGGGAATCAATATAGTCTGGTCAGTTGAGGAAGATAAAACTGCACATTTAAGGATGGCCTTAGTGGGAACACAGATCCATTGTTGTGATTACTGACTATGGGTTGTGGCACTGGATTCTCTTCAAGCCTTATAAGGAGCATTAATGCTTTCTTTAGAAAAGTTGTCAGTTGAGGGCAATCATAAACTAGAAATTTTTGTGATACTGTAGGAGGTGCTGATCAGTTTAAATTGCCATGATTGAAAAATCTTAGTATCCTCAGTAAACTGTTCCAAGGATTACCTTTTCTTTTGAACTTTTTCCATGGGCTCTTACTGTATTATCCTGTTCTGACTTCATCTAGAGTGAAATATTTTTGTCCTGCTCTTTAGGACCTGTTTATGTTGTCCTAAGTTAATGAGATCTATGTACTTAAATGTTGCATTAGATTTATTCAGAGGCTTTTGATGTATTCAAAATAAGTTTTCACAAATATTCCTATTAATATTAGCCTTATATTCTTCAGTAGGTCCAACATAGTTCTGCTAAGCATCTATAATGGAAGGGGAGGGTACTGGCAGTAGTTAGTTACTTATGCTGCATGTGAAGTTGATGAATTTCGTATTTGGTATTTTGATATCTCAAACATAGTGCTCATTCAGCAAATCAGTTTACTTTTATAATAAGCCTGTTCTTCCTCACCTTCTAAGGTTCTTTCAGCCCTTAAGCATGAATGATCCTCAGAATTGGATTGGGCTCTGGCTCTGTACTTGTCCTGATACCCTCAGATTAGAGAAGAGTTGCTGTTGGGAAGACATTGTCTGCATTGGATGTCTGGATCACAGAATATCATAATCTGAGGGACAGTAGTCTTTTCAGTAGTAGTACCTGACCCATATCCAAGTTGTATGATTTTTAATTTTTTTTTTTTTGTCAGCTACATATGACAGTGATGGGCTGCTCTGGCTGTCTCTGAGGCCATGGCTTCTAGCTCATCAGTGCTTTCACTGGTAGTTCCACCCTTCCCCCAGGCATAACACTTGTACTGGATACCTTTGCGGAGCTGAGTTCAGTCTTCTAGGTGAAGTTTGAACATGTAGGCTATGAGGGTTTTTTTGGACTTAGTCTTTGACCTGATCTGCTATTGAGACTGGTAGAGGTTAATGCTGTAACGTTATGTGCTGGTTTAGAGGTAA
>VWZD01004070.1:269329-303641 GCA_013396695.1 Sakesphorus luctuosus | reverse complement strand
CTAGCCATGATGATGATATATATTTATATATATGAATATAAATACACAGTTTAATTGCAACATATGAAGAACTTGCTGCACATCAGCAAAGCCCTGGTGACTGGCCAGGTCCACAAGCCCACCCCAGAGCAAACGAGAGAAGTTCAATATCTGTAATTGTTAAGTAATTATTTTGCATTTCTCTCATTCTAGACGGACACACTGTCCCAGTTACAGGGGCTGGGACCAGTTCATCATTGTTTGGGTGCAACCAAAACTGTGTATTCCACACCCTGTATGTCATTTCTGATGGACTGTTGATAATGGATCATTGGCAGCAGCTGCCCAGGGCACACTTGAACCCTCAGGCTACAAGCTGGGTGTTAGAGAACCCTGGGAGACAGAGGAGTGTTTCTGTCTTCACTTCAATGGCTCAGCCATGGTAACTCCCCTCCAAGGAGGGGTCAGCACCTTCACCCCCAGCCTGAGGGGTCATGTCTGCTCATGGGCCACCAAGGATTCCAAAAATACCCCATGACTCACAGAGTCAGATCACCCATTGTGGGACTCCTCACCCTGGGGGAGATAGTGGGCATTCCCACCTGAACCTGAGCATAGATAATCTTGTGGTTTGGGGACTTAGAGTACCACTCGTGGGATCCAGAGGAGGACCAGAACCTCAACAGGACTGTGACTGACACTCTGGACCAGACTGTGACCATCGTTCTCACCAACAGGTTTTCCCTTCGTTTTACTTTGCACTCGGGCCCAGGTGGGGCTCAGCACAGGGGCTGATGAACACCATTCTGTTCATGCCCCAATGGGCTGGGTTATACATCTGTTTTTGTGGGTTAAAACCAGTTTTTCTCTGTATCATTGTATTCATTGTGATCTTTTTAGTAAATTTTAATTCTGACTTGTAATCTCTCTTGAGGTGGGTTCATTTCTCCCACTGATTTACTTTTAAACCAGCACACACATGGACACCCCCCACAGCTCAGCAGATGCCAAGCCACTGGCTCAGCCTCACTTGCTGGATTGTACATTTGAGCCCCCTCTTAGAGGAGAGGCTGTTTTATTCTACTCCTGTGCCTTGACAGGTGAAACAAGTAGATAACGGGGGTTAAAGACAGCTCACAGCCAAGGAAAACTACTTAGTCATCCCAGCCAAGCTAAATAGTGCATAGTGCCAGCCTTCTTCTGGTTCTCTCCTTTCTCTGTGTTTTAATACCTCTTCAGGAGTTTTGGGAGGTCTTTCACACTGAAAGGCTTAAGAGCCCAAAGGGAGAGAGTCAACACCTCAGTGCAATGCCTTGTTTTCATAATATACAAACAAAACTCACAAGTCCTCCTTCACATCTGTCTCTCCACTGGTGAGCTCCTTGAAATAGGTCTGGGAACTGCCTGGGAATCAGCAAAACTCCTGAGGGCACCCAGGATTGCTGTGCTCTCCTGTAATGGTGTTCCTCGCCATTTAGGTGCATTCTCATTTTCCTCAAAAGCTCAGCACTTCATTTAGCTCTTATTTAAATCTTAGATCTGGGCATTTAGCAAAGGGTAATTGGATTTTCCACAACAATATGCAACCACTTATGAAAAGTCTGTTCTTCCTTATTTCAGCTTGGCAAGTCACCACTTAAAAACCTGATAGCAGGAGATTTTCCCTGCTGAAAGTACAGGTTTTATGGCTCTAAGAGCATGGCAAGTTGCCAGCTCGTACCAGTTGTGAATGCAACAGTTGGGCTGCATTGTAACCAAGACAAAAATACAGCAGAGCACTGCTCATGGAGCACTTACAGTAATAGGCACTTATTTTAAAAGCCAGTTTTGAGACAAGACCACAGAAGTGAGATCCTGCTGCACTATTGTGCATGTACATGTGTGCAATTAACAAAATCAATAACTAGTAATTAAAAGTCAGGAAAAAATAATGGTCTTACAGATGCTTTTTCTACTGCTCTGATGATTTGCATCAAAATGTACTTATGCAACAGCTCTTTTTTCTGTCTCCTCATTCTGTGATCACAAGTTTATATCATCTAACTTTCAGAAACAACATTTGAGCCTTCAAAACCTTTGTCCTTTGCAAGGAAAGACATGGAAGTACAGCCAATAGGATTGTTTTCCAGGTACTTATCTATCAACATGACGAGTGTGTTAGTGGAAAAATGTTCTTGTTAGGTCACTGATGATGTGGTTTAAGAGTTTATTTTAACTAATACAAGAAAAGTTCAGAAGGGGGAACCAGAACTGAGAGAACTTGCAGTGCTGACTTAAAACCAGGCTGCTGACATCCATTTATATCCATTTCCAAAGGCACACAACATTTGCTGGAGAGTTAAAAAGTTTTTTTAAAATGTCCCTTAAAAGTTCAAGCCAAATTTTAAGACACTGGCAACAAACCCCCAAACCAACACATATTAAACATATGTTTGATTTTCTAAAGAGCCACCTGCTTTGCTAAGCATCCTTCAGCACGTTGCTGATTACATGAAAGACATTGTATGCGCACTATTTCTACAAATCAGGGTGTGCTTTAAGAATGACAAAATGGTTTTAGGATGCATAATATTTAGGATGCATTTTTCTGTGTTAATGTGACATTAGGAATTAAATTTCACCAAATCACTGAACCCAAGCCATTCTATGCATGTGTAATGCTGTATTTCTATGATGTGAGTGCCCCCATGGGCACACAGAAATATTGGGAACTGAGGCCTTTAGCTCAAAAAGACCGAGAGATGGTTTCCAGCATAATTGCATCACATGATACTTTGCAAAATGAAGAATAGAAACTCTCAGCAGAAGTTACAATTGTAAAAGCAGGGAGTTTGAATGTCATTGCCACTACCTGCACACACTAGGCTGCTTCCCCTGCCAACACATCAGCTTGCACAAGGGAATTCTGAAGGAATAAAACTGTTTCACAGGTCAAGAACTGTAGTTGAAACTATAACATTTATTCCCTCCCTGAAGCATCATTTCTGCTTTCTGAATTTGGTCATGTGCTCACCAACATCCATACAAATACATGACTTTATATCCATACAATTACAAGGCATTGCTTGCCCAGGAGCAGGAATTTGCCAGATGGAAGCCAAGCCCAATAATTAATGGTGGAGAAGGTAAGATTGTTGTTACAAAAACACATACTGCCTGGACAACACCATTCCTACATGAGCAAATATTCTAACTCAGAAGGGAAAAGAAAACAAAAATTGAATGTAAGACTAATTATTGTGTTGCCTGATGGAAAGAGTTAAAAAAAAAAAAAAGATGGGGTTAGATTAATCATAACTAATTGGGCCAACAGTAAGAGCTCATTCTTTCATTATCTCCTGGTTTGACAGACCAAATCGATTCATTCCTTAACCCTGCAGGATTCTAATCAGATTTATCTAAAACTGGAGCCATGCTTCTTGAGTGATGTATACTGGGAACACACCCAGAAATCAATGGCTGTGGCCATAAGCGGGCACTTCCTTTACTTTTCTTACCCAAGAAACATAAAAGCAACAGATCAAGGTGTGTTCAAGCATTATATGCTGAATATATGGGCAATGTGGATGGGAGCTCACAGGCTGGTGCAGGGAATGAATCCTGAGGGTTGGGAATGCTCCCCAGGGGGAAGGAAAACTGTTCCTCACTAGGAAATAGATTGCTGAAAGGAAATCTGCCTTTGCAGATCCTTTCCCTTACACCTGATATGCACAGAGGGAAGGGGCAGAGGAAGCAACGCCTTAAACTGTCCTGTCTGCAGCATCTTCAGCTTCTAGGCAGCTCTTCTTCCTCCCCTGCATTTTCTGTTTGTTTTGGGGCCTTCCAGATATGGATTTCATTTTTGTTTAAATCTATACCCCATGTTCATCCTGAATCATAAAATCATAGAATGGATTGGGTTGGAAAGGACGTCCGAGATCATCAAGTCCAACACTTGATCCAACTCCAGTCCCTTTACCAGATCATGGCACTCAGTGCCACGGCCAAGCTCACCTTAAAAACCTCCAGGGATGGGGAATCCACCCCCTCTCTGGGCAGCCCATTCCAATGCCTCAGCACTCTCTCTGCAAAGAAGTTTTTTCTGCTCTCCAACTTCAATTTGCCCTGGCAGAGCTTGAGCCCCCCGTGCCCCCTTGTCCTATTGCTGAGTGCCTGGGAGAAGAGACCAACCCCCACCTGGCCACAACTTCCCTTCAGGGAGTTCCAGACAGTGCTGAGGTCACCTCTCAGCCTCTTCTTCTCCAGCACAAACACCCCCAGCTCCCTCAGCCTCTCCCCATAGGACATACAGTGAGCACCACTGCAGGATTTTCACAGAGGGCTGTGAACAAAACCACAGTGCAATTCTTGAAAAAAAGCTATTTTTTGAAGGCAAAAAGGAAGTACTGCAAAAAATGACTCTTTATGTTTGAAGGCAAAATTGCTTTCCTTAAAAAAAGCTTAAAATTGCACTGATGGAAGCAGTTGTAAAAGATCACGGGGGCTAATAGCAACAGTTGAGGTTATATTTTAAAAGAAATAAACTCTTATCAAAAACATAGAATATTTGCATGTAAACTACCTTTTTACAGTCTTCCTTTACTGTAGGAGAATTACACAGAAAAATGTATGTAACTCATTTGGAATCTGTGTCACTTCATACTCAGATGTAGTTTATATATTACATATCTCTTAAGGTATTGGGAAAAATATTTTGATTATTTTTATTATAACTCATTACCTCTTCCTTTCAATGCAAAATTTAGGCCCTTTTTACATCAAATTAAAGATATTTATTAAAAAATCAGCACAAATAAATAAATAAATAAAAAGAAAAATGATAAAATGTCATGCAGGTCCTATGACACCATTCAATAATAAAAAAAAGAGTGAATAACCATTTGAAACACAGGCCTTTTACTGAAAACGACTGTGATCAAATAATTAAAAGTGCAGAAGAACCCAATAAATAAGAAGAAATATAATGTAAGACTGTCCATTATTTTTGCTGTTTGAAGGACATTCTGCAAACCCTAAACTCATAAAAGAATAATAGTGGGGAGCTCTGAAATGGACACAAAGATGTATGAGGGATGGAAAAGGATTTAAGAAATAGAAGGAAGGGATGGCAAAGATGTGGGACAAAAAGAGATGATGGGAAAGGAAAAGGGAAAGGGAAAAGCAGAGTATTATAAGAGCTGGCTTTTCTGAAGTGGAAATAGTCATGTGTACTGCACACACCCAGTAAATTAATTTAAATCCCACTATCGCTTTTCAGTGTTCTGTTGATTTAAGTTTATTTAATCTTTGTTAGCAAGACCTAGGCCCAACTTTTGATGACATTGCAAATATGAAAACAAGCAGCAATAGATCATGGATTCACATCCTCCCCCAGAAGCCAACATCAAACCCAGCAAACACACTGCAATCAGCTCCCAGACCAAAATGGAACAAAGACATTCACAGCAGCATCTGGATTTTAAAATGTTACTCAGAAAAATTATGAGGTTTAATAGCAGCAGAATCCAGGTAAATGGACACACTCTAAGAATTAAATGCCCCTAAAGGTAAATATTCAAGAAGAACCAAGAGTGTGTACCTATATCCACACTGCATTTGCAATCAGTTTGATCGTAGATAAATCAGTGAATATCATCACTGGATTCTGGGCATGGTCAGTATTTTGTCATTGCTTCTGTACCACAAGGATTTAAGGAGAAAAAGAAATAACCTATGAGAACATTGTTAGAACACTGTTTGTATTAGGACACACTTCAGTGTAGCTGACTTGAGGTTTGTAATTTTAAGAAAACATCAGAAATAAAAGTTTTCAATGATTTTCATAAGAGTAGTGTGTTCTAGCAAGAATTTCTGAGGTAAATGTCCAAATTAAATTACTGTCTTCTGGTCTCCTCAGCACAGCAGGGACATGGAGCTCCAGGGATGGGTCCAGTGGAGCTTGCAGAGATGCTGAAGGGCCTGGAGCATCTCTGGGAGCAGGACAGGCTGAGGGAGCTGGGGGTGGTCAGCCTCCAGAGCAGCCCCTGAGAGGGACCTCCCCCTGGCTGGCAGTGCCTGTAGGGAGGGGGCAGAGCAGGGGACACTGAGGGCCCCTCCCCCTGGCTGGCAGTGCCTGTAGGGAGGGGGCAGAGCAGGGGACACTGAGGGCCCCTCCCCCTGGCTGGCAGTGCCTGTAGGGAGGGGGCAGAGCAGGGGACACTGAGGGCCCCTCCCCCTGGCTGGCAGTGCCTGTAGGGAGGGGGCAGAGCAGGGGACACTGAGGGCCCCTCCCCCTGGCTGGCAGTGCCTGTAGGGAGGGGGCAGAGCAGGGGACACTCTAGAAGAGTATTGATTCACACTTCATGTGAAGACAAGCCTAAATCTGATAGGTAGATTTTAAATTCTCTTTCAAGAAAACAACCTTCCAAATTACCAGTAAGAATAATTTCCAGTGTATTTCCTCCCAGCTAAGAACCTTTCCAGATTACCATTTATTATACTCCAGCACAGTAGGGTTTGCAGAATTATGTCGAATAAATACACTGAAATTTGTACCTTCTCAAGGATTGTTATTTGGAATGGATTATCTGTCTGACTTGTATCAATCACTGCACCACTACCATCTCAGCTGGAGGAGGAGAGCAGAGCAGGCAGTATTTTCAGGTTTTGTTTCAGCAGTGTTCAGAGACAGAGGAGCTGCAGTCCTTGATCTGAAATATCTCCGTGGCACAGAGTCTACTGACCACAGTTGGCCAAGCCTGGACACAGAGTTTCATTGCCATCTGAGAGCCATGTAAGATCTCTGAATAAAGAGTAATTTAACAGGACACAAGAGTTATTAATATTGAGGGGAACATGTTAAAATATCTGTGCTTTACATATTACTGATGTGTTCAGTGAAGGCAGAAAATAAAACAGCAGCCAGAGGACAAAACCTGTGCATCCTATCCCTTATGAGCCTTTCTAAAAAATGGGAAGATGTGAATGTATTCAAAAAGTGAAATCATTACAACTTTCTTCAACTGTTCACTTTGCAGGAAAACATCAATATTCTGTATTCAGTATGAAAATTTCCATAGAAGAAAAGCTTCTGAAAATGAACCTCACCTATGCTTCCTTTTGAATGTTGTCATTTGGGCAATATAGAGTTGAGAGAGACAGATATTTGGGGGTATAAAATAAAATAAATATAATAGTGTTGATACAAATGGAAAAGATACAACAGAGTCTATATGTACTTTGTGGGAGAAAAATGCACTTCATTTTTGTGCTGAAACATGGCTGTGCAACCAGCCTTGAAGAGAACATGAGCCAAGAGTGTGCCCAGGTGGCCAAGAAGGCCAATGGGCTCCTGGCCTGGATCCAAAGTAGCGTGGCCAGCAGGNAAATTGAAGTTGGAGAGCAGAAAGAAATTCTTTGCAGAGAGAGTGCTCAGGGATTGGAATGGGCTGCCCAGAGAGGGGGTGGATTCCCCATCCCTGGAGGTTTTTAAGCCGAGCTTGGCCGTGGCACTGAGTGCCATGATCTGGTGACGGGACTGGAGTTGGCCCAAGGGTTGGACTTGATGATCTCGGACGTCCTTTCCAACCGAATTGATTCTGTGATTCTATGAGAAGAAAAAGGGTTGTTAAAACAAACAAACAAAAAAAAAAGGATGAGTCCTTACCTCTCCTCTTTTTTTAACTGAGAGTAGTGGAAAGATTTGCATACAAAACCACTTGAGTGTTTGGACTGCAGCTCATCTGGCAATTTTCTTACAAGGGAAAGCATTCCTTTGAGCTCATTGCCACAGGCTCAGCATCACGGAGATGAGCAGAAAGCACAGAAGGCAAAGGGGTATTCCAGCTTTCTACCAGCTCCCTTGAACATCCTTCATGTTTAATTTCCCTGCCTTGCCACGGGCGCTGTGTTGTTCTGACAGCTGCTCTGCCATGGAATAGCTGTAAAGGAAAACCAACAGAGGAGCCCAGCGCGAGTCTCTGGCGCTCGCGTCTCGCCTGTCGCACTAATGGCACATGATGGGTGATTAAAGTGCGAGGCCCTAAATCAAAGCTGTGCCACCGCAGGGAGGAGGCACAGAACGGCACTCAGACCCTGCTCGTTTCTCATTGTGGGAGAACCTCATTAGGAAAAAAACTCAGCTGTTTTACTAACAAGGGGAAGTGCTTTTTTGGGGGGGATTTCCAAGATTCACTGTAGCTTTCTCACAGCATCCTTTAGACCGTGCATTTAATGAAAATAAATAAGTAATTATAATCTTAGAATCATAGAATGACTTGGGTTGGAAGGGACCTTAAAGATCATCCAGTTACAACCCTCCTGCCACAGGGAAGGACACAAAATTCAAACAGATAAAGAGCACAAAAGAACACAAAATTCAAACAGATAAAGAGCACAAAAGGACACAAAATTCAAACAGATAAAGAGCATTACAGTTCATCACTACTGACTTGGAGTTTAAACTGAACTTGAACAGTTTGTTCACATCCTTATATTTGACACAATTTTTGCTTTTGTTTGTCAGGTAATAAGTGGTAAAAGAGTGATCTGCCTGTCATGAGGGCAAAGGCAAAGGTAGGCAAGGGCAGCTCACCAGCTCATCAGGAAAGACTCTTTGGGATTCAAGAGTATTTTAATTTCATGGAAATTTTGGGGTTTTTTTCCCTTCACTCCACTCTTTCATTCTGAGGACACAGGCAGGCCCTACAGATAAAGATTTTTACCAATTTTGGCCAAATTTGTCCATTGGACAAAAAGGTACCCTACCTGAGATAACTGCAAAATAAGTTCAAGTATCAAAAAAATGAGAAAGTCTTTTTTTCTTAAAGATGATGAAATATCAGGAGGAAAAAAACCATTAAATTGGACTGAGCAATCAGATCAGGGGACTTTGTTTTGTTTGCCACAGAAAACAGTATTTACAGATCATGGGACTGTAGAAAAACTGGAATAAATACAAACTAAGAAATATCAGAATACCTGGGCTCAGGTGATTTTGCCATTGCATTATTGCTGTCCTTTCTATAAGCATTTTTGGAGGTATTAGAGACAGCAACTTTTAGCTTCCTTTACCACATATCATGGGCTTTATATCTTTGCTAATGTAGAACAGGCAATGCCACCCTTACTGGCATCTTGATGGATATTTGCATCTTAGGGAGAAACTGGATTTTCCACACAAGGAGAAGAGAGCTCTTGATATTCCTGTACACTCAAGAAGGAATTTTTTCCTAAAGACTAAAATGGGCATTTAGGGGCACCCTGGTGAGCAGAGCACAGTGAGTTCTCCATCACAGCTTGCTGACTTTACTGCTGGTGTCACAGCAAGCAAAGTCATTGGAATGGTCATGTGGAAAGGGTGACTTTGTCCTGCCCAGATGACGTTTCACAGAGGAAGCCAGGCATAGATTCCATCCATTTCAAGAAACAAATTGCTGCAGTGCTTCAGCCATATGGTGGAACAACTGTTCTCCACAAGCAGTGGAGAAAAAACCGCTTCATGAGATTCAGAACCTCCATTCATAAGCATCTTTTGGGTTTATTTGTGTTTGTAACTACTGTTATATTTCTTTTTTGATAGCAGCTAGTTATGGGATTGAGGTCTCTTTGTTCCATGAGTTGTCTGAAGATGGTGAGAAGCGAATCTTGCCTGGAAGAGGTCATGCTCAACATGGATGAATGGCACTATAAGGGAGGCAGGGGCAGCAGAAGCACAAGGTGGTGCAGGAATAGGGCATTGGTTCACTCTAAACTCTGATCAGGTTCTCTTTCATAGAATCATAGAATGAACTGGGTTGGAAGAGACCTCCGAGATCATCAGGTCCAACCCTTGATCCAACACCACTATGATCACCAGATCATGGCACTAAATGCCACATTCAGTCTCATCTTAAAAACCTCTAGGGATGGAGAATTCACTACCTCTCTGGGAAGCCCATTCCAATGCCTGACCACTCTCTCTGCAAAGAATTTCTTTCTGATATCCAAACATCTCATGGCAGAGCTCAAGCCCCTGCCCTCTTGTTCTCCTGCTGAGTGCCTGAGAGAAGAGTCCAACCCCCACCTGAGTACAATCTCCTGTCAGGTAGTTCCAGACAGTGCTGAGGTCACCTCTGAGCCTCCTCTTCTCCAGCACAAACACCCCCAGCTCCCTCAGCCTCTCCCCACAGCACTTGTGCTCCACTCCCTTCTCCAGCCTCCTTGCTCTTCTCTGGCCCCGCTCCAGCCCCTCAATCTCTTGCCTCAACTCAGGGGCCCAGAACTCAACACAACACTCAAGGTGTGGCCTCACCAGTGCTGAGTACAGGGGAAGTATCACTTCCTTCATCCTGCTGACCACACTATTCTTGATCCAGGCCAGTATCCCAAACAGCCTCTTCTGTTATTCCATCAGCTCTTGTCATAGGTAACAATTTCTAAAGTTTTTTTAAAAAAAATGTTTACGTGGTGAAACTTGGCATTAAAAGAATTTGCTGGGATTAGCATGTTCCTCCTGGAAGGAGCTGTGGATCTGACTGGCAGCTTTAGGTTTATGTACCAAACATGTGTAATGCCAATAGTTAAGAAGCATATTTGAGAGGAAAGTGAATGAAGCAATTCTGTTTTGTTGGCAGACAGGATTTACTGGAAATGTTTTGATGATCAGATTAAAACTTGTCAGGCTCCACATTGTCATGAAAATGAGTGACAGATTTCAGAAGGGACAGGGCTGATGTGACCACATCCAACAGATTATTTACATAGGAACATACATACCCTAATAAAAGTTTGCTTTTCATGAGGTAATTTTTTCAGAACACCATTCTATGGTGTCATATAGAACCCCTAAAGTGGAATTTGCAAGTGTGACATTTATTCAGATGAAGGCAGGCAGTCTGGTTTAAGCAGACTCTCTCCCCTTGTTACTCCCAGGCAACCATTAAATAATTTCAGTTCTTCCCTTCATGTTAAGGGCTCATTATCCTTTATAGAAATTCTTCAGAAGTCTTCTCATCCCAAGCACCAGGAGTCATTTCTCAAGACAGCACTAGATTCCTTATTCCAGATCTCTCATAACTTTCTAATATTGTATATCTTAGTGAATACGCAATTCAAGAACTACTTATCCTCAATTCAGAAGAAGCAAAAAATTAACTGATCATGACTTTTATGTCCATTTCTTGAAAAGAAAAGGAGAAGAATAATAGCTGCTAAATGAATATTCTGTGCTTTCATGGCTGCCATTCTAGCCCTGTGGTTCCTGACCCACCACTGACACTGGCAGCTTGTTCTCTCCACATTCCTGCTGGCATTCCTGAAGCCTCTTTCTTTTCCTCTCGTCTTTTTCCTTTGCACTCCCTCCTCATACAATCTCCTTTCAACCAAGATGTTGGATCAGCTTCTCTGACATGAAAGTGTCACACAACAAACACTGAGGCACTAAATAAATGTATATCTGGAATTACTATGACTTCCTTCTTAGCATTAAGAGCCCTGTTGAGCAAGCCAAGGTGGTTTATAGTTTAACATTGGTTTTCACTATAAAGAAATTCTCAGTTTTAGAGGTAGCAAGTCAAGGAAATACATCAGATCGATGTTCATCCTGTCTCTCCTGAATTAGCAAAACAAAAATTTGCCTGCTCTCTTTTGACAGCATTTTTGTTTAAACCCAGGTGACACTGGAAATTCTAGAAGAGTAAAGCATTGGCTCACTTAAGAGATTTTTAACAGGATCTATGAAAGCTAAAAATTTATTCAGCAATGTTACTAACAGAGCAAGTAAAACCTTTTATTAAACATGGAGATGGACCACCTGTGTACCAGAGGGTTTATTTTTAAGTTCACAGTGATGCTATCAATGGTCAGCATCTGCATCCAGGAGGCACCTGTGGCACAAAGGATTGTTAAGAAGGGAAGGAGTCACTGTAAAGGCACTGCTGCTGAGTGTTTCTTTCTGAGAGTCAGTCTAGTTTCATGATCAGTGACTAAATCCGCTCTACTCTTTCATGAGGTTATTTCAGCTACTGCTCACAGACAATCCACATACAGACTGAAAGAAGGTGGGAAACCAATTTGTCACAAGGAAGCCACAAAAACTGTATCAGTGCTAATCTTTGTGTTTTGGAAGGCTGTGTCTTACTCATCAACTTTGTCACCCATAAACAATTGCACAGGCCAGGCCTCACCTTCTGCCTCTGACTAGAGAAGGCATTTAGGGTGACCTTGTGGAGAAGGAGCAACTAATTTAGAACACCATGAGTTTCATGAAGGAAGCTCAGGATTTTTAGCTGGCAAAAAGACTAAACCTGAGGACCAGGATACAGGAACAGGCTTGTGAGGAGAAGGAAAAAGAACCACAGAGAAAAAGACACTAGAGAGATTAAAGGCAGATCCAGGCCCTCATTTTGGAGTCAGTCCACATGAACAGGTGCAAGTATTATGTGCCACAGCCATGCCACCAGGATCCAGCTATACCGGGAGGCCACCATGGCCCAATTCCCCAGAGCATCTTGCCCTCGGTGTGTGTTTGATGAAAGCCAAAGCTGTGCCTCTTTGCACACACCATCACCACCAACATTGGCTCAAATAGCTGTGGTGGGAGCGGTGTCAGGGTGGGTGTGGGAGGGGGTGTGGACGTGCTTTCCTGCTATCTCAGAGCCAGAGGGGTTTTCATTAGATTCAAACAGCAACTGACTCTCCAGGGAAGCTCCTGCTCTTATTTGATAAGGGATGCTCTTTTATCACACATGAAACTGCATGCAGTGATCAGACAGGCAGTGTGCAGAGCTGCCAAGCAGAGCAAAGCTGGGCTTCTGGAGCACATTACAGCACTGCAGCACTACTGCAAGTGGGGACTGGCCCAAAAAATGGGAACCACAGAAGCTGGAACTTCTACCAGTCCACAGGAAAAGTATACACATTACACTTCTTGGACTGGTTGGAATATCATGTTAATTTCCAGAAGAAAAAGTCACTACAGTAAATTAGAGTGGAGAGGACATCTGAGGTAGTGGAGCTTGAAATAACTTAGTTATTCATTCCCAACTACAAACAACACCTCTAAACTGAAACAGTAATGGACTCAAGTACACTCTCCAATACAGAATACATCAGATTTTTCTCCCTTCTGGGAAAAAGAAATCTTTTTACTTTCAAAGGCAAACCTTTGTCAGGCTAATGACATCCCAGAACTTCAAAGCACTCAAAAATCTGACAAACATGAAAGTGCATGGGGTGGTGACCTCCTTCAATACTGACCTGATGGGTCATCCAGAAGCACTTGGCACACCAAGCTATCAAGAGTCTTTTTTCATTCTCTAGTGAGAAATTAAATTATCCCTACAGCTTTTTAAAAAAACTTCTTTT
This sequence comes from Sakesphorus luctuosus, assembly GCA_013396695.1. Lineage (NCBI taxonomy): Eukaryota > Metazoa > Chordata > Aves > Passeriformes > Thamnophilidae > Sakesphorus > Sakesphorus luctuosus. Next base: position 290,339 of record VWZD01004070.1, on the reverse strand, counting down.
TCATTACATTTCCTCTATTTTTCGAGCTATGTTGATGTTTCAAGGAATTCTAGCCAACATCCACTTGAAAACTGGATTGCTTTTGTCTCTTGTGCCTGGAAAGCACAGATAGGTTGAGGTTGTGTAAGCACTCCAGATTCAACAGAACTAGATGTATTTTCTGAAAATTATTTGCCTAAGGCAGAATTACTACTGTGGGTGTATCTATAAAACCTTACGGGATGTTGTAATATCTTATGGTATCTACCTATAGTAATTGTATACATAGTATCCATCTATGGTATATTTAGAATTGATTAAGGACTTTTAAATCCATGTGTCCTTTAATTTCTAAGATTTCTAACAGTTGCTGTGGGTATTTCATCTTTATTGTTGGTTTTTACTCTTGACCATCCTATTTTCTTACTTCCCCTTCATTGCTCAGCTGTAGCTCACAGATGTGAGATAAATTTTTGAAATGAGATGTTAATCCTTTCCACCCCTAAGTCCTCCCTTCTTTTTGTCTACTAAAAATTTTTTTTATTAACCATCCAAACTTCTATGCAGCAGAAGACCAAAATGAAATGCAAACTAAGGAAACCAACCTCTGCCCTCCCTCCCCACCGAACTAAGGACGCAGCAGACAAGCCTTTTTCACTCAATGGTAACATCTGGATCACAGAGAAGTGTTTCAGTTCTTACTTTTAACAGTGAGGTACATGGACTTGCTGACGTCTGCTCCCACATCATTGCTGACCTTGCACAGGTAGTATCCACTGTCTTCTTCCAGCACGTGTTTGATCAGCAAGGAGCCGTTGGTGAGCAGCTGGATGCGGCCGTTGAGCGCGATTGGCTGGAACTGAGGGACCCCAGCACCTGGAGCAGCAAACCCACAGCAAGAGGGGATTAGGAAGGAAAACACCTTTAGTGTCTCAAAATAACCATGGCTTCCTGTTCTTAGAGACTCAATGCAATTAAAATACTCCTGACACCATCAGAACAGACAAAACGGTTGCTGAAACAAAATTCATTCATTCAAGAGTAGGAAGATTTTTGCAATGTAATAGTAGGAATAATTGGCACACATTAAATGTAGAGGGGCAAAAGGAACACCAAGCAGAAGAACCAGAAAGGGGGAGAGAGGAAATGAAGATTTTTCAGACCGTTCATGGGTGAAAAGGCACATTTGTTGTACATTTAGAGGCTGATGAATTATTGACAATTACAGCTGAACAGTCACACAACTCTGCATCCCTAATGCATACACCAAATGAATTTCTTATGAGTAAGAGGGATGTCTGTTGTAGCAAACATGGCAAACTCAAGAGACCTCTAGGACCTTGTTTAGGAAACACTGGGTAACATGGAAAACCACACCAGTGACTGCTGCTTGTTTCCTCCTACACCTGATGGACTGATGACACATAAAATCTCGGTTCTGCCATGTTTGTAGCCAGACTGTAAAAAAACCCCACAAATCTCACAAAAAACCCCCAAACAAACAAAACAAAGAAAGTAACAAATAAAAAGCTCAGACCACTAATCAGGCATGAGGTACCATGTTTGGCAGGAGTGTTAAAAATGGAAGGTCCATAAAAAGACATGAAGCCAAGGATTTTTGTATCACCTATGGCTTAAAGAAAGAACTTAATTTTCCTTAGAAATAAGATACTGAGCGATTTAGGTAATAGGAAACAGGGTATTACTGTCCAGAGGCCCACCACAAGTTCAGGTTCCTCCAAGTGTATATTAAGAAACATTTCTTGTAACAAAGGGGTTTACAACCTACTTGGGCAGCAGGAGGTGGGATTTTTTCAGGGAAATCATAAGGTGGCCTTCAATGGAATTCTCTAATACCACTTTCTGCCCACAAAGTTCATATCTGTCAGCATTAATTACTATAAGCAGTGGCCTGAGTCAGACCAGGAGGAAATATGATGAATAAATATTACAGGGAATGATTTAGTATAACATACTAAGCTAGAACAACCTATGAATACAACATCTAGAATATTAACAAAGACCAGACATGCATACTAAAAATCCCTCTAGCCCTAGAAGAGTTTGCTTTGGGAACTTAAGAGTTACACTGAGGGTTTGGTGACCAACACTGTGAACTTAAAATGATGGTAATGTTTTCTCAAAAATTCAGTCACCGTTGTTGATTTTTCAACTACTTCAGTCATGTACATATTCCACTTTTCCCTCTGTCTTTTTTATTCTTTAATAAGACATTTTTCCTGTCATTTAGTTGGAAGGCTTATTTATGCCTTACTAACTGCACATGCCTGTGATTGATTGTCCAAGTGGATGCCAGCACTCACTTCTTGTATTTCTTCGCATGAAAAGTTCTGGGAACAGTTTAATGTTCACAGAAAGGAAAGGGCTGATGCTCCTGAGAACAGCTACTGGAAAAACTGGAAAAATTTTTCTGTGGCAGTTTGAAAAGGCTTCTTACTGTTCAAACATGTCACTGCTATTCCAGCTAAGGTCCTTCCTGAGCAGGGACAACAGCTTGTCCCATACAACTGCATGGATGGCTCTACAATGAATCACAGAATCACAGACTTGTTGAGGTTGGAAGAAACCTCAGGAGGCCACGTGGTCCAACCCATTTGGTCAAGCAGGACCACCTAATGCTGGCTGCCCAGAATCACATCCAGATGGACTTTGAATATCTCCAAGGATAAGAGTCCACATATTTATAAAAACTTTATTTGACTTACAAGCTTCAGAGTTGTTAATTGAAAATCTTAAAACGGTCACTTGACGGTAGAGTGTCACTCCCACTATTCCTTTCTCCTTCATATAAGATTTATATAGGGTTTAGAAAAAAAGTTTTATGAGGAGCTGCTGAGGGAACTTGTAGGGCTCAGCCTGGAGAAAAGGAGGCTCAAGGGAGACTTTATTCCTCCCTGCAACTCCCTGACAGGAGGTTACAGGAAGGTGGGGGTTGGTCTCTTCTCCCAGGCAATGAGTGACAGGACAAGAGGACATGGCCTCAAGCTGTGCCAGGGGAGGTTCAGGTTGGACATAAGGAAGAATTTCTTCACTCAAAGGGTTGGCAAGCATTGGAAGGGCTGCCCAGGAGGGTGCATGACTGTCCATATCTGGAGGTGTCCAAGGAATGACTGGCTGTAGCACTCAGTGCTCTGGGCTGGGGGACAAGGTGGGCATTGGTCAGAGTTGGACTTAATGATCTTGGAGGACTTTTCCAATTTTAATGATTCTGTGGTTCTGTCATCCCAAGATGGGCTATTTATCTCTTCACAGTTAATTGCAACTGGTCTAGCTTGGCTTGGCACTGTCCTCCAGCAATCAAACACAACAAAACAGAATTATCTCTTTGTGACCTTTACTCATAATTGAAACCTTCACATATCATTGAGATTAATGAAATTTGGAACTGCACCCTTCTTGCAATGAACCAGAATTTATCAATTAAAGCAAAAATAGTCTTTTACATGAAACTTCTCTTCCCTCGCCCCTTTTTAAATAAAATTTCAATTTAGATCCTAAGGAAACCAAAAATGACATAGAGTATCACAGAAAGATGTCTTCTCAACAGCACCTCAATTTGTTTTCTAAAGAGCTAACTCATTAAGATTGGGTACAGAGTTTGGATTTTTTTTTTCTAAGACCTACCACAAGACAACAGGCCAGAAGATGCAATTTATCAGACAGCACCTTTTAATTAAAAAGCACTCAATTTCCTCTGGTTATCGAGGATCAAGTGGGACCAGTTTTAATGCTCTGTTACATGAGAAGAAAATGTTACAGCATTATGTAAAGCACCTACTGAATTACTGCTTATGTTAATGCTACCTGACCTTTCTTCTTTGCTGAAAGGATATGATTGGCCATGTTATCATGAATTTTGAAGGGAGGGAAAATAAGCCGAATGCTGTCGGTGAACCTTGTTCTGAGGCTGTTTCAATTAAAGCAGTGCCTCTTTTGTCTCAGCCATCCCTTGCCTGCTGAGGCCACAGCTAACACAGGAACACAGCCACAGCACTGGGACATCTCTGAGGAAGAACAAAAGTCCATCCAGCCTTGTGTCTGTGTCCTAGTTCAGCAGGTGGGACCAGTTTATCACTGTGTGGGGGTGATCAAAGCTATGTATTCCACACCCTCTATTCATTTCCTGTGAACTGTTAACAATGGACCATTTGCAGCAGCTGCCCAGGGCACACCCAACTCCTCAGGCTGTGAGCTGGGAGTGAAAGAACCATGTGAGATAACAGCTGGGATAACTCCTCTCCAGGAAGTCATGAGCACCTTCAAACTCAGCCTGAGGGGGCGTGTCTGCTAATGAGCCAGCAACAATTCCAAAATACCTCATGACTCAAAGAGTGAGATCACCCATTGTAGAACTCTCTGCCCTGGGGGAGGGACTGGGTGCTCCCACCTGGACCTGAGGGTACGTAATCTTGGAGTTTGAAGACCTCGGGGAACCACTCATTGGATCCAGAGGAGGATCAGAACCTGGACAGGAGGAGCCCACCACTCTCCACCAGACTGTGCCATCATCTGCACCAACAGGTTTTTTACCTCCTTTTGCTTTGGACTCAGGAGAGCCACGTGGGGCTCAGCACAGGGACAAACAAACCCCTTTGTGTTTGTGCCCCAGGGCACTGGGTTATACTTCTCGGTTTTGTGGGTTAAAAGCAGTTTCTCTTTGTGTCATTGTATTTATTGTAATATTTTTAATTAAATTGTAACTCTGACTTATAATCTTTCCTGAGCTGGGTTCATTTCTCCTGCCAGTTTCCCTTTAAACCAGCACAGTCTGACAGTGGCCAGCACTATGTGCTTGGAGAATTGATTTAAGCACCATAAAAACACAACTGATGCATGATTTACTGCATCCAAACACTCTCTGGCAATATGAAGATTAAAGCAGCAACTTGTGTGAGTAAGTTATTACTAAACCCACAGAAATCCTACCTTTGGAGTACTTCCAGACGATGGTGGGAACAGGATAACCCTCTGCAGAGCAGTTGAGGATGACAGCTTTGCCATAGATGCCATCCTGGTCGCTGGGCTGGACCACAAACCGAGGGGGCACTGTGGGAGGAAGCAAAGGGACCAGTGGCAATTTGTGACACTCATTAGGCACCTCAGGCAAGTACAGAGACATAACATAGCACAGCAGAAACAGAAAACTGAAATCAATCTTTTGATGATTCAGTGACATAGTACTGCTGGTTTTAACAGATTGTTTACTTTCCACACGTAATCTCAATGTATTTCTTGCCAGGCACAACAAAAGCACTGGTCTTTATAGGATGCAGAAAAAAATTTATGAAATGTCTCCATAGGAGAGGTTAGAAATGGAGTAATAGATAAATCACGCTGTTGTGGCCAGAAAATAAATGCCTTCTAACAAAGACAGAGGTTTGTCAGATGGCTGAGAACAACCTTATTCTGTGTTTGCTTTTAAGAACAGTGAACTAGTAAGCTTTAGGACAAAAATTAATTAGATTAAACCTTAAAAATAATGCTTTTAACAGCAATCAAATAATTTTTTATTAAACAGAGGGGTGTTTGAACCATAACTTCTGATAAGACTTTTCAAACAGCCATAGAAAGGTTCAATGCAATTTCCTTGCATTAAGTTGAAAATAAACCTTACTTCAGTGCATCAGGGTATACATATTATTAGATTTATTCAAGGGAGCATAAAACCACTGTGAGAGTCTTCCAAACATAGGCAAGTATGTACCTACTTATACATAAATAAGAGAAGAGCTGCTGATCTCAAGGAAAAACTCTGTGTGTTCCAAATACACGTGCATAGTAAAGAAAACAATCTGTGACAATGTCAGACCAACAATTTGCCATGAAGACTTGAGTCTAAATGTCAAAGTCTCAATAAAACTGACAAATTTGACAAGTTTGAAAAAAAAACCCCTGAAAGTGAATACTGTAGGAAACCTCTGAAAAGTTTTGGAGTATTAAAAGTGTTTAATGGTTGTATTAAAGTCAGTTAAGGTCACAGATATTTGTTGACCTCCCATTCTTTGGTTCAGAACTGGAAGGAGTAAATATATGAGAAAAAAAAGTAAATTATTTGTGTCCTTATCCCACATGTTTTTGTCATTTCTTAGAGTGCCAGTGAGAAACTAGTGAGGAGACCGAGCCCGTGGCAGACATTTTTCTTCTCAAATAACTTTGTTTTTTGAAATGTAGTTTAATACAGCAGCACATCAAGCCTTAATGCAGCAAAGGAGAAATCCCAATAGTTCCTTGCTTTCCTCACCCACCACAGTGCAAGAAGCCTCATGGAGTCACAGCTCTGCAGGTTCAGCCAGTGCTGACTTGGAAATTCAGGGAACTGAACAAAGGGTCAAAGACCCCATCAGACCCCACCAGTTGCCTCTCTAGAAGTGCCAGAAATTAAGAAAGGATTCATGGGAGAAGATTGTGTCACAAGAAAATGCAAGGCAGCACAGAAGGGGAGCTCAGTACAGGGAATGTTTGCCCTGGGACCTGAAACACCTCTTAATGGCCAGGAATGTAGGACTAATTATACATCAGAAACACCATGCAACAAAACCACAGCAGAAGCACCAGTGCTGTAATATGTAGCTCTCAAGTGTTTCTCAATATGAAAACTCACATAGTTTATGTAAATAGTACCAGAGAGTCTCGAGTTTTCCTTAAGGAGCAGCTGGACCTGCCAGGGTTGGTGTGGACAGTGGACAGGACTTCTTTAAGTTGTAAAAACTCTCTCTGCAGGTTCAGAGAACCTTCCTCACAACAGCTCAAGTCTCTCTTCTTGCGCCTCCCTAATCCAGACTCTCCCCCAGCTTTCCTTTCCACATTCACAGACACAACTGCTTTTTAAAAGAGGAGAGCATTCTGGAGGGAAAATAATCCCCCTAACTGGACCTTTCCCTCCTCAAATCCTGTAGCTACAATGCCAAGGTGTTTATTGTTAACAGTGTAGAAAAGCTCTGCTGCTTTTGGAACAAGGCTAGAAGAGATGCAAGGAACCCCCAGTGACAGAGGCAAGAGATCCCTTTGCACTAGAAGGTGTTTTCACTGCTGACACAATTTTTGGCTGTCCAAAGGGCTGCCACACCAACAAACGTTTATGTGAGTCCATGACAGGGAAGCATCACACATGAAATCTCGGTAAGAAGAGCTCTGGGCAATCACCCATCCTGTTCTAATTACCTACTCAGAGAAGGCATTTGCTTCAGTAGCTCCTTTCTCACAGTTCTGTGTTCATTTTATCCCCGAACAAAAAATTACTTATTTTCCAAAGCAGGTGAAAAGTACAGTTAGTCGCACAAATAGATTTGATTTTGTACAACTCGGAATCAGGTTGTTTCACCTCAGGAGCTGTGAGTAAAGTTCTATTTACAACTCCTGAAAAATCAATTGCAAGCTGCTTATGCATAAAGAGCAAACACAAAACACAAACCCAGCTTGGAAGTATCAATTTTACAGTCCTACAGGTGAATGGTTACAAATGATGCACTGGAGGGACTGATAATTACTGATAATTACTCCTCTACCACTGAAGAATGTGAAGAGTAAAATGTCTTTTAAAATCTCTATTACAAAACAAAACTTCTATAACATGTTTTATTCCCCCTATCTTCGGGAAACATTTTCTTTATATTCCTCACTTGCTATGGATGACACTGGCAAGAAGTGCTAATTTTTCAGGAAACAATTTATTTTATTAAATGAGCAGGCATATGCAGAAAGTTCTGGAAAAGTTAAGCACTATTGCTTAGCCTGGAATAAAGGCAACCAGGTTTTAAAATACTGTTTGCATTAAAGTTATCTGCTAAAATACAGTTTTTGTCTAATACTGTTGGGTATGTATAGAGAAAAAGGATACCAAGTGTAAATGTTCTTTGAGCATTTCTATGGAAATGTATCCTTGCACATCTTTATAAAACTCACATGGATATCCTTGAGGTTTGTGCTTTTAATGCTGAGAAGCTCTGAACAGGACTTTTCACCATATTGATTTCACTGTATTTTGGATATATATAAATCATATATTTTTGCTCAAATGTTCTTGATATTCTCATTTTCAACCATTACTTTCAATAGAGACTGATACCAGAATGGTAACTGCAGAAATGAAATTTCACTATATAGCTCCAGGTGTATGGTTAGAAATCATGATTTCCTTGTTCTGCTCCATAAATAAAGCCTGATTCAGCATTACTTGGCAAAAACTCAGCCCACACCCAGGGACAGAAACAGCTTCTCTGTTCAGTAAAGCTTTGGCTTTCCTTTAGGACTACTGACAAAAATGCCAAGTGTTGCTCTGATTTTGGAGACACAAACCCTTGACACTCAGGCTTAAGATTGCCAATAGAAATCAGAAAAGATGCTACAGCAAAATAAAATTATTTCTTCAATGACCTTTCAGTTGTTCCCGTATTGCTGTTTAGGTAAAGCCACAAAGTTTTTCTTCTTATATAAATGATTAAAAAGCAAACAGAGGAGACTTACATTTTTTTCCTTTTGCTTCTCAATTTTATTTCAAATTAATAACTTGTTCTGTGCTATGTGCTGCCACAGTTTGGAGCACAAAGCTGTTAACTACTTGATCTAGATTTTGATATTTAGCTTTAGATTATAACCCTACATTCACTTTTTCATTATCTTTCAGGAGTTCATTAGCCCTTAAAGAATACATGCTTAGTGAGAATTTAACAAAGGTAATTTGTCTGATGTGCTTGAGTTAATGGAAGAAAGCAAACAATTAGTTCTCCTCCTCTCTCTTTAGTTGTAAAGGTGTGGGACTTCTCTGCCCCTTTGGAGGTGAAACACTGAAATAGCTCATGAATATGACTGAACAGTTCTACCTTTATTATCAGCCTTGTCTCAGCAGCACAGTTCCTTGAGCCTGTAAAGGAGGGCATTTAAAATTGTTTTAACTGAGTTTCTGCCAGGCTCTCTCATTTAATGCAGCCCACGGATCCGGGATGAGAAATGAGCTGTTGAATTGTTGAGGGTAAGAGCAATAAGTTGACAGATGCAAACTATTTAATGGCTGAACTCAAAGGACCTAAAAAAGGTATTTTCAGTCAATATTATGATTAGCAGGCTCAGGCACTTGCTGAGGGAAAACAAAAGATGAGAGCAATCAGAATAGGATATTGAAGACAGTGTGTGCATGTCATAGGGCAATTTTAATGGAAGGAAAATGCTTTTAGTATCTCCTTGTGTGAAATAATCCTGATAAGATGATAAAATACGAATTGGTACCCTAAGAACATACTGCTTGCCAATGTCATTGATGCTCTCAACAACTGACTGCACAAGCTACGAACAAAAAATCAATTTATGTGTGTGTGCTAAAATTCACAGAATCATGGAATCATAGAATGGTTTAGGTCGGAAGAGACCTTAAAGATCATCCAGTTCCAATGCCCTGCTGTGGGCAGGGACACCTCCCATCAGCCCAGGTTGCTCCAAGCCCTGTCCAACCTGGCCTTGGACACTTCCAGGGATGGGACAGCCATAGCTTCTCTGCCCAACCTGTGCCAAGGCCTGCCCACCCTCAGAGTAAAGCATTTCTTCCTGCCCTGCTGCCCACAGAGGATGAGCCCAGGGCATGGGGGATTCTGGGCTGGGTCATGCCCAGCCTCTCTCCCAAGTCCTCCCAAGTCTTTTTCCCAGGGCTGCTCCATCTGCTCATCCCCAGCCTGGACTGACAATAAGGGTTTCCCTGACTCAGGAGCAGCACCAGCACCTGTCCGTGTTAAACCTCATGAGATTCCCATGATCCCACATCGATTCCCCTATTTGAGTTTTCTCTATGTAAATCCAAGAATTGTTTCCCCTGTGCTTTATTCCAGGCACCAGATGACAAACTCACTCACTCCTGCCTGGATTTCAAACCCATGTGAGCGTTTCTGGCTCCCAGGTACAGTGATGAGCACAGCACTCTGGAGAGCAATTATGAAGGCTCCTAACAAGGGCTCCTCTGGTGGGGCTGCTGGAGTGAGTTAAGAAATAATCTATGACATTGGCCCAGAATAAGATGTTTCATTTTTACATGGAATATTTGTACTTCACATTTAGATCATACTGTCAAAATGATGGAAGAAATTTAATCAGCCAAAGCAACCATTGATGTATTAATGAATGAGATCATTAAAAACTGTACTTTAGCAAAGATGAACAGTTATTAAATTTGGTCATTGGACCTAAGGGGTCGATTTAGCTGGTTTAGTGAAACCATTTGCTATGCAGCTCAAGAAAAAAGATGTACTTTTGCAAAATGAGACCGTGCCCAGTGGTTTGTGTTGATCAGGTTTGTCTAATGAGAACATTAAATACAAGTGAATATTTCAAGAGGCATTTTTGAAGCCTCAGTGTAAATACCAGCAAAGGAAGTGAGCGAGTTTTGACACCAGCTGCTACCATAAATCTTCCCTCCCTGCTTTTCTGTCACAAACTGCATTTGCTGCATCACACCAGCACCAGCAAACATCAGAAAGCAGATGGATACTCACTTCCTACCAGGAAGATTCAAGGCTCAGGGACTCCTCATTGGGTGCCTAACTAGATAATGGTATTCGACACTCCTGGCAAGCACAAAATGAAAACACATTTACACTTAATGTACTAAATGCATTATGGGGCGTTATTAGGTGTGTAAAGACCTTATCTCAGTTTTTAACTTGTGAATGTGTTCACTAACAGGAGTTATAAAATCATGATTTATGCATCCACTACTATATTTGAATTCTCTTTTATGGCAGCATCAGAAAAATTTTGAACTCATAATACATTTAAGAGCTTTTCTTTTTGGTTACCAATTAAAGTCCTTCTCAATGCCTTTTATTTCATAATTACTTCATTCCCATTTTAGGAAACCCTACAGAAATGAATAACACATGATAAAGTGTATATAGATTTTTAATCACTCTTTAGAAGACAGCCCTAATGAGTAAAGACTTAATTAATTCCTCATGATGATATAAGTAGCTGACAGAGAAGAAATTTTCCCAATTTCTGTGTATGGCTCTCATGACAGGATCCTATTCTTTTCTTTTTCTTAATAGCATGCCTAGCAAACCAGGAGTGTGCTAAGAAAATACCCCAAAATAATAATAATTTATGAGGTTTTGAGAAATGCTTTTATCTTGCAATTTTTTAATGCATTCCCAGAGGGACTGCAGGCCAGAATCTGGGAGAGCACGCAATTTTGAGAAGGAGAGCCCCATTTTCACTCACCTCGACTTCCTACCTGCAGTCCCTAGAAGCAGTGAACAGGCTTCTCCCAATGGCTAATTAATGAGCTTTTAAATGATATTCCATGAACATGAGGCCTGATCAAGCTGGCTTTTCTGTGGGTTTATACCTTGTGTTTGAGCAGAGATTCCAGCTTGAGCATTTCCTGTGTTTGCAGAAGGCTTTGCCTGTGTAGATTCTCTGGTATCTGGTGTTACACTCAACAGAGCTAAGTTACCAATCACATCTTGCCATTACGTTTGTAGGTTTTTAGTCCCACTGGAGGTGTTTTCCCCTTTTCCAATTTGCCTAAAACTGGACAATAATTTGTGGAGAGAAATACTGACAGATGTGTGTCCAGAGCATTTGACTCTGTCTCATTTCTAGATTCTCACCAAGAAATGCATGGCAGAGAGGACTGAGATTGCCCCAAGATCTCACCCAGATGCCCAAAAGCTTTATCATCTCACTTTCTCTCAGCTGGTGCCTTCCATCTCCTGTGTGATGCTGGGGAAGCTGATTGTCATCTTCCTCTGAAGATGAAAATCCAGCCTTGCTGGCCAGGTATTTTTAGGGCTCCTTATTTCCACTTGTTTACTCATATAAAGCACCAAATAACTGGAACAGGAGCGAAGATTTACCATAAGGTGCCCACAGATTTTAAGAAACCAGTGCTTGTTTTTCTTCTGCTATTTAATACTCTTCGCCAAATGGCAGTGCAGTTTAGGTATGAAAGAATGCTTATAGGAAGAATGTGGGAAATCTGATTAAAACTTAAAAGGAATATATGAATGATAAAATAATGGCAGACACATGTGATCTGACAGAAGATATCGGGGAAAAAATCTGAAGCTGTAAAAGCTGAAGACGTTATGTGTCTGTATGGATTGTGCAAAAGATTGTGTATTCACTAGCAAGTCAAATGTAGCAACGAGCAGTTGGCCTGCGTTTCTTCATTTGTCTTAGGAATGGACTGGATTTAGATTCTACTTCTAATTCTACTCAAGTACTGTAAAATAATATGTATTCCCATTTGTTTTGGAAACATGGCAGCCTGCATTGTTTTAAAGTCTACTGAAGTGAATGCAAGGACAGTATAGATAAGGAGAAAAAGAGACTGTGTGGGTAACAGTCATATTACACTTTCCCATTCACTGTCTGGTCTCAGATCAAAATCACGGTCTGCACATAAAAAAAGATATTCCCAGAACACATCCCCAGACATTTAAGTTTAAAGCACACAATGTGGATTAGAAACAAGAAGACTTAAAGCTTCTCCCTGTATTTGGAGATAAACCACTGAGGTGATTTAGAAAAATACTATGTTTCAGTTACAGCAACAAAAAGATGAGGAGGGATCAGAAAGCTTGGAGAATACACAGGCAGCAGGAGAACAAGTCTTAATTTCAATGTGTATGGGTCAGGTTGGATGCAGAGGAGGAGGGATCACAGTGACTCTGCTGGCTGTTTGTCTTCTGGCCTCTGTGGAACGAGACAGCTGAGGCAGTTCAGGGAAAAAGGTCAGTGTAGGGTTTTGGCAGAGAATTCAGGTCAAACATGATATCACACTTTCCACTTTACCTCTGAGTGAGAGCTGTTATCTCAGATGCATGTACAAAACTGATTAAAACACTCCCATCTAAACTGACAGCAAGAGAGAGAAGAGAGGCTTCAAAGGAGGCTGCTGCAGAGCATGAGCTGGGCAGAAAGCTAAGAAAGAGGGGAAATGAAGTAGCTTTCAAACCTCCTAAAAAGCTGGGAGGATTAGGACTCCAGAGGGTCAAAGAGGGTGAAAAGCTCCCTACTACCATGCCCATGGGTTTAAGAGGATGCCCTTCAGGCACACACACCAAGAACTGTCCTCACACCCCTCGTCAGGGGGTGTAATTAGAGCAGAAGACACTCAAGGAGGACATGGAGGTGGAAATGGAGGTGTTGGTGTCAGGGGAGTGCAAAAGGCACCAGAAAAAGCTCCCCCAAACTCCTCCCCTGGACAGGAGGGGAAATCTAATTAGTGCCCCACAAGGCAGCAAGAGGCAGAGTTGTCCAGGGAACAGAGGTCAAGCCAGGCAGGGGCTCTCCAGGGCAGGAGTTCCCCACTGACAGCAGGAGACAGGGAAAGTGCAGTTCAGGAAAGGCCAGGAGAAGTGAGGGCAAGGCAGGGCTTGTCCCCGTAAGTGGGCACGGAGCAGAAATACCTACATGTGGGCTCACTTCACTCAGTCCCTGAGATCTCCAGGGTCCCAGTGCTGAAGGGGACAGACAGTGGTGGTTGAGAGCCAGTTTTCAGTGGTAGAACCAGATCCTCCCACCAGCCCAGGTGTGAGGAATACGTGTAGGAACCCACACAGAGCTGCTACAGCAATTTCTTCCCACCACTTCAAGAGGTGATACAGCTGCAAATCAGGTACAACCTCAGTTGTTTTTCAATGCAGCATTTCTGAGTGGGGCAGACATGGACAGTGGACTGCCTGTTGTGATGGGTCATGGTTAACTTTCCCTTCTCCAGTAGCAGAGAATGAGAGGAAAATCTCTAACTGGGTTAAATGCTAACAGAACAGGTTAGGAAACTAATAATTAACTGCATGTAGTTAATTAGTCCACTAAGAATTACTAAGTAAATTAGGTAAGTAATAGACATCCATACTAAATAATCTTAAACAAGATTTAAATAAGTGAAATTAAAAAGGTCATATTTATATCAAAACTAGTGGAAAAGTAATGGACATATGTGTCACTGAGTTTCAGGAATACTAGCATAAAAAAAGTAGACATACACATTCTGTAAGTGGAAAAGTAGGGATTAATCCACTAAGGATAATCTTACAACTGTTGGAATATTTGACTTAAAAGAAAGGGCTGTTCAGAAGACTTTGCTTCAAATGAGTCTTTGAGGTGGAAAAAAACCCTGGAAAAAGTTGCAAAAAACCCTTTAAAGTTTTAACATTTACCTTGGTAAACTCACAGAAGGGGATATACAACATAGTAATCTTCAGCAGGCAGAAATAACTTGTAGGATTACTCAATGTGCCCTCTTGGTGCAAAGGAGGAGAGGGTGGAGAGGGAAGAGTATGACAGTCTCATTTTTTTAAAGTGATAATTTGAAACACTTTGAAAAACTTCTAGAAAGGAAAGGAAGGAATTTGCTTTTGTTGAAGCATTTCACAGGAAGTTTGAAAATATATCACAAGGGATAAATCTCTAAGTAACTTGGCTGAGGTGTGACTTGAAAGGTCTGTTACATATAAAATGTTTCCTTGCTTGAACCTACAGTCACATCCATTTCAAGGCAAAATATTGTGATGCCATCATGAGCACATGACTCATGTTAATTGCTTAATTAACACTAACAAGGGAAAAAACAACCTAATAACAGGGGACAGTCTTTTCCCCATGAAGTCAACATCAATGCTTTGCTTTTTTGCTGGCATAATGTTACAGGAGAGTGACCTAAATGAAAAATTTAGGGTATAATCACACTAAAACAATAGCAGAGAATAATTTGACACCATTGCAAAGGCTTGACCCCATCAATGGGTTTGTGCCTCACTCAACTCTCCAAGAAGTCACTCTTGCTGCTCCCCCATCCACCCTGTGCCCTCCAGGGTTTTTGATTAGTTTCAAGACTTTTAGTTAGGAAAATCATATTAATTTCTGTGCTTCATGTACAAAAAAGAGGGAAATATGGTAATCCCTCTTGCTCCATGTGTTCTCTGCTATGAAGAGAGGGATTACCATATTTCCCTCTTTTTTTGTCCTTCCCATCGAAGAGATGTCGTTATGAAATACTGACGAATTCCACCTGATTGGCGCCCTCCAGAGTAATGCCATGTCCTTACCTCTTACGATTAATTGGCTTTGGTGCTCCACAGCTGCTGCATCATTCCGGGCGATACAGGTGTAATTCCCATTGTGCATCAGTGAGAGGTTGGAGATCCTTAAGGAGCTGGTGAAGTCGATGTTGTCGATGGTGACGCCAAGACTGGCTGGGATGGGCCGGCCGTCCTTCTGCCACGTGATGGTGATGGGCAGGTCCCCAGAGACCACCACGCAGGGGATGAAGACCCTCTGCCCGATGGAGAACCGCGGGAACTCGAAAGGCTGAATGAAAGGCGGCACTGAAACAAAAGCAGGAGAGAGGAGCCATTGAAGTCAGGGGCTTGTTTCTGAAGAGAACACATTGGAGCAGACGTGCAATGTTGGAGTGTGTTGGGAATTAAAAACTGTTGACATTTTGGTCTGTGTTTTTGCCATTGCTACCTGTGAAAAGATTTATCTTTTTCCTGCCAAGTTCTAGGGAACAAAAGCTGATACAGTGAAAGTTTCGTCCTTGAAGACAGACTTTGCATAAACTAAAGTTACTTGAGTCTTTCCTATTGGTTGGACAGCCTTGGGAGGAGAGCTGATGGGAGGGGGAGAAAGGAGGAAGAGAAAAGGAAAAGAGTGAGCAGCAGGGTCTGTGACCTCTTCCTGGGGGGGTGGAGGCCTAATCGCCCCAAGCAGATGGCTCCAGGAGGCTCAGTGAGAAGGGTGAGAGGGCTAATGCTCTTGGCATTGGTGGTTCTTTCCCCCAAAAGACAGCAGCCTGCTGTCTGCCAATGCTTAGAAGATGTAGCTCCTGCCTTCAGGGGACTGTCCTGAGTTGGTAAAACAACCTTACGTGAGTAACTCTTTGGTGACTGGGGTGCTTACACATTTGGGCTCCTTCTCTCTCCCTTCTCTTTGGGTTCTTGTTATTCAGTCTCTCTTGTTAATAAAGACACTGTGTTTTCTGAACTCTCTACGGTGCTCAGCCTCATTTTTCCAGCAACTGTAGAACCCACCCTATTACATGGAGATGCACAATCTACACCTTTCACAGGCACAGGGCATTGTGTAGCTGGAAATACCATGTCTTTTGAAAATACCTTTTCATTCCTTGACTATCCACTGCATGAGCAGAGATGACAAGGAGGGAAAAGCCCTGATTCCTGGACACACCTGACATCACTGGCAGACTCTTGCAAGAATATTGAGCACCAATGCCAGCTTGAGGTCCTGCCTTGGCACTCCAGGAAGAGCTCAGCACCTTTCAAGATCTTGTTTAGTGTCACAGAGTATATGTGAAAGAGGCTCCAGATTTGCTTCTGGAATGTGATGAAAGGCAGTGTGAGCTTCTCTAACTGCTCCTGAAATTTATTTCTAAGTGTTTCAAGTCACAATTTCTCATTAAGACTGAGTAGAGTCAAGAAGAGAAAGGCACATACAGTATTTGTGGGACAGCAAATTAAATTAAAACTGAATTTTAATCAAGGGGTCAGTAGAAGTCATAAATATTCAAGCTGGTGTTTAATTCCTGATAAAGAAAAATCTGGCAAATCTTCCTTCCTTTTTTTTTTTTTTTAACCTAGTATTCTGTAGCTGAACAAAAAAAAAACATGAAAGAAATTATCTTATTATCTATCAAAGTGAAGAATTCTACTTATTAAAATAATTTTGTTTTCAGGTATTTTTAATAACGGCAAATGAAATGGTGGATTAGATTAAATATATATAGAAAGAATAATGAGGGTGCCTTGCTTTGTTTGGGTTGTGGTTGGAAGGTTTACCAACAATTGAGACTCTAAAACTTACCCAGATGAAGGAATCAAAATCTTTCCCCATCTCCAGGGAGCATTCTAACAGCTAGAGCATTGATCTAAGATAGGTTTCTATCAATCACTCCTGAAAGGGCTGCACAACCAACTTTGCAAGCAGTACTCAAATACTCATTTATCAAAAGAGATGGTTCCTGGGGGTGATGCCCCTTGGATACAGGAGTGCATTCTCCTGTTGCCTGAGAGATCACTTACACATAATCTGTTGTTCATTTGAACATCTTTAGCAGGAAAGATGGAAGGGTACCCAGAGCAGAACATTTATAGTGATCTATATGAGAGAGCTTCAGAAGAAAATGGAGTTGGTGGCTTTATCTAATTGCATTTCTTTTGTCCTTTCTCCCTTTAAGATATTATAAGGCTGTGTCTTCCTCAGAACTGAAGCAGGAAAGCTCTTTAAAGGAGTTACCCACTGAATTCCCCAGCAGCAGTTTTGCTCCTTTGCCAGTGTCCTATTTCTGCGATGCAGGGACCCTGTGACCATTTCCATGTCAGCTCAGTGAATTTCATTCAGGCTGTTCTAACTGTGGCCTTCCAGGACCTGAAGGAGCTGACAGAAAAGATGGAGAGAGACCATTTACAAAGGCCTGGAGTGACAGGACAAGGGGCAATGACTTCAAACTGACAGAGTAAGGTTAGATTGCATATTAGGGTGAAATTGTTCCCTGTGAGGGTGGGAGGCCCTGGCACAGGTTGGGCAGAGAAGCTGGGACTGTTCCATCCCTGTATTGTCCAAGGCTGGGCTGGACGGGGCTTGGAGCAACCTGGGCTGGTGGAAGGTGTCCCTGCCTTGGCAGGGGTGGAACTGGATGGGCTTTAAGGTCCCTTCCAACCCAAACCATTCCATGATTCTGTGATAACGAACCTCCCAAAGGACCAAGGTGTTGTTCCAAGACATGTTCAAATCCCTGTGTACATGCACATCATGGTGCAAGAGTTTGACATAAATCAATATTAACTCCCTGGTTTCCAGTTTAGCTGTGAGGCCATTTGATGAGGAGAAGTTATGACCACACACAGCTGCCACAGAGGTGACATAAGGCACAGGATAACCCAGCTCATCCTTACAGGCTTTCCCTGGCTTCTTCCAGGAGTGGCTCACTGTCTGTGGCAGTAAGAAGTACCACTGCAATCAATTTTTCTGACGTGCCTCAGGACTTTGCCAGTTTCCCATCTTTCACACCACTAAAACCTGTCCTGTTGCATTGTGAAAACCTGGTAGATCAGTCAGAGAGAGTAAAAGAAACTTGGTATGAATTACTGTGTTTATTTCAACTTTGAGAACTGGGGACCTGTTGTCACAAAGAGAGGTAAAATGCCTGCCTGCCTCTCCAAGCTACCTTAGCCCAGCTAAGCCATTCCCTGAGTTATCTCAGATTCTTTGTACCTCAGCAGAAAAAGGCCAAATTCTCTCTGCATTTATTGACAAGCATTTTATAATATAAATGGGAGTGAGAAATTACTTGACTGTGTCTGTCAAAAGGTTTTGACATAACCTTTCCCACTGATGAGAGCAAATATCTGCTAAATGCCAACTCCCCCCTTGAACATTTCTGCCCAAACCCTCCTCTTACTCTGAGGTATCTTTACTGAAAGGTATTCTAAAATTCACAACAGGGTGGCAAATTGCATCTGTATTTTCTGCTGAATGTGTAACAAATTTCAACCAATCTTTCGTGGACAAAATAATACCAGAAGTCAGAGAAAATGTTGCTCAAGGATTAATTTGTGCATCTTCACTCTGCGTCTCCCTGATGAAGAAAACAGGGAGCAGGATCATTTGGTCACACTGAATTACTTTTCCGAAAATATTGATTTGCAAGGTTGCATTTACCAACTCTAGAATTTAAGTAGCAGCCTGCAGAGCATTCCAGAAACTGCCTAAAATATTTATAGACAGCACATTTTCCCTCTACTCAGGTTTTTAGGATATAGAGGAAATCAACATATATTTCTGCTTCATAAAATATAATGTATATTCAACCTGCAGCAGCTTGCAGTCCTGACAAGGAGCTGATTTTAAAAACCAGTACTTTAACAGAACTAAGTAGTCTAGCAACAACTCTGAAGTATTGGAGAACATTTTTCAGCTACAATATTCCCCAGTTTGGGCTGATAAAAGAAGTTTCTGGTGACCTAACATAGTAGATAAACTTTCTACCTGCTTTTTTGAAGGAAATGATCAGAAAAAAAATCACTTACTAAAAAGATATGATGAAGTCAAGCAATTAATTTTTCTGAAATGCTAAATTTGCCATCTCTCTCTCTCTCCATACATATATATATATATATATATATATATGCAGTAAAAAGTTGACAAATATCCTTGACAGNGTTGACAAATATCCTTGACAGAAGAAAATATGAAGCTTGATTGATTAACTAACATGTTGAGGGTTTTTTTTTTTTTGCAAACTATAACTGTATCATTGCCAAACAGCACTAAAAATATAACAGGGATGTCTAGTACTTTGAGAGAGAAAATTTACAGTAGGACAGACATATTTAAATGTGTTTGGAATACCTCAAGGTGTGTTTCTGTATTTTCCTTCTCTATCTGTAGCTTTAGCTTGACCATACTTCAAAGCTTGTGTTTGATTTTTTTGGGAGATGAAATTATGCTATTTTATATTTATGTTGTTACATCTTAACTGGAGAAAGAGAGAGCAGGATATGTGTCTGTGACTGTGTTAGTGGAAGGGATGTTTCTCTCTTCCTGCAATGGGTCAGAGAGTGAAAATCTGCTTTGTGCAACCAAGTGCAGTGTCTTGGGAGTGCTTTATTGATGAGTGCTTGAATTAAGTGTCTGTTTAAGAAGAGGAGCATGGGCCAGCCTCATTAGTGCTAATACAGGAAGATTGAAATTATGTTTTTGTGCCCTAGCAAGGTCTCCTGCACCTCTGGGAGATTACTGTAAAGGAGGGCAAGCAGGGCTTCCACGCTGCTCTCCATTAGCAGAGGAACATCCTTCATTTCTTGCCCTCAGTTCCATGGGAGTTATGTTGGAAGGAACTGCTGAGATGATTCACTAAAACAGAGCGTCCTGCAGATGGCCTGTTTCCTGCAGCAGCCTTGTGAACCTGCTGGTCTCCTCCCGTGGCTCTGCACAGCAAAATGAAAGTCATCCCCTGCTTTAGCAGTATAAACACTTCCCTAATGCATTTTCTTGCAACAACACAATTTTAGGAGCTGTGTCTGCAATTTAAAATAGTTTTGGCCATGAATATTGGTGGCTGATGCTAAGTAATAACCAGCAAACTGTGCAGCCTCCTTGGGCAGCTGTGTGAGCCCAGCTTTCAGGTGCTAAGGCTTTTCCCTTCCCCTTAGTGCCCACTCCCTTTTCTTGCCAAGCAACACAAGTGGCTCACAGGCTCCCTGAGGCTGCTGTGGGAGCTCCTCCAAAAGAAGAGAGGATTTCCAATGGTGCATAGAAGCCAAGAGTGCTTTTATGTCATGCCTCATCCATCTATAGAACTGAAAGGGGTCCTTTCAGGCCCTATTGGGAGGGGAAAGTGCATGCCCTGATCATAGTGAAGCACCCTGCAAACCCGGGATGGTGGGGGGCTCAGTTCCCTGCCCAAGGGGATGCATCTGCTATTCATTTTTAAAAGAGAAAACCTTGGTTTGAAGCTAAGAAAGCAGTTGCAAGAGCATATTAACACAACAAACAATTAACCCTCATTGTTAAAGTGCTGCCTGATTAAAAGTCTCCCTTGTAGGTCATTTGCCCAGAAGTACTAAGCAGTTATTTTTACTATTCTTTTGGAGCCTAGTCCAGACCTATTGCCCTTGTTAAGCCCCTACATGATCTAAAATGATCTTTGTCCTCAGGTATAGCTGTGTAAAGTTAAGACTGACAAAATCAGAGTCAAAAGTTACAGATTTAGATCAGAAGGGGCTTTAACAGAATTATCTTTGTCTCTGGAAATCATTCCCTTGAGCTGTTTGCTTTCACACTGGCACCCCTTTCACCTTCATCCCAGGACTGTACACAAGTAGCTGATTTTATACCACCCTTCTGCTTAGCAGGTTTGCTCCTGTGGAGGTTTTTTGGGTGATACATGTTTTGCACATTGTTTTGAAATTCAGCCAGGGTACTCCAGACCTGCCATGCATACACAGTCTTGTTTTCTATATGTACTTACTACGTGTACTTGCACACACACTGCTAATATCTC
>VWZD01004070.1:227139-260382 GCA_013396695.1 Sakesphorus luctuosus | reverse complement strand
CCAATATGCAAGCTGGACCATATTTTTTTATTTCTCAGTAACAAATATAGGTGCCTGAAACTCCTCACATTAGCTTTGGAGTCTATAAAATGAAAAGGTAACACACACATTAATAATATTTTAAAGCAACAGGCCACTCTTGACTACCCCCTAATATGTTAGATAAAATCACTAAGTAGCTATGGAAAACAACATACAGGCATCTAGGAATCCACTGTGGCAATCTCCAGATACAAGAGAGGATCCTTGAGAACTGTTCAGGTCTGACATATAAAGCTCTGACATTCAGGCTTAGCATATGAGGTCAGGTTATTAAACTTTTTTTTCAAATAACAGTGTCTTGTCAAAGCCAGGGCAAAACGGAGTAGGGAGGGCACTTGGCAGCCAAATTTGGCTACTCCAATAGATTTGAGCCACACTGACATCCTTGCTTTGCATGTGCTCTGGAACAGTGACAGGACCTGAGGGAATGGCCTGAAGCTGTGTGAGGGGAGGTTTAGGTTGGATATTAGAAAAAGGTTCTTCCCCAAGAGTGTGGTGGGCACTGAACAGGCTCCCCAGGGCAGTGGGCAGAGCCCCAAGGCTGCCAGAGCTCAGGGAGAGTTTGGATGATGCTTTCAGGGATATGATGTGACTCTTGGGATGGTCCTGTGCAGGGCCAGGAGTTGGAGTCAATGGTCCTGGCAGATCCCTTCTAACCTGACATATTCTGTGATCTTGTGTTGCAGTTTGCACTGCTCTAATGCACCTGCCTTATGGAGCACCTGTGGGAGGAGACATCACACCTCTGTTATGAAGACAGGCTGAGAGAACTGGGGTTGTTCAGCATGGAGAAGAGAAGGCTCTGAGGAGACCTTATAGCTGCTTTTAAGTACCTAAAAGGGGCTACAAGAAGGTGAGGACTTTTCATAAGGGCATGGAGTGAGAGGACAATGGGAATGGCTTTAACTGGAGGAGGGCAGGGTTAGATCGGATATTAGGAAGAAATTCTTTACTGTGAGGGTGGTGAGGCCCTGGCACAGGTTGCCCAGAAATGCTGTGGTTGCCCCATTCCTGGATGTGTTCAAGACCAGGCTGGATGGGGCTCTGAACAACCTGATACAGTGAAAGATGTCCCTGCCTATGGTGGGGGGTTGGAACAAGATGATTTTTAAGGTCCCTTCCAACCCAACCCATTGTGTGATTCCATGGCCACAGGTGCAACAGCAGCTCAGCCCTCTGTCACCCTTCAAATGTGCCACAAGTTTATGAAAGTTATCCAGAGCACATTCAGCCGCTGTTTGAGATTTCTGACCAGCCAATGGCCCTGGCAGCTGAATATCCAAAACTAGACTAGAACACCTCCAAGGAAGTCAAATCATTGACAAAAGTGACAGTTCAATCAAAACTGAGAGGGCTGGAAATCTGTTTTCTGGGGGAGGAATTGTCAAGTTTGAAATCGTAACCTAATGGAAGATGAAACAGTATTGCACCTGAGGTACCAGCCAGCCTTCTCAGTGACTGGTATTGTTTTTGATCTAAATGCCTGAGCTGTAAGGACGCACTGCTGGATTTGTTTTGTCTGGCTACATTCATTTTGACAGTCATTTGAAGAATGGTACATTTAAGAGGCAGCATTCCCCTCCAGATTTACCACAGTGGCCTGTTAGTGCAGCAGCAACACAGTTACTGATTTGTCATTCAGTTCCTAAACTGTATCAACAAATGTGTGATATTATTGTGATGCCAAGCAAGGTCCAACATGCATGAAAAGAAAAGGTGACAGATGCCTTTTATGCCACTGCCTGTGACCAGTGCCCCAGGTGGTCTCAGGTGTGTGAGATGTCGTGCCTTTCAGAGTCCAAACTGCTCATGGCTTAAAGCTAATCCCCTAAACCTCTTGAAATAATTAGCAATTACCTCACTCCAGACTGATATCAAAGGGCAAAACTGCCAGAGCAGAAAGGAGTTAAAAGATCTATAAAAAAGTCATTTTACTTTACTGTATCTTAGCCAAGAATGGATACAGGATTCAACCTTCCTTACTTCCTCCCCCCGGAAAAAAAAAAAAAGCCCAGAAAAACTTTCTAAGAGCTCCAGGAACAGTGAAATTATACCTCAATTCTTCCTACAAGTTCACATGAATTGCCCTATTTAGTGGCCCCGTTGCACAAAACTAGTGCTATTGCAATCAGGTTTTCTGTCTTTTGTATCCTTATGAATAGGTCTGAACATTGCCAATATCAGAATAGTCAGGACACAATGCTAAAAAATTTCTATTCTTCATCTATTGCTGAAGCCTTTCAGGGCCATCTGAACATCCTTGTTTTGGACCATTTGAAAAGATTTTTAGCATCCTATTAGAATTTCAAGTCACATTTATTTACAGTGTTACCTTTCTAAGCGTGAAGAGCACTCAGATAATCACTTAATAAGAGGAAGGCAAGGTTAATGCTTTTAGTTCCTGTCTCTGCTTATTGGCAAAAAAACAGACATGAAAATTCTCATCTCATTTTTTAAGAGCTAGAAAGTGACTGGCTGATAAAGATTCGAACTTTGTTATCCAGCAGAGAAAACAGTCACCAGTGAAATGTAAGGGAGAAACCATTAATCTCCTGACTTAGTTGTTGCAGTGAAAAATGCTCACGGAAGACTTGCCACTGCAATGCTCCCACTTAGAGGGCCCCCCACTCTGCCAGTTGAATGAAGGAGGGTAAAAGTCAAGAGAGAACAAGACATGGCAACTGATTAGCATCTGTGTCATCGTTAAAAATAAGCACAAATCTGGATTAACCTTCTTAAGTGCTCCTTATCTGCCTGACACGACAACCCCGTGTGTGCCACTCTGCCTTTCCATAAACTCCACAGCAATTAGCCTGGCCCTGGTTTTCCCAGGTAGCCTCACCTTTCACGGTCACATGCACGCTCTGGCTGGTGGACAGCTGGGGCTGGACGAGGACGTTGCACGTGTATTCCCCTTCGTCCACCTCCTTCTGCACATCGGAAAGCTTCAGCGTCCCGTTGTTCTCAAACGCCACCTGGCGATGGTTGAATGGGAGCAGGTTGGAGTTCTTGTACCACTTGATGGAGTAATAGGGGTAGCCGATGACCCTGCAGTGGATGTAGGTGTCCCTCCCGGCTATGGCCGTGATATTCTTCATGGGCCGGATGCTGGCTGGTCCTAGAAAGGAAAAAAGAAACTCTTGGAAACGATTTAAAGGCACATGTGCTCGAGGAAAGGTGTGTGTTAATTTTTCTAGGTGTACAAATTTTGAGGACATTTAGGGATGTGGCTCATGTGTCACTTCTTAACATTTGACAGTTCATCCTTCCAAGAGCTACTTAAGCAGTTTCCCTAATCTTTATATGCTCTAGTTTTTCCTCACCCTGCAGCATCCATACTAATTATGTGGGGAGATACGTTTGCACTATCCAGCCTGATAAAATCTTTGCTGATAAATTAAAGGGCTGACTGTGATTTAATTAATGGGAAATACTAACACTGATACAAAGGTAGAATCCTGTTACACACGAGAACACTGACCAAGTTAGCTTTTTATTTTTTATGTGTGTAAAGTATAATACCATGAGAATGGGTATTGTGCCATGTAGAACCAGAAATTCAAGCTAAAATTCTGCATACATGAATAATTATAATGAATGCTGAACAAGTGAAGGAGGAAAGAAAAAATACCCCATGCACAGCAGGACTAAAGTAAAGAAACTGTGAATTAATTGAGATGGGTATAGGAAAAACAGACCGTAGAACACAAGCCAAAGGGTTCTTCCAGTATTTAACCATACCATACCCTTTCTAGATGGGGCTGGAGAGACAGGAAGGGGAAAGAGAGTGGGGAAGAAGAAAAGGAGAGGGAAAACAGTAAGCTGGTTTTGGCATTCCAAGACTCATTTCATCACATGCAACAATCTTCTTCTCCACTACAATGACTTATGTGTGTTGTTTTTTTTTGAGGAGCTGATTTGACAAGCACCTCTTACGTTTATTCGAGCCTGGTACGGGACGACTCCAGCAGAGTTGTTGGCAGTACAGCGATAAACGCCCCCATCTCGAACCTGAGTGTTGGAGATGTTCAGGTAACTGACCACGTTGCCCTCAGAGGTGATAATCTGGCTGATCCGGTGGCTGCCGTCCTTCACAATGGGATCTTCATCCAAAGTCCAGGTGATGGTGGGCAGGGGAGTCCCCTTCACGTTGCACATGAGGGACACTGGCTCTCCTGGACTCACCACTTTCTCACTGAAGGCAGAGATGATTTTGGGAGTTCCATCTGCCGAGGGAAAGAAAAGCAGGAAAATGGTGCTTAGGTGGTTGCCTCTATCCTGAACTCTATCACATGAGCCGAGGTCTTTTTTAGAAGTGATGCAAACAACTGCTGTCATGTGCATTCCAGGATGTAACTCTAATTATTGAGAGAGGGAAACAAATTTTGGTAGTAGAGGGCTTAAATCACCCTTTGCTTATGGCAGGTTTCTTTTTCCATCTCTTGAGAAACCTGGTACTGACTCTGCTGTAGGAAAAAACCACTTGAATAGATGCAGCAGGCATCTGCACAGCTATTGGAACTTCTGGGTCCCTGCAGAAAACTTTTAAAGCCGTGTGCAATTCATCCCAAAAGACATACAGGAAAACCTCAACACACTTGGGGGTTTTCTTCTCCTGGAAGACTGCAACTTCTTGGAAAGCTATGGATGAATCCTGTTGCCAAGAGCCAGGCATAACTTGCATAGGCTAATTCCACACAGCTATGCCAATGCAGTTCAGTCCTGACCCATAACACCCACTTTAGGAAAGTGTTAAGCTTTTCTGAACACAGATTGCTGGTAACAGCAGTAATGCCAATTTCTTTCTGTGGTCATTTTGTGCTACAGATAAATATTTCCCTCAATGAGAGCAGTCAAATGCTTTATCTTGTGAACTATCTCCCCATTTACTCAGCCTCTACCAGGCAAGTGAATAAAGGAAATGGATGGACACAGAAACTTTGTAAGCACCGAGCAGGATTAAATACCCATCTCTCCAGATGGTTCAGTGGGGGAACATTTTGCAGTGCTGACATCCCATTATTAGGAAGTTCTTTCTGAGGTCTTTCAAAGCATGCTTGTTTTCCTTTGAAAATATTCCTTGGAAAGCTGTATGTAAATGGAATTTCAGTGTAGTTGGGAGCAGTAAGAATACAAGGAGCAGTCTAGTCTGAAGTTTGGTTTTAAAGAGCCAAGTGGCAAACAAGCTAACTACTCTGGTTTGTATAACATTACAGAGGATGCCAGGACAGGACTGAAAGGTGTCATGCCCTGTGTGATGCCCTATTTGTTTGTCTCTTCATGTACAGTCTGCTATTACTCACAAATTTAGGAGGATTGAACCATGGCAACTCCCCAGGAAATCACAATTCTTCCATCGCAATTTCAGTGCTCCATCACAGAGGAAACTGAGGGAACTGGCATGATGTATGTGAGACTCCCCACAAAACAGAATTAAAAACAGGGCTGCAAGATTCTCCTCTTTGCCATATGGTAAAAAACATAAACACAGCACTCTCAGAATGCTGAAAGGCCTCAGCATCCCTGGAAGAGCATTTGATTCCATATTTTTTTCTCTGCCCCCCTCTCTAATTCCTGTCCAATTGATTGTGTGACAGAGCTCTTATCTATCTATCTATCTATCTATCTATCTATCTATCTATCTATCTATCTATCTATTTATTGATATATTTATTGATTTATTTATTTTCACCTCTAACTCTCTTCCTTTCTTTTGCTATATATTATATACTGTCACCCTCAGAAAACAGAACAACAGCAACAAAAAAGAAAGCTTTTTATCCTGAGAGAAAGCTGACACAGGACCAATAAATCTGTGAGTGTGTACACTATGTACCTCTGCCATGCCTCCTCCTCTTTTTTTTCCCCCTTTTTTTAATTCAAGTGACAGTCTTTTTCTGAGATGAAAGCAGACATTATTTTCCCAGTGAGACCCAAGTGTCTTTGAAATCTTTCCTGCTGTTGCTCTCTGATAACCTGCACTCTCTCGACACCATGATAGATTATCAATATGCTCTTTAGGCTTTCTTAGTCACGGGAGATGGTTGCCGAGGTAACTCAGTCCAGGCAGGTAATCTCTTCTTTTCCTATAAAGACTCTAAAAATAGTGTCCATGCCATGTCTGCACTACAGCCTCATTAGTGAGCAGCCTTTGTACAAATTGATGGCTTTCCTCACTTGATTATCATGTAGAACGTTGTGTCAGTTATTTAAGATGATCTCCAGGCCCTCAGCCAATATGGCCAAACAGGAAAGCTTTGCTTAGGAGAGGTTTGGATTTGAACAGAGAACTGTTTGGAAAGGTGTAAGGGTAGATTTGTGTTGAGGAGATCTGGGCTTATTTCACTTAGGAAGACTTTCCTGCCTGGAAAAGGCATCTTTTCCGGAGACAGTTTTAGATGTTTTCTCCTCCTGCATTCCAGAGAAACTCTCCCTGGTATGAGGAAAAGATAAGTCCTTGCAGACATCTTTGAAGGCCCCCCTAGAGGGGATGGCCAGGGATGATAAAAGCCCTGAGAAGAACAGGAACCATGTCTTTCCCCGGCCCCAGTGTTTAAAATGCTGTTAAGGATCTTCAAGACTTCCAAAACTTTGGAAATAAATTTTCCTACAGTCCTTCCACTGCCTGGATTTTGGAGGTAGCTGTGCATTATCTTTCCTCACAGAAGGATTTTTGTATTGAAATCAACCTTTCCATTCCACTAATTTTTGCTCAGAGCAGGGCACAATAAGCCCCCCACTGACAGTCCGTGAGTGCCCTCTTATTTTAAGGTGCACTGTCCTCACTTTACAATGACAGCACCAAAGACAACTTATACATCACCATGGCTACCAGGATGGCTGAGCTGGTGGAGACTGACCTTCCAGAACCACCTGAACATAGTCTTGGGCAGACATCTTGTCCTTGCGCACGAAGCACTGGTAAGCTCCCCCGTCGCTCTTGGCCATGCCGTCCATGATGAGGTTCTCCCGGTTGACGCCGGTGATCCGAACATTGTTCCCAGGGTTGATGATCTCACCGTTGCGGTACCAGGACAGCTCCTGGTCCTCCGTTCCTGTCACGCTGCAGGACAAGGACACTTGGCTGCCAACACTGCTTTTAACTTTCCGAGGGCTGATCGTGGCTTTTAATGGTTCTGGAGAATTAAATTGAAATAAGAGAGAGGGAAATAGAACATATTAAGGATCAATGTGCATTTTTGTGCAAGTAACAAATTAACTCTCTGTTAATTTGAACAGTTAAGGTGAACAATAAAAATCACAGCCATACCCTTAAAAAAAACCAAACCAAACCAAACAATAAACGACTGTATTTACTCTAAGAAGCATTTTAGCCACCAACTTCCATGGAAAAAAAAATAGATCTACAGGATAACCTCTTCAACACAAGTTATAATCCCATGCCCAAATGAACAGTAGATCTATACAGAACACTGTTGGTGCTGAAGGCCTAGACATGGCACTACACGTGTTTTGGGAGGGTAGGACATTACTTCTCATGAGTTCAGTGTGAACATTTGAACTGGTGTATTAAGTGCATTCCTGAAGCTCATCTTCTGGTTTAGTTTCCTACAAAAGAAACCTAGTTTATGTTTTCCAAAGTTACTCCCTGGTGTAAGCACTAAGTACCAGTGATAAGGAGATTAGCTTTCAAGGGTGGGAGGTGTTAAAATAAGTACACTCATGGATATCCATCAGACCTGTCCACATGGAAGTGTTTTAGTGTGTGTACTCACAACACTTTCTGGTTTGATGTGGGAGGACTGCAACATATTCAAGTCAGCCTTAAGAAACAGTAGGGCATACATAATGCAAGCTTTATACCATACAAAAGAGGAGGAAGTGTTGAAGAAAGTCATAAACATAAATGCAAGGAAAGCAGTCTTTATCCTGCCACCCAACAGTTGTCAGCATCACAGAACACAGATTTCATCTCATGCTTTGTATGTATTGGTTTGACTTCCTTATAAAGATAAGGGATTTACTATCACCACTGAATCTCTCTCTGTTTCCTATAAGAGCGAGCACAAAGTCTCAAAACTGTTAATGACCCATTCAACAAAATAGTAACACTTGAGGGCATCACCAGCATCCCAGAGTCATGATGATGCAAGTGAACCACTTCCTCCATTGCAGAGGAGAGTCAAACTCCTTTGCCCAACTGTTGCTTTCTGTCAACTTAATCCAGAAAGTGTCTACTGGCTGCTTGACTGCAGAGCCGTGAGGTAAAACACCTCACCAGACACTGGGGGTGTCTTGGGTATCACCAGCAATACAATTCCAACATCTCTGCAAGTTTTGACTTTGTGTCGTACCAGGCAGACTGGATTCAACTCATTTCATAAATATTTTGAGAAACAAAGCTCCTCCTTATAATTTACAAATTGCTGATCTTTTAACCTTGGTTTTATTTTGCTCCAAGCCATTATGTGTAATTATTTGTGAAGGTATTTTTATGGCCTGAACTGCTCACAAACTTTCTCCATTTTAGTTTGCTTGTCATGCTGTATAGATGGAAACCTGAGTTCATAAATTATTATTTCTATTCCAGGAAATAATTTTTTTTAACAATAGAAGAATAACACTTTTCCAGTGAGGTTCTCCTGAAGTAATAATTATCTTTGTAGAATTTGTGAAACATTCAGGATATTCACACACCTGAATACTCAGCTGAGGGGAGGTATGAGTGTTCAATATTACTGAACAGCATGAGTCATGGCAGGGAGAGTTTGGCAGCTTTATTTATGAGAACATTTGCAATTCCTTTTTAAGCATCCAATTCAAGCTTCGAAATTACATATCCTCCATGTGATAAATCATAGCTACACTAGAAATTGCACCTATTTGCACTTCTGATCGCGCAATTGGCCAACAAACTCATCTCCGTGGGGCCAACTTTCCAAAACTCGGAGAAGTTTAATTGTTGCTGGGATAAATTAACAAAGCAGAAGGTGTAGCAAGATGAGGCAGCACCTCTCCTGGTGCAAACACCCAGGCAAGAAGTGGCCTGAGGTCTCTGCCCGGCCCAGGACTTACGTTTGACGTGGAGCCTCCCAACCATCTCGGCAGTGCCGTAGTTGTTCCACACCTCGCAGACGTAGCTGCCGGAGTCCGAGGGCCGCGTGTCCTCGATGAGAAGCCCCGTCACTGTCTGCCTGAACCTGCTGTCAGGCTCCCAGGGGACATTGTCCTTCAGCCAACGGTACTTTGGTGCCGGGTGCCCTGATGCTTTGCAAGGCAGCTCCACTCGCTGTCCTGCCATGGCTTTACGGTGGTCAAACCCATCTAGAATAGATGGAGCTGAATTCGCTGGATCTGGAAGAGAAACCAGAGGCTTTCAACGGGATCATTAAAATTCATTCACTAAACAGAGTGTGGTTGGGCACTGAACAGGGTCCTCAGGACAATGGTCAAAGCACAAAGCTTCACAGAGCTCAATAAGCACTTGGATGATACTCTCAGGCACACGGTGTAACTCTTGGAGATGGGCCTGGACTGGATGATCCTTACAGGTCCCTTCTAACTCAGCATATTCTATGATTCTGTGATTTACTTTTTTTTTCCTCCTGCACTTTTTGACTCACCAGCCCAGTGTTTTGGGTACTACAGTTTGATACTCTGACCCAGCCACCAGTCTGTAATCTCTCAGTAGTGGTGGCTGGGATCCAGCAGCACATGCTGCTAAAATCAACTTGACTACTTGGAAATCCTCTCACTGGATTTCTTCCAGGTGGCAAACATTTTGCTGGTCATCCTTTGTGTTCCCTATCAGAGGACTGGAGAGCCAGAAATGTGTTGCCTTGACAATTACTGCTACTTCTCTACTAGATTGAAGCCAACACGTTGTCCTTTCTTCTCGGTGGTCTGAAGGCTTTGAATTAAAGGAGCAATTTATTCCCTTGTCAGGAGAGAAATGGGCAATGGCACAGGAATTTCTGTCTGCAGTCTAACTGACAGACGAGCCTTTTCTTCTTCTCTGGAAAAAGAACTTAAGGTGACAAAAACAGCTTAATATTGCACCTTTCTGTGCTCAACTATCTGACAAAAGCAGCTCTCAGATGAACACACTTGTGTAGCACCTGGCATGTATTGATGTATCTCACAGACGTCTGGCAGGATTGCCTTCACCAGAGGTGCATGTCCCCAAACAGCACCCTGAGATTTTGGTTTTTTAAATTTGAAAACTTTTGGAGGCTGAGGTTAACATCATTTACAGTTTTGTGCAGCATGATGGAAGCCCATCCTGGAGCTATTGCAACATAGATACTGAACAATAAATCAACAAATGTTCATCTCATCACACACGCCCACTTCACTAATTCTGACTCACAAAGAAACATCACTTGCTGCTCAGCTCCTATCTGACACACTGGACTCTTTTTGGGTGTATCTGCATCAGTTGCCTAGGTGTAGGTGTGATTGCAAGCATTTTGACATTTTCAAGTGGTCTTTAACTTAGTAAACTCAGGTACTGCTCACAGGGCAGCTGATGGAGAGATTAAAGGAGCAGTTCATGCTAAATTCAAGCTCCTCCAGCAATAGCATAATCAGTACCTGAGACACCTAGTTTAAAACTAGCTTAGATGTAATACATGAACTGAAGACACACCTGAGAGGGCACCCATGGGACCAAATAGCTTGAGGCACTATGGGAGCTACACTACCAAGCCAGAAACCACAACTGTGATGCTAAAAAAATGGACTGAGGAAATTCTATGTGAATATCCAGATAATCCGCACCCCTGCCCCCCACCAAATTCCAAGTTCAATGAAAGGTGACAACAGAGAGTTTTCTGCTCTCTGGGTGCCAGCAAAACCTCGAGCCACTGAAGGCAGAGCCACATCCAGTTGACACCAGTGTACTGTCTGTCTCATTAGCAACGCCTCAGCCAGTAGTTAAACAAGTGAATTTGCACACATCAGCGCCCTCAAGGTCCACATTTGGCAACAAGATGTGGTATATTTTTGAGCCTGCCATGCTGTTCATGTCTGGCTTAGTGGAAGCACAGTCTGCCAGGCTGCTATTGGGAAGGCCAATGTCAATTTGACTAATTGATTAGCCAGCTCCTTCCTCGCCCTCTGGGTCAGCAGGCAGCTCTGCTTCCAGCACAGGGATTCTGTTGTGCAGCCTGAGGAATTAGCTGAGTAAAACCACAAGCAGGAAAGAAATTACAGCTCTGGCTCGTAGGAAGGTGAAATCAATTTCTTCAATTGAAAGTAATAATTAAATAATAAAGAAGTGGAACTGGCTTTTAAAGGTATTGTCTGTGAGTTGCTACTCACACAGCACACCAGTCTCTGGGCCCTCTACCCCGGGTTCACTTTGTGTCACTTTTTTCCCTTCTCAAACTGAGCCTTGGCAGGAGAAGCCCAGGCTGGAGTCCCACCTGCAGAACAGCTAATTTTGTATTTACCTACATCATTCAGAAGTCTAGACCCTTTTCTTATAGAGGGGGTATTTAAGATATATTCAGGGATACAAAAAGTATGATTCCAGTGACCTGCCTTCTTGCACTCTGTACTTCTATATTTAGATATACAGTAAAAACATCCCTTTGTCCCTGGAACAGGCTTGTTTAGAGCTCCTACATCGCATATATCTCAACTTAAAAAAAAAAGGAAAAGAAAAAAGAAAAAAAAAGGGACAAAGGAAATCCCAGGATTCATTCGCAATCACCTGCAATGAGGCAAATAGCAAAATAACATAGCCCAGTTCCAATATGTGGCATTGACCCTTTTGAGTTACTATTTTCTTATGGTTTAACAATCAGCTGCAAAGGACTTTTGCAAGGACAATGGTGAAGAACTGAGGCAAAATATTGTTCTAAAGCATTCTGCTTTGGATCTTCTTTGAAGGATAGAGGAAGAAACTCACTGTGCTTTCAAAAATCACATGGATTTTTCAGAGGTAAAAATCAGTAAAGAGCAGAAATTCACGGCAGAACAAAACAGTTATTGGAAAATCACACTATAATGAGTAATAGAAGAATATTCTGTCACACGTTAATGGCCTTGGTTTAAATTTTATTTGGAAAGTCCATGTGATTTCAAGGAGGTGTTTTTACATTAAATTTGCTTTGGTCATAAGCACACTAATTGTTAACATGTGTGTTTGCTGTTGCCTGTGCATTACATTTCTCATTCTTCTAGCCAATAATGATGCTTAACTTGTATTAAACATGTAGCCAAGAGACTATGATCGATATCCACCACAAAGTGTTTTATCCTCAAAAAGTGAGGAACATATATGGATGGAAAAGGCAGGCAAAAATCTAGGGATCATGCAAGTAGACTTTTCACAACTATGTTCATGGATTCTCTGATCTTAGTTCCTAAAGGGCTCACTCTTTTAAAATATAAATTCCAGTAAAGAAAAATGAAAACCTGTTAGAGAAATATTAAGAGGCAAACTCTGCCCATAATTGCTGACTTGTTCAGTAGATTAACAGGACTGGAAATCATAGCCCATTCTAGCTCTGAACAAGAATATTTAATCCTATTTAATTAAAAAAGCCAGTTATTGCACACAGGTAAAATTCGCTCTTTTGATTTTGTCTTTGGAGGAAAATAGAAAAGGCAACTCCACACAGAACACATCTTTCAGGGTGTTTGTCCTGGATTACATACAAGACAGAGTTTTCATTTCCCCCTTTTGTTCAGTGAAATAATTAGAATTTTTCTTGTGGTAACCAAGCTACAAGCCTGATTTTATTTATGTTACCACTGGCTCAGCCTTGGTGTGATTTCATTCGGAAGCAGACCATATTGTGGAGCCAGCCAGGATAGGACCCTGCCTATCCTTATAAAACCAAAGCAGGCAGATTGCTGGGCAGGAAAACCACTTCATCTGGCTGGGAAAAGCAGAGGCAAGAGCTTTTATACACAGGGGAAACCTATGAAAGGAAGAAACTCCTGGATCTGACTGGTAAGTGATTCTAACCTGAAAAATCACACCATTTTTTTATCATTGGTATATTTAAGTACTGACCTGCATGTTCAGGGGGCTCCAAAATACTTCAACAATGATGATTTTGGAGGAGGGCAGGAAGTATGTTATTAATGCCAAACCTTGTGTTCACCTCTGTGTCCCTTGGGCCTCTCAGACAGAGGGGTGGAGAGCTGACACTTAATCACTAGAGTTTTATTCTGACAAAAAGACCAAAGTAGGAGAGGACAGGGTCAAAAGGAGAGAGACTCCAGTGACTGTCAGATTGGGAAGGTCACTGCACCCTGACTGATCTTTGGGGCAACTTAGTAACAGGGAAAGGGAGGAAAAGCTTTCAGTGGGATGGTGGGCAGGTTTTCTGTAGGGCAGAGATACAAGGAGAAAGAAGAGTCTGGGATAGAGCCTTAGTGAGCTCTGTGGATGTGGGAAAACAACTCTGGGTTTGCTCACATGCCAATACAGGGCACGCAGCAAATGAGGGAGAGGAAGGGGAGATGGACAAGAGCTAATGCTACACAGAGGTGTTTGGGAGCAACTTCCAGGCACAGAGCTGGGGGCATCTCCTCTGGCATCTCCTCTCACTGGGACAAAATGGGGAGAGGCTGGGATTGGAGCAGCACTGTGCTGACACCCCTAAATATGTGGTGAGAGTGTGTGGGGAACCCAACTGTGCTTCACACACACCAGTCAGGAGATGATTTGCAATTACAAGGAAAAGTAAAGACACTCCATTTACCTTCTCATTTCCCCACCTGCTGCACAAACCCATTGCCCTGGCACTTTTTGCCCTGAGCAGCCACCAGCTCACCCTCCTGCCTTCCCAAAGCACCCTGAGTGGACTGGTACAGGCCACAAGCTCCTCCTGGCTGGAGATCCCTCCTGGAAGCATTGCTACACTGATAGGAGTGTGATGAATGAAAGAAAAAGAAGGCTGAAATGCACCTCAGCTAACCTGAAACTCCTGCAGTGGAAATATCTACAGCTGAGCTAAATACCCTGAGCTTCTGTGAGGGTTAACAGAGAAAAACAGACACCAAGGCGCAAAATCATCTCACCCCAAAGTGAGCAGCTGAAGTAGGTCAGGTCACCACCCCTAAAAGTGTTCCTTTTTTTCTGGTTCTTCTTAACAGGGAAGTTAAGGTGATTTGATACTTTCCCTGAAAAAAGTCAACTTTTGATGGGATGAATCCCACCCACAGTCCTTTCACAAAGCACTCTAAACCTACTAAAAGTCACCATACTGGCCCGTGCACCCTACAGGCTCTCTGGATAATCTAATAGGAGGTGAAAAACAGACAGAAAGGATTTTAAAGTGGGGCATTTTATTTTGCAGGAACAGCAGCTCACAGGTCACCACTTCCATTTGAATTTTAGTGCATGAAGGCATAAACCCCTGCCCTGCCAGCTGAGCACACTAGAGAGAGACACAGACACCACTTCATTTAGCATGACACAGGAAAGAATCACCTGATACAAAAAGTCTTGCACTGTTGCTTTGTCGTGTTTCTCCAGTGTATCTGTGCCTTGTGATACATCGGTAGTTGTACAGCCCATCTTCATTTTGTACATCTAAAATATACAAGGCTCCCGTGGATGTGATGAGAAATCTAGGTCCTGAAAGACACAAAAATTGGCAGGTTTTAGAATATCTGCAGGTGCCTCTGTTTGCTCACACTGGAGGGTGGGTGACACAGCCTGAGGGTCCTGAAGACTTTTTTTTTGTCAGCCTTGGAGCTGCCAATTATAAGCTTAATAAGTACTCATTGTAAATGCTTATAAAGGTATTAATTGATGTGTATTTCACTGGCACTTCATTTGCAAAATGGTTGGGATCTTTAAGGAAAAGGTGAGGAATGGAGGAAAGAAATGTGCCAATATCACAATGGAAAAATAATGTAAGAGGCATCTGAAGTAAAACACAGTGTAAAGAACCAACACATTTAATCCAGTTTAATATAATATTGTAGAATGATACGATGGCAATTCAGCAGCAGAGCTGGAGGTGTTAGCAAGACAGTGAGGTTGTACACACCTGTGATACTTGTAAGGAAAACAGCACCAGTGTTAGAAGCATCCCTAACCCACCCTGCCACGTCCAGCAGGATGGGCAGAGCTCCCTCTGCACCTCAGGAATTCCGTGGCTGAGCCACTGGCAGAGGATGAGATAATACATTATAATATAATAATACTGCAGGCTGTGATCAGAGCAGCACAATGTAAGCAGGTAGACAGACTGTTCTGAAAGATGAGGTTCAACAAACAGCTTAGAATTAGTCATTTAAAATCCAAAGTTTCAAAGTTTGGGTGGTTTGTTGTTGTTGTTGTTGTTGTTGTTGTTGTTGTTGTTGTTTAATTCTACACAGAAAAGTGGGGGGTTTTAAGGAAGAAAATTAAGTTCAAGAAAGTTACTTCTCCCTAAAACTGAACAAGGCTGACATGTTCGTGGTAGGCATTTGTTCATTCAAATTGAAAGTAATATAGTTTAAATCTTTCAAATATATATATATTTGGAAGTAATTCTAGAATATGTGGAAAATACCATAGTATATATAGCCGCATGTGCAGTTTTGATCATGTGACAGCTGCAGCAGTGCCTCCATCCTGGCATAAATGTTTGCTCTAACAGCAAGGATATAAAAAACTCTAACATCTACATGGTACATGTTCACTCTAAAGCTTTCCTCATAATGCCATAAATGGAATGCACTGCAATCTTGAGCCTCACCTGGTTAATCCTTCCACTTTAAAAATACTATAGTCTAACCTGTGTGTGCATTTCTAAAACTTTTACACTGGAGAAAATATTATGTCTTTTTTTTTTTTTTAACATCTATTTTTTCTCTAGTAGCTGGTAGACCTTACAAGATACATACCTGTACCTATGTATTATAAAACAAATCTGGCTCCAAAATCAGGGGAGAGAATACACAAAGATGAAACCCATTATGAGCTAATATTCAGTAATGTGCAGTAAGAAATAATTCCTTTTCTTCAGAGCTCTTTTTGAGCAATGACTTTTTAATAATTAAGTGTAGTCAGGATGCTTGCTCACAAATGCATCAGTGGGAAAGCAATCCAACAGAGAGAAGACAGAAAGGAAATGGTATCATTACAGAGGGAAGTCTCCTTTAAACCATAATATAAAAAAATGGAAAAAAAATTAACAACCTTTTAATGTCACAAGACAGCACTGACCCTTAGAGCAGAAAATAT
This sequence comes from Sakesphorus luctuosus, assembly GCA_013396695.1. Lineage (NCBI taxonomy): Eukaryota > Metazoa > Chordata > Aves > Passeriformes > Thamnophilidae > Sakesphorus > Sakesphorus luctuosus. Next base: position 244,181 of record VWZD01004070.1, on the reverse strand, counting down.
TGAATAAAGCAACATCAGCCAACCTCTCCCAACCTTATATAAATGTTGAATAATTAAATAACCACACCAGGGTTAAATAACTGGTGGGGTTGTTTAACCTGGAGAAAAGGAGGCTCAAGAGAGACCTTGTTCTTCTCTGCAATCCCTGAAAGGAGGGGGGAGCCAGGTGGGGGTTGGGCTCTTTGCCCAAGTAACAATTGACAGGATGAGAGGACATGACCTCAAGCTTTACCAGGGGAGGTTCAGGTTGGACATCAGGAGGAATTTCTTCCTGGAAGGGGTGGGCAGGCACTGGCAGGGGCTGCCCAGGGGGGTTTGGAGTGCCCAGCCCTGGAGGTGCCCAAGGCAGGACTGGCCGTGGCACTGAGTGCTCTGGGCTGGGGGACAAGGTGGGCATGGGGCACAGGGTGGGCTTGATGATCTTGCAGGGCTTTTCTAACCCAAATGATTCTGTGATTCTGTGAAAATAAATTGAGGGATAATGAGGGCATAGAAGGTGTTGAGGTACTTGCCCACTGAAAAAGGAGAACAGCGGGGCAAGGGAAGGTGTGAAGGAGAATGGGATGGCAAGAACAATCTCCTCAGCCATGAGCAACACTCTATTCCAGCCTGGGTGGATTTACAGATTTACAGGCTAGGGAGGTTTGTTCTTATAGAGGAACCATATTGAATTCACATGCCTCTGAAAATCCAATTGCTTGCACACAGAAGGCTTAGCAACAAATGTGCTGTAGAGTGTCATAGGAAAAGCCCTGGAATAGGTGGTATCTCTGTTTCACAGCCAAGTGTCTGAAACGTGGCATTTCAAAGCTTCCATGAAAAAAGCAGAGCTCTTTTATATCCTATATTTTAATACATTAGTTGCAATGGTTGGATGAACTGATACAGACAGTTAGTAGTAATAAATTAAACCAATAAAATACACTGTAGCCCCCAGGTATAATGTAATGTCCTATTTCAAGTGTTTCTTCTTTTTCTTTTCATAATCCCCAACTCCTCAGAACACTGAGTGTTTGCATTACTCACAAACACTTGTGCCACCCTCTCTTCTCATCACATAGTGATATTCAACCTCTGACCCCTCTAACGAGGTTTGCCTCTACCCCTAACTTTAGGTCAAAAGGATATTTAGAATTTTGGTGTGAAAAGCACAAGCTGTTTGACTTTGGTGTCACATGCAGTTTCCACACTACTGAAATATTCATAAAGCAAATCTACCTTTGCCAAGAAATACAAGAACTACAGGTAATGGAAGCACAGTTGTCTCCCTTCTGCTCTGTGGGCAGCATAAAATGACAGCTTCAAGAGCTGGGAAGCACATTTAAGGGCTTTACTTGGGGGACGCAGCAAAGGCAATCTCTTCTGGCTGTTGTTTCCAGCTGTGTGAACATTAACCAGCTCTGCATCCCAGCCAGCACGGATGTGGGATGCCCACAGCAATGCCACTCTGCTGGCACGGCTGCCAGGCTGTGTGTGCCCCATACAGACATGTCCTCTGCAGCCCAAGCCACGCCAAAATCAGATGTTTCCAAACCAGGGTTGGATGTGGCCCAGACGCTGCTCTCACATCACAGGACCAGAAACACAGAAAAAGGTGCTAATGGGCTGGTTGTGACTGTTTTGGTCCCTCCAGTACATCTGCACATGCTGTGCATTTGTGTCAAGTGAGTGGATTCCAAACAGCTGAGAGGCAGAAATGTGCTCCCTCTACAGTGGAGATTTCTTTTTCTGGGACCCATTTTTGCCTTTGCTAAATATACATAATTCCATTTCTGCACAGTCATACAGAGAGTAGCAGTACACACGAGTTTGAGATCACACAAAATGTGGCCAAAGCTTAAAAATAGATTCCTTTCTCTATGCTTTTGTAAAGCTCTCACTGTTTTCAGATCCTCCACACATTTTTGAGGGATGGTCTTTAATAATTAAATCTGTCTCTTTTCTCAGGATAAGAATGAAATACCTGTCACAAATTAAGTCAGAAGATCAGATTCAGAGCTCCCCTTGCTGAAAGGTCACTTTTGTCAGTGTTTTTACCTTGTACATGTTCCTGCTGCTAATACTTGCTCTGGAATCACAACTGGGGTGTGGATTGTGGATGAGGAGCGGCCACTGTCAGGCTGATGAGTAGATGTAGATTTGTCAGCTATTTCCAGACCCCATAGGGCTGACTTATATTTGTGAAGCCTTCCCTCCTCAGCCCTGGAAGTGAGTTGCCTCAGATGCAGTGATGCATCTGGGTCTGTGAGAAGGGACACATTTATTAAAAGCCTGCCACTTAATAAAAGAGGCTTTTGAAAGCTGTGCAGAGCCAAGAAATTGTTCAGTGTTATCTTGCTGTATTTTCTGGAGAAGTTATGAACATACTTGAGCTATCTAACACTGCTTAGATCATCTTCCTGTTGGAAATTACTCAGGCAATCGTACAATAAAACCTTCACTTAAAGCATTATCCAGAGATTTTTGCCTCACCCTCTTTAAAGATAACTGAAAGTAAATAGTTATTGCCACATATCAGATGTTATCCCACATGTCTCACCAACAGACATTGTGTATAATTGCAGGGCTAAAGCTTTTCCTTTCCCCCCCCTTCTCCTTAATATATTTTGCATACTTATGTAATGCTTTAATAACCAGCCCCTCCTTCTGCGGGAGAAAGGCGAGACAGAAAAGATGAGAGAGAAATAAAAGGGGAAATGCCTGTAATTTCTGTCAGCTCCTAAACGGAGAGCATTTTCATGAAAGCCGACAGGCTGTCAGCTGTGACAAAGCCCAAGAGTTGAGTGTTCTGCCTTCTGTACCTCAGAAAGTGTTTAGAAATGCAGAGGATGGGAATCGACAGGCTCTCATTGCCCTGTTGATCTAAGGGAGCGCTTTCTTCTTGAGACGCTTTTCATTTAATTGCTCTTGCTTTGCTGTAACAAAGTCCAATTTTTTTTTGACTCACCTACTTAATATGCCAAATAAAGGTTTTTTAATGAAACATCCTTTCAGATAAACTGGAGCTTTTTGTTTGTTTGGCTGTTAGCAGGCTTCAAGACAGGAAGACGGAGAAGCCTCCTTCGCAGCAATTAAAAAGAACACTGTCAAAATATAGCTCATAATTCCCATTTATTATTCCTCCTTGGTAGTGTTTGTATTAATGCCTTGAAAACTTGATTATAATAATTTCAGCATCTGATTTTCAGAGACATTGATTTTTTTTTTGGCTTTCAGTGCTTGGTGCCTTCAAAAATCTGGTCCAACATCTGGAATATATGTCTCATTCAAAGAGTCCAAAGGCTGCCATGAACCCTCACTACCTTCTGTCTTGGTAGTGCAGGCAAACATAGAAATATATTACTATTTAAATAGTATTTAACTTAGTTAAAAGTCATATTTAAACCCTAGACCAGGTTGGATGGGGCTCTGAGCAACCTGGTCTAGTGGAAGGTGTTCCTGCACATGGCAGGGTGTTGGAAGTGGATGGTCTTTAAAGTCCCTTCCAACCTAAACCATTCTGTAATTCTCTGAACATTTAAATGTCTTACAGAGAAGCTGACTGAGATCCATGGAGTGATGCACACAAGTCAATGGAAAACCAGGGAATGGAACTCATAACTCTTCAGCATCCCATCTGTCATTATTACACGACTTTGCCTCTCTGTGAGACTGGAAACAAATTACATAGATCCAAGGACTAGAAAGCCCATTAGAGTCATTTATTCTCACCTTTCATGCTTCCCCCATTAACTCCTGCACCAAGTCCGTATCTGGAAGTTACTCTATAGGTTTTTTAAAAAGACATTAGTCATGATTAAAGATTTCTTGTAAGAGGAGAGCATGTGATACCCCTGGCTAAATTATTCCAGTGGTTAATTATTCTTACTTTTGAAAGTTAGCGTATTGTTTGGGTGCATCTGGCTTTGCCCCAGTTATTGGATCTCACTGTGCCTTCATTAAAGATTTCCTCTGCAGCCAGAAATCTTCTGCCCATTTAAGTACTTACAGAACACGAGGAAATTACCTCTTATACCATCTTTCTCCTTAATTAGTTATACAGATTGAACTTCCTAAATCATTTCCTGTGAATTATTCGTATCTTGAAATATTCCCGTAGTTTTTTTGCTCAACACCTTCACAACTTTTTGAAGTTCCTTTTCAAGTTTGAATCATGCCCAGAAGTTCAGTAAATGAAGAGGGAATGTAAAATGTCACCATTCTGCTTTATACAGATTTTTCTTCAATTTGCCCATCCAGGAAATTTAGTCCTCTTATCAATGCTAACTTGCTTCAGTTATTCATTGAATTGTGATTTCAGAGTCATGGACTTAGAGAATAATTTCCTCCATTCTGTGTCATCTGTCTGTCCTGACAGTGGAATTAGTTGTCTGGAAAACTCCATGTTCCAACCTTTAACACAGGATTCAATCTCCCTGCACAGCTCACCAGGCTGTATCATCATTTGTCTTTGCACCAACGTTCCAACAGTTTGTATATTTTATCAACAACTTCCCTTAACAAAATTTCATTTCCTAATTGGAACTTTAAATTCATGTCTTTACCTGAGAGATTAGCAAACCACTTGACCTGAAGATATACAGTAAGTCCCTGAAGAGATGAGTCTTACCCTCCTGAAGAAAATAAACAGGGGAGAGGTAGAGGAAACTGGGTCATACCTAGGCTTGACCAGCCTCAACTAAGGGCCCCAAATCCCAGGACATTTTTGAAACACACCCCTCCTTTTACTATCTGCTGACTAACGCCCTAAACAACCCCTGACTTCATTAAAGTTGAGCTGCACTAACAAAGGTGTTCATTTCTCTGAGAAGAGGTCACATTAACAATTATGAAATTGCTCTTATATAAGCATTTTAATACTTTCTATTACACTGTATAATATTAGAGATTAAAATAAAATTTTACAGGTCTGACTAATAAGTTAAAACAACTCTGTTTAGGTTTCCTATGTGAAATTGTTCTCATGTATTATTCATAAGAAACTGTGAACACTTTCCTGTCAAATTAGTGCATAATATTCTTATATGAAAATGAGAATATTTTAAAACCCCAATGTTAATTATTCTTTAATCATGCCTTTTTCCCCCAGCATGCTGGTAGTCTTTAAATAGGTGCAATGTTATCCTCAAGATGGTTTAAAAAAATCATATTTGATTTTTACTTCGTTGGAAACACATCTAACAGCGCTCTGTTATTGCAGGCTAAATTGGGTTGATGGAAATTAAGAGAACAGATGGCTGCTCTAACCATGTGCCAAATGATAATACAGAACAAATAAACTCTTATCAGCACTCCTTGTCACCTCCACTGGATGGAACAGCTTCTGCTCAGCAAGTTTCTAGTGCAACCCGTGCAGAAAAGGGGAGAGACCTCCCAGCAGAGCCAAAGAAGAGGAACCATCACTCAGTTTTACAGCACTGCTACAACATCACCTTCAAAGCAAAGCAATCTGCTGCTCTGGGCATGGACAACGTGCTGGAAGCAGCCAGGCTGAAACTGTGCCCTGGAGCCACAGTCCTGGGAATGTTTTTCATATCCAACCCAGAGATTAGAGGAGGAATGAGAGGCACAGAGGGAAAGAGAGAGGCAAGGTGGAGGTTGGTCTCTTCTCCCAGGCACTCAGCAATAGGACAAGGGGGCACGGGGGGCTCAAGCTCTGCCAGGGCAAATTGAAGTTGGAGAGCAGAAAAAAAATCTTTCCAGAGAGAGTGCCCAGGCATTGGAATGGGCTGCCCAGAGAGGGGGTGGATTCCCCATCCCTGGAGGTTTTTCAAGTGAGCTTGGCCGTGGCACTGAGTGCCATGATCTGGTAAAGGGATTGGAGTTGGACCAAGGGTTGGACTCAATGATCTCAGAAATCTTTTCCAACCCAATCGATTCTATGATTCTAGTCTATGATTCATTTTGCAAGTGTCATTCTATGTCCTCAATCCACATGAGACACTTGGGGTGTTGCTCACAGCAGGTGCTGCAGATGGTCAAAACATGATCACTCTCCTCCAAGCAGCACAACTTCCCCTCATGTGATGCAGCCAAGCTCACAGGCCCTGCTAGCACACCTTAGAGAGGATAAAACTGATTTTTACTTAGCCCTCAGCTCTGGGGTCTACAAATCTCACCTTTGGAGCCTGTTGCCCACTGTCCCTATCCCTGCCTGGGAAACAACATGCAGCTGATGTCCAGGAGAACCAGGAGCAGGAGAGAAGCCACAGCACTACCCAACAGCCCAAGGGCAATGAGCATTCTTAATCAATTCCAAGCAAATGACCCTTGCCTTGGGCTACACTTCAGGCTAATTCCTACTGAATCTGCTTTACATGTCCTGGTCTTTGCCTCTCCTAGATCTGGGCTTAGATGACTAAAGTGCCATCAGGGTAGGATGTTATTCACGGGGAATTAAGGTCTTAGATCTTCCCATTTTTTCCTGAAACAAGGAAAGAAAAAAGCATAAAAGCTATAGGGAGTGGTTGTCCAAGGGAGAGGAGGCTGCTACCATATTTGAGCTGTTATTCCAGTCTTCTCAAAGCTCACAGAGATGTATCCCTATCATGTTCTCTTTCTATGTTCTTGCATCTTTCCAAAGAAAATGGATTTAAAGACATTTAGTTACTTGGGGTTTCCTTCTCTATTCTCCAATGGCTCACTGTCTCAAAACTATAGGTTTTGCCATAGGTATAGTTTCCACATTTCCATTGATATTTTGCAGGAAATATTACTAGCTAAAACAACAAACCTGACTATTTCTTGTCCATAAAACCATAAGGTGAATAAAATTCGAAAAGGAGGAAGGAAGAAAAGGAAGGAAGGAAGAAAAGGGAGGAAGGAAAGAAGGAAGGAAAAAAGCAAAATTGAAAAAAAAAAAAAGAGGAAGAGAGGAGGGAGGGAAATGGAGCTCCAGTTTTGGCTTTATAAATTGAGCAGAAAGATATTATCTGCTGAGTCAATGACAGCTTTGCCACAGGAACAAGAGGTTTGGCACTCCCTTCGTTTCTCATTGAGACAGGATGAGTACTGACCACAGTCCTCCAGCTGTCCTGAAAGCTGGTGGTAGCTGCCTTCATGGTCTTACCTGCTTTAAATTCAACTGTTCCCTGAGTTCCTGTCTGTGATCTCAGAATACAGAAAGTCACATGAGCCTTTTGCTCTTACGTGTGCAATGCTCTCATTTACTGAATAGCTTTGGGTACTAGGGAAATGGACATCCTGAAAATGAGATTGTTGGGCAAGTTACACAAATCAGATCACATTTTATTGCCCTCTCCATGTTCCTGAGACTGCAAAAATGTATTTCATGCCAACTGCCCACACCAATCCCACTTATGTTAGGTATGCAGTGTCCTTTAAAAAAGAGGAGAAATAAACATAAGGGGGTTTTTATTCCTTAAATAAATGATAGTTACATGCTGTATTTTTGTGTACACAGACTAGGTTATGTCAATTGTTGCTATTTTGTGATTGGTTAGTATAGACCTGACTGATTACATAATGTTTATATTTAATTGTTCTCCCTCTTAATCTTCTATGAGTTTATGAGGCATGAGCAGCTACAGTTCTCTACCTGCTGTTGTTAACTGTCAGTCCTTCAGGATATTAAAAAATTTGCCATAATCTTCAATAGCAAAGTTTTAGATGATTTGAGTCCTTGCCTACATCGCTGTAGAAGCTCCTTTCCTTATTTCAGCCAGAAAGCAAGCAGATAATATTAAATCACTAGCTAGTTTTAGGGGCTCTGTTTAAAGAGGATTCAGCTTTGCCCATGATATATGGAGCTGTCTGGAGGATTAAAATCTTTCCCCTCGAGCTTTTGCTGTTGCATCTCACGTAAATAAATAGCCTGGAGCTGACTGGTGGCTTAGCACAAATAAACTTATGCTCTACTCTTTTTATAATCAAGGAAGATAACCCATCCCTCCCTCTGTCTGCATGGAAATTTAAACACAGGCTTGTTAGCTAAAGGGAAAAGCTCCATCTCCTCTGGCCTGAACAGCAGTTGGTTTATGTCACCATCATCAAATGTGCACCTTAATAGTTTAGAGAAGTCATTGTATTTACAGAATATGAACTGTTACAGACAATATGATCAGAATAAATCACAGCCCTGCATACACAGAATTACAAGTGCCACCAGCAGCAGAATTATGTTGACTGACTGCAAATAATCAATATTGCTCTGCATCAATTAGAGCAGCTGCAACTCTGTGGCCCCACATGTTTAAGCACATTTATTCTGCAGGTAACTATGAAGGTAATGAAGCATCTCAACTTGAAGGAACAGTTTTATGAGAAATTTATAACTGTACCCTCTCCCTCTCATGAAAAGATCTATTCAGAGCTTCACAAGACACCTGAGCATTCAGAATTTTTATTTAAGGCATGTGCAGGAGCAGAGACAAAGCTTCCTATGGTACATTCTATTGTAGTGTTTTTATCTGATTACATATTTTGAGGGTGTAAAATTAGGGAAAGCTAAACAGGTTAATTTGGGTTTAGAGTAATGACATGGGAAGGAGTAAGTATCTTCCTTGCTCAATTTGTAAAATTAAACCTATGTTGTTTGGATGAAAATTATTCAAAATATTCACTGTGGGAGGAAGTGGCTCCACTAGATATTAGAGATAAAATAAATCATTTCCCCTGGAGACTTTTGGCCAGTCCTCTGGGGAAAGAGTTCAGTGAATAATTTTTGAAAAGAAGAAAAAAAGCAGTTAATAATGTACATTTCTATCTTTTTGAACAAGACAATGATCTTAAATCCATGGAGTCACTTTTCCACAATTCTTTAAAAACTACATTTTTTTTCACAGTGTCCCTCAACCATCCCTACTTTTCTTCTCCTTTGCCCTCTCTCACACACACCAATTCTCCCTCTAACACAACTTTTTGTGGGTTACAGTTTTATAATTCTTACAACTGCTCAATAATCAGAAACACTCTGACAAAGAGTTAAAATATTGTGAGTAGATGTGTGGTTATCATGCTATTCATTTTCTGTTTGCTGACATCTTTGTCAAACTCACTTTTTAACAATAAAAAGGGTTCATTAAATATAACTCTTCAGCACAGACTAAATTCACTGTGTGATTTATGCGGGGCATCAACTCAAGATTATGGGGTATTTCAATTCCGCCTGAAGATCTATGTGAGATAAAACTGGGAAGGATGTGTAGCTCCAGACTGTCTCATAAAGATTACTGTGATTCTGGGCTGTTACTTCCCTCAGACTGGAAGCACAAAGAAAATATCATTATAAGCACAACAAGCATCATTCCTTTAGAATAAATGTAAGCATTTTAGGAGTTTTTTATTGCCTTCTCCAAACTGCTGAGAGAATCATCACTTGGAAGCCTGTCCAGATATCAGGAACATTATGCAAATATGCCCAAATACATTTCTCAGATAATTTCCATCATTTGTCTGTTTTTATTTGGTTGGGAAATTGAGGCACACTAGAGCTAATTGGTTTGCCCTAACTTCACTTGTGTGTTTCTGGCAGATTTGGGAATCCTGTATCCCAGTTCTGGGCTTTGAGCTTACAAACATCCTTTCTTACTCCTCAGTTCACATGCTGTGCTTGAAGACCTGCCAGATACGATTCAACTCTTTATGGAGAGGCACAAGGACACAGTTTGATATGGAAAGCTCTGTGCATGAGCTAAATGTTACTACTGTGCTCCTCTTTCCATCATCAGAGTGTTCATCAGAGCTCTGTACCTGTTTTGTCTTCACTAGTGCTCATGTTGTGTGAAGACCTCAGAATAAATTATTTGGAAAATACAGCCCTTGGCAAGACTAATGCTTCAGGCAAGGTGTGTTAAACATTCTTCTGCTTTTCCTGAGCTTTCCCTGTACTTAAAATACAATTAGTTCTACAAATGATGAAAAGCATCTGTTTTGTTAGACCTTACAGCTCTGGTTTAGGGTTGCATAGCAGCGTTTATGAAGAAACCAAAGTCACTGCAATGTTTTTCTCTCATCTCTTTTAAATGGTGAATGTTAAGGAAACAGAGATCTTTTAGAAAAAAATACTGCAAACTCATATGCTAAATATTGGACTTTAGGCTGAAAATCACACAAAGCATTTTCCCCACTTTTAAAGCTTATTTTTCAGGAAACTCAGCATTAAATTAAAAATTAAATAAAAAAAAGGAAATAAATAAAAGCAGATGCTGACCAGCATTGCCTAGACTTTAAGCAGCCTCCCTGAGCAGTCATCCTCTCTTTCTTTATCTCCACAGGCCATCGATGAATATGTTGAGTCCCAGAGTGACTGCCCTTGTCAGCATCGTATGACAGACACAGGCATAGATGGCCTTGACCGTGCTAATAACACTTATACATGAAGATCTATATAATTGACTTTCCTTACATTCCCAGAAATTGTAAGCAGCACGAAATTGCCTAAGCAGGATTGAGCTGACAGAAAAGATTACACATGTACAGCACCTTCAGTCCACCCAAGACATGCAGAGCTCCAAGTGTGTCCTTGGCACCTGTCCGAGGGCACCCAGCGTAAGTCAGACACAGCCACAGCCTCCTACACAACTGCAGGTGCAGAACAACAGCTGTGTGTGTGGAACTGCCACAAGGAACATCAGAAGCAGTGGGGGCAGAAGGTTGAGGGAGGTCATTCTCTCCTCTGCTCTGGTGAGATACTGCCTAAAATAGTGTGTTCTGGTGCCCCCAACAGAAGGACATGGAAGTGTTGGAGCAAGTCCAGAGGAGGCCACAAAGTTGAAAAGGGTATTAGAGCACCTCCCCTACAAAGACAGGCCGAGAAAGTTGGGGCTTTTCAGCCTGGAGAAGAGAAGGATGTGGAGACCTCAGAGAGCCGTCCAGGATCTGAAGGGGCTACAGGGAAGCAGGAGAGGGGCTGTCCATGAGGAACTGTAGTGACAGAACAAGGAGTACTGGGGTCAGATTGAAAGAAGGGACCTTTAGGTCAGATTTAAGGCAGAAATTCTTTACCATGAGGGTGATGAGAAACGGAAACAAGTTGACGAGAGAAGCTGTGGCTGCCCCATCCCTGAAAGTGTCCAAGGCCAGGTTGGACAGGGCTTGGAGCAACCTGGGCTGGTGAAAGGTGTCCCTGCCCATGATCTTTAGTGATCCCTCCTAACCCAAAGCATTCTATGATTCTATGTCTTCAATTCACTCCGTTTTGGACAAATTAATCTAAAGTAAGGATATTCACCCAATTTGCTTCAGTGCCTTTCTTTCTCCTGAGAAAACACAGTACAATTTTAACATTTTATGTGAGCATTCAAAAAATGCTGGTGTCACTTAGATAAGAACATTTAAAAATAATTATCCCCATTTTTGAAAACTAGACAGCAAAAAATAATGAAGAAAAAGCTCTGAACTAAAACTATTTTTCGTCTCACTTCCTGATACTCAGCTTTAATCTGGGTATAGTCTTTTATGCAGCCAATGACTTAGGGATATGAACAGCCATAAATGAATCTCATAGAAAGAAAATTAACAGAGCAAAATCTGACAGCTGTATGGCATTTATTCTAAGCAAATTCTGCATTGGTTCAATCTCTTGAGCAACTGTTATTTGGGTCAACGTTATTGCTTTCATAGTTCACAGCCTTTATCTCCTGGGAGAAAACCAATTCTTCTTCACTGCAATCCTCTCAGGCAGAGCCCCAAGAGTTTGTGTCACTGACCTGAGGATTTGAATTCTCCACCATGGCCATGGCTGAGACTCAGTATCTGCCTCCCTAAAGCCTTGCCATTAAAAAAGTGGAACATAAATGCAATCCCTGTGAATTGAGCCTTGTGGACTTGCAAGTTCCTCGTGGAGCAAAGGGAGCGTCGTACAAAGCACAGGGCAAACGACATAGAAGGAAGGAGGGAAATAAATAAATAAATAAATAAATAAACAGACACACAGTATTCCATAGATCCAAAAGTCAATATCCCGTGTTTCATTTCTTTTCCTTTCTGACAGTAGCACTGGCCCCAGAGCCCGTGAAGGGGCAGCTCAATAATAATGATCTAAGGCTGGTCTTCAGCAGAGACTCAGCACCTGACAGCTCTTCTGTTCAAACTGACAGGAGCACAAAGGAAGGCTTGAATAATTAATTGTGAATGGTTGGATGGGATTTGATTGTGTGACCAACCTGTTACATTGACTTGCTTTCACCTAATCCTTCAAAATGAGATATTAAAGCTGAAACTCTTCTCTGCTTTTTTCCCTGTTACCTGGTTATCTCTTCCCCTGTGGCAGAGTCTGCAGAACATCCCTCCAAAAGGTGAGAGGTGCTGAAGGAGAGATCTGATCTCACCTGGGTGGACAGGACTCTGTACTTCAAGCCTGCCTGGGATCTATAAGTACTTTTAATTTCTATTATACAGATGCAGCCATCAAAAAAAATTAAAAAAAACAGCAATGGGGAAAGAAAGTGACATTACCAAAAGTAACATATATTCACTAATTAACTTCTTCCTACCATAAAAACCAACCAACCAAACAAACCAAACACACACACATATATAATCAAAATCCCAGTCCTATTTCTTAGTTAATTTCTGAGATCCTTTTAGGCTGACTTTTCCTGGAACAGTTTCCTATTTAAATAGAAACTGCAAACACCTGAACATTCAGAGGTAAGTGATGTGATTGACACCATTCTGAACACAATTTGTATTTAGTTTTAAGTGGAACATAATATGTTAAAAAGCATGAATTCAGCATAGCATTGCCTTTTAGCTCTGATGCTGCTTTTCCTGCATCAGCAAACGCTCAAGCAACAGTGGCACAATAAATCTTTGTTTCACTGTCATTGCCTGGACATGGGTGACAGAAAGAGTGGGGACCCAAGAACATCTGGTTGCTGAAATACTTTTGATAAGAGAAGGAATGAGTATCACTTTAAGGTCTGCAAATGTGCAGGTTTGTATTTGGAAGGACTATTTGCTACAGAGAATTGTGGTTACAGTGGCAAACACTTGCTATACTGTGCCTTGGGAAACTGAAGTTCTCTCAATGACCAATAATGAATATTTTCTGTGACACTCAAGACTTCCCTCTTCCATTTTTCAGACAAAACACTCACTGAGTTTTACTCTGTATAGGAAGACTGACAAAGAAGTGAATATTTTGGAATATTTGGAAGCTCAACAGGAGCCAAGAGTGTGGCCAGGTGGCCAAGAAGGCCAATGGCATCCTGGCCTGGATCCAAAGTAGCGTGGCCAGCAGGCCCAGGGCAGTGAGCCTTCCCCTGGCCTCTGCCTTGGGGAGGCCACACCTTGAGTGTTGTGTTGAGTTCTGGGCCCCCGAGTTGAGGCAAGAGATTGAGGGGCTGGAGCGGGGCCAGAGAAGAGCAAGGAGGCTGGAGAAGGGAGTGGAGCACAAGTGCTGTGGGGAGAGGCTGAGGGAGCGGGGGGTGTTTGTGCTGGAGAAGAGGAGGCTGAGAGGTGACCTCAGCACTGTCTGGAAGTGCCTGAAGGGAAGTTGTGGCCAGGTGGGGGTTGGTCTCTTCTCCCAGGCACTCAGCAATAGGACAAGGGGGCACGGGGGGCTCAAGCTCTGCCAGGGCAAATTGAAGTTGGAGATGAGAAAAAACTTGTTTGCAGAGAGAGTGCTCAGGCATTGGAATGGGCTGCCCAGAGAGGGGGTGGATTCCCCATCCCTGGAGGTTTTTCAGCTGAGCTTGGCCGTGGCACTGAGTGCCATGATCTGGTGACGGGACTGGAGTTGGCCCAAGGGTTGGACTTGATGATCTCGGAGGTCTTTTCCAACCCAATCCATTCTATGATTCTATGATTTTAAAATTTGTTTTGTAGCTTGTCTTCTGAACAGCAGACACCACTTAAATGCAAGAATATGATTGCTTAGGACAGTCTTGCCCATCTCTCTGTGTTCTAGTCCCAGCCTAACCCTGCACCACAGCACACAGTGCATAAAACTGAAATAGTCTCCAGTGCTTAATTATAAGGAAAAACCTGTATCTTTTAAACTATGACTTTTGTTTAAGGCTCTTAAAAGACAGGAAGTTTTGAAGAAGAAACTGCAATACATGGAAGTAGAATTTGCCTTCAATAAAACGATAAAATTTTTAATTACCTTTATTTTTACTTCTGAACAAATAATATTGTGTTTCTAACCAGACTGTACCCTGTGGCACATATTAGAGTTGCTGAAAAAAATTATTTTTCAAAACTTCTAGGAGCAATATTTGCTTAGACTATAACCTCCCTTAAATATTTATACCTTAATCTTCAGTTTTATGTAAGAAAATAGCCCATATATGCATGTGTGCACATGCATGTCCTCATCATGCAGGTGATAAATAATAGAAGGTCCCTCTTTATGATAAATTATGGATGAGATGTATAATATATGAATTAAAGTAAACAGCGGGAAAAATCATTCAGACACAAGAAGCTGGGGGTGGAACTCAAACCTGGAAGGGAGAGGTGGCAAACAATTCACATTTTAGTGCAGAAAAACAGGTCTGAGGATTTCATAACTGTGCAGCTTTTTCTCTTCTGTTTAGGGAAGAATTTTCTACCAAAGAAAACATATATGTAAAACAATTAAATATCACTTGAAATATCACTGGAATAACATAGAAAATTTGGCAGGATTCAGGTTAGAGCTGCAAGAAGCTTCCAGAGCTTGAAGCCCAGTTTTACAGTGGTAGCCTAAAGAGACAAAGATCTCAGGTTATGAAAAAAGGACATGATAAAGAGAAGTGAAAACAGCCTGAAAGATGAGAGAGAAGACTTTTAAATTAGCAGGTCAAGGCATAACTTCATACCCCATCAGAAGGTGAAAACAGAATTGACTGAGAGCAAAGAGAAAATGGAAAATTCAAGCAATGGGGTGTTCATAAAAACACCACAGTTCAAGCAGAAATTGCAAGGTGGGTTTAGGAACTCCACAGTAAATTCCACACAGAAATGTGGGAGGTCAAAACAGATTAAAAGATTGTTTAGAAAAAGAGTAGAACTTTGATCTTTCCTAGGAGAATTTCCATAGAGAGGAAAATTTGCTCTCACAGAGCAAGAATTGCTCTCCTCAGGTGCTGAGAGCCTGACCCAAGCAACATGTGAAACAACCTCCACAAACATATTTTGAGATTTTATTTTGAGTTTAGATCCAGATCAGTCTTCCTAATTTTCTGAATTTCTTCCTAATTTCTGTACTTCCTGTTTTCACTCTGGATTAGGACCTCATTTATACCAGACAGTTAGTAGAGGTACTTACTATTTCCTACTATTCATTCTTTCAGAATTACAACAGCATAAATTCTCTTCTCTTTTTCACCTTAAAAGCCATTTTTTTGTTAATATAAAGCCATATTTTACTCATTTTTCCACATGCTTTTCACTTTTTTTGTGAGGCAGTCACAGATGTCTTTGTGAGAATGTTTGCAAAACCACAATAAAAATAAGTACTTTGCACTTAATTCCCTTTCTCAAAAGCATCTTTGATGTCTTCTGGGAATATTAATCCCTACCATTGGAACTATGGAATCACTCCTTTAGTTTTAGACCTTGTTCTGGTGTAAAAAACGTGAGAATGAAAACATTTTTGAATACTGTTTGCAGCCTAGAGGTTAAAATGAGACTGAAACTCAGTCTATTATCTTTCTCAAATTTATGTAGGAATAAATATACCATTTAAGGAGAATATACTACACAAACCCACCCTCCTCCAGCTTGTCTGCATTCCCTCCCCCTTCCCCTTGGTTTTAAGAGCAACCCAAAGATATAACATGAAACGGAGAAAAGCTCATCCAGGATATCACCTGTAATCCCACCTGATTTTGTTCACGAAGGACATCTCAAATCAGAATTAAAAATTGGCTATGTAAGTGTTTAGAGGAAAAGAGAATCTAAAATTTAGAGAGACCTTTAAAAAGTTGGTTTATTTATGCTGCCAAAATAAAGGCAGCAATAAATGTGTCAATAACAATAGTACAGTCTGTAACAAAATATGTATGTTTGGGTGTATATCCCAGGAGGAGAGAGGAGAGTTGTTCAGCTTAAAGAGCATTACTGGAATGAGATTTAATGGCTTTGAATTATCCATTAATAAAACTTGGTCTAGACAACTGGAGAAGATTAGAAGATTGGGAGAAGATGGAGAGCTTCCCAAATAGAGCAGGAGGGAAAGCTCCTTGTTCCAAAAGGGAGTCTGAGACAGGATTGGCAGTAAATGTGTGCAGCAAAGCTTTGGGCACTGAATTCAAGCAAAAACCCACAGTGTTTGTTAAGGTTTCTCTGCACATATCACATTTTGTTGATCCTACAATTCAGAACTGACCATTAATTGCAGGGTTTAGGGAGTTTTCTTCCCCCAAGCTCTTCTTTGATGCCTCCTGAGCAGTGAGCAGGATGCTTTCCTTTGCTGCAAGGGGATGGGCAGAGAACAACAACTCTCTGAGGCTTAGAAAACCTCAAGTGCTTAGTTGGCATCTGTTGTTTGCCTGCCCAGGATTACGGACAGTCCCCTAATTTGGGAACCAACCACACTGACAAGGTCCACTGGGCTGTTTCTTTTCCTTAGTGTCACTTGAGAGTTTGGTTATGGGACAGCTCACCTGCCTTGGAGATTGGAGATCGGTTTTTAATCCCTCTGATCATTGTGTCTCATGGTTTGGAGTTGGTTGTTTCTTTTTGTTGTTTCTTGGGTATTGGTTTGGGCTATTTTTTTTCTTTTATACATTTCGGTTCTCTATACCAAATAGTTTAAGATCAATTCAGGGAGTGTTTAGGGTGTGCTTTTTAGTTTGCACGGGTTTTTTGAGATTAAGAAGAGATGTTCTGTGAACTCTTCAGTGTTATATATTTGTGGTCGTGGAACAGAACTTGATGACCCAGGTCATTCTTTCCCTAAATTCTAATGGAAGCTGAAGTTATTTTTAGCTTTTATGTCCCCATTTTAACTGAGTTTCTGCCTATGGAAAGATTCACCGTTGGGAATAAAGCAAAAGACCAATTTTCTTGTGAGGATTTTCTCTTTCTTTCTTTTTCTTTCTTTCTTTCTTTCTTTCTTTCTTTCTTTCTTTCTTTCTTTCTTTCTTTCT